>JANVCC010000076.1:5515001-5705786 GCA_025345505.1 Todiramphus chloris collaris | reverse complement strand
TTCTTCATAGACTTGTTTCTTTAATTTTGATTCCTGATCCTTGAAAAGGGACTCAAGGTTCTTCATAGACTTGTTTCTTTAATTTTGATTCCCCGCTACTACAGTAATTTTTACTTCTCTTAAAAGACAAGCTGACACATTCTGTTCAGATCTTCCGTCAAAAAGTTGCAGAGTGACAGCTCCCACCTTACCAGCTGGAAAGTCTGGTAAACTGCAATCATCCATACGCTGGAGTTTGCTCTCTTCTCTCAATCCCCTTCACTAGGAACAGAGAAACAGGCCTCGCAGGTGAGGTACAAAGCTCTTTGAGGTCACAGACCCTGCTAGAACTTTGGAAAACGTTAAACACTTCAGAAAGAGATCACATACTTCAGATAAGATGCAAAGCAAATGAAAAGAAAAATAAAGTTTTGAAAGAGCAAAGACTTCCCTCCTACAAAAGAAGTAGAAGGGTTTTTCATTTAACATAATTACCTTCTTTAAACTTTTCCCTTCTCTTATGCTTCCCAATACTGACAAGTCACTGAATAAGATCAGTTCTTTAGCACAACAACAACAAAAAACAAACAAACAAAAAAAATCACTCTTAGAAAGACAAAAATATTTGGGTAAGAAGATGAATCCCGTACTTAGATGACAGACTGTGAATTCAGAACCTTTTTTAATCTTGGTCTTATTATGAAAAGAGGTCATTGTCCTTCAAGATGGTTCCAAAACAGGGTGCTTTCCTCTTTATAAACACTAATGTTTAGTGACACCTTGTCACAGCAATTTAACAGGACAGCTATACTGTCCTGTTGGCAGGAGACATTACACACCAGCAAAGACAATAAAGATATACGGACCAGGACACGGGATAAGCCCCACCATGAGAGATGGGTGATGTCACCAGATAACCTGTGACCTCATATATTACACAATACATCAGAGAGACCCATGCAAGTGCCTCCCTGATTGATTCATACCGGACAGGCCTTTGTTTGCCACTGTGTGAGAGGAGGCTCATCATTTACCATAACATAAAGCGAACTTCTTGCATTCAAGAAATAGAAAAAACAGTTTTGTGAGAGACATCGACAACTCAGCCACATTCTCCACTTGAAATCTGAAAGAAAGCCCATCTGTATCTCACACTGCTTCATGCAGAATGAGACTCCCGTGACCCTGGCGACCAGCACGCAGGAAAGAGGATAGCCAACAGTCAAGAGTGGCTTCTTTCAGCAATACTTCATTAATAATTTAACTGTTAATGGCCATGTAACCAGAGTGGCTGCAGGAGAAATGAACAGTATAGCTGTCCATTATATTGAAAGCACATCTCTTCAACTGTCTTTGCTTACTACTGAAGCACCGTGGCTTCTCTTTCCTTCAAGGATTATTCCCTTTTAAAAAGGAGAAAGGTGTGAAGCTCAATTAATAAATACAATTAATTTAACTTCATTTTTTTTTAAATCACTCAAAAAAGGCTGAATGTGATTACCATATGTCTTTCCCATTTTCCTAATGTTCTACACAATTAATTTTCACACATTCAAACACAATACAGTCTCTACATAGAAAGATTTATACACTTATTGCTTCATTGGAAGTTATGTATATGGATATTTCTGACCTAGGAAGTTAACACAAAAATAATATTGCTTTTGACCGTGTACACTGACCCGTGGTCTGTGAGCCAGCTGAAAGTATAAAGGAATATACAGAATTTATTTTAAGTATTTTGTAAGTATACAGAAAATATAACTCAATGCTAAAACTTGCTCAGCACTCTAGCACCAAACAACTTCATTCTTGGGTAAACGCAACATGGGCTGTAAGTGCCCAAAACCATATTCTTGCATTTTATACACAACACAGATAATGTGCCTCAGCCAGCAGCACTGAAATTATCCACTAACTCTTTGCACCACAACTGTTTTCTCCAGATTTCCAAAGACATAAAAGGAATACTCTAAGGATTGACTGCTTTACAGCTGACGACTGCAAAAACAAACTCAACCAAACAAGTTCTACCACCACCAAATAAGACTAGTTCATTCCACGTGTGAACTCAAAAAGGACACCTGAAAGCATCTATGATACAATACCCCAAACACAGACATCATTAACCCGCCAGTGAAAGTCCTTGCCTCCTTTCCACTTACACGGTCACTAAGATTACTCATATGAACAGCTTCTCATCTATAACATGCCATATACTGACTCCAAAGACAAGGAGGAGGCACACAGGGAACAGGCAGCAGTGACAAGTGTTCTCGGCTAGCTGGAGGTTGGAAAGAAGATACAAGCAGAAATCCAATGCCTAAGAAATGAGCTCTCTGGGGAAAATTAACTTCTTACTTCCTCTAAAAATCTAGTGCCTACAGCAGTAGACCTAAAATTTACAGAGTATCCTTCAGCAGTCAGGAAGGTTTATTCCAAAGGCAAGAAGACTTTCTCACTGCTACAAGCAAGGTTAACTTTGCAGCTTCATTACTGTCATTATTTGAGTGCCCATTAAGAAATTGTCAGTGTATTTCAGATAAACTTGTAAACAACGCTTCAGGAAGGACCAGATGATACCCCATAGGATTGGGTACCTGGATGACATTTCACATCAGGCCCAGACACAGCAGATTGGCACGTCACTCACAGCGACTGCCAGAAATGGCTACTTTCCCATATGTCAACATACCTGCTTGTGTTTCAGAAGCACCTTGTCAGCAAGGAGTACCTTGTCAGAAAGAAGCACCTGCTAACAGTGATGCTTTGTCACCAAACGTCTATTTAGCACAACAAATTTTACATGGCAAGATGAAAACCACAGTAAAAGCTTTGAATGTATAGACAGAATAAGCTTCCTTTTCCCCGTGTATCCCCCAACCAGAGCAGAAAGCTGAGTGTGCCACTGAAACCCCAAATCTAATTCCAATTCAAATCTTCCCAATGGACCAGACCAAGTCTCAATTCCTCCTTCTGTTGCACAAGTTACACTGGAGCTGCTCCTCTGAAGCTGTTACAAACTCACAGGTGAAAAAGCACAGAATCAGGCATTTTGTTTGTGGAAAGTGAAGGTTTAAGCCACTGTAGTCAGACCTTAAAATTACTGTTTTTCCCTTCTCAATTTGCTGCCTAAAAAAGTCTACAATAAATTTTTTTCCGAAAGACATTTAAGAATAGACTTAGGAACATACAATGCAGGTATGTTACTGCTCAAGATATCCTAGCCACAATGAATTCAAGACAAAACTCTCAGTTTTAACAACTCTTCCATAGAAAACTATACACTCAAAGAAATAGCATCTTTTGTGTCCAGTTATTTTCCTCCTCTTCCTCTGAAGAGAGGTAAGAGTGACACTGTGAACAGAAAAAAGTGCAGCTGGTTGAAAAGGTTTTATTTGTTTGAATTCAATTTCATCATTTGAAATTTAATTTTGAAGCCAATATTTTTAAAGGAAGTTTGCTAACTGAAAATTGAAACAAGAACGAAGTAGTCTTTAGGGACCCCGCAAAGCAACTTAGCAGCAGTGACAATCTGTCCAGCTCTCTCATTAAGTTTAAAGACATCGAAACAACAAAAAAAACTTGTTTCTGAGAAGTGGGTTAATTCCTTTTTACATTCAGAGCAGTTTAAAACAGAGAGTTAATGCACTGAAATATATCTATGCAAGTTCATTTAAAGAGGAGAAAAATCCAAATACACAGCCTCAAAAATGTATAAAAACAGTAACAAAATAATTACTGATATGGGTTTAAGATATAACTGTATCTATTTGGAAACTATGTATGTTCATACCAAAACAAATAAATAATTAAATCAAGTACAACACATTCCCTTCTGATGTCTGCTTGGCAAACCAGACTCAGATGAGGGATATGCTCCAACAGCCTGCATGCTGGTTTGTTGGATGCAGCACAGCCTTTGAGAACACGTCATGATGCTAAGCCTTGCACAGGCACTAAACACTTCCAATTTTGCAAGGTAAAGACAATGGCCCAAACTAAAAGGAAGCGATCAGAAAATACTACGATTTAAGTCCCATTGTATTTAGTTACCTTTGGACCTTACGGTAGTCCCAGAGGATAAACTATATAGCTAAACCAACGGTCCTTCCCCACCTCTCATTTCTATGTAAGACTGTGATGCTGCACTGCTTCCTCATTTGTATTTTAGTTCATATCTTACACAGAACAGAGACTATCCTACGCTAATAAAAACAAGCGCCACGTATTTTCCAGGACATTTATTTTAAAGCTCCCCTCTCTAGTGTCCAAACTGCTGCCAGAATAGATTTCTGCCATACTCCGCACTGGGAGGCTGGAGCCACTCACCCTTTTGCAGTCAGGGAACACTGGAAGGAGAACCTGCATAATTCCAAAAATCTTTACCTCTGATGGTACGATTTGAAGTTTCTTTCTGACAAAGAAATCAAAATATTACTACAACCGTCTCCACTCCAACTGTCTCTACTCCAAAACTACGTGTTCCTGTTATGGTGGAAAACCATCAGAAATAGCTCACATGTGACTCAAAGTGGGAATATAAAAGGGACATCTGAAACAGCCTTCTCAGCCGAGCTTAGACAACAGCATTGGACAGGTCTGCTTAAAGTAGCAAGCCCTTAAGCAAGAGCAGGAAGACAAGACAGCACTCCAGGAGAAGCCTCTCTACCTGAAGAAGAGAAACAGAAGTGACACAGTGACAGTGTGTCACACACGCAAGGCTGAGCCCTCCAACACGCTGCTGATGCAAAAAGAAACCCACCACCCCGTTCAATGCTGTTTGCCCCATTCTTTTTGTAAGCTACTCCAGTTTTATTGTGACCCTAGGGCAAAACACCCACGGAAGAGCAAAAAGGCACATGGACACCTTCCCCATGAAACACCAGCAAAAGAAGTGAAGTGGAACTGATGGTGAAAACATACCATTTCCTAGTGCCCTACTTACCAAATCAATCAGAAAGCAGCTCCAGCAATTAAGTGATGATGAATTATTGATGACACTCACTTTGGGGAACTGAGCACTTATGAGCATTTATGAAACTAAAGAAACTGAGGTAGGTAAGTGGTAGCTCCGTTTCAAGTATGGCACAAAGCAGGGCAGACAGCAAACAATTTACCAGATGTTATGCACTGACAAGGATCACTGTTCTCTCTAGAAAGTTATCTTAATTTTATTTGTACATGATCACACATCACCTTGATTTGTGTCCCACTCTACCACGTACAATATATTCCCACTCACGAGACACAGTGAGCACTCCATGTACAAAATTCAGTCATTTCAGTAACCCCATCTTACTACCCTGTGGGGCAGGGAATGCTGTGTTCAAAGGTGAAGAGCAGCAAAATAGGAACCAGAGGGGGAACGAAAAAAACAAACTTCAAAATGTGATCTATAGCATATGCTCAGTGGCAGAATTGCTCCTGAGAAAGCAAAGAAGGTTTTCAAGCCCCGCTACTTCACGATACTTTAATTCTGTGCATAGCATGTCTTCAAGTCAGTCAACTTTTTTGCCAATGCAAATAAATTCAACTAGAAGGTCGATAGAAAGCCAAGGAATTCAGTCTTGGATTTAAAACACTCCTGCCATCCACTCAAGGCTGTCAGTAATACCACACAGGCACATTTCCTATCATTAAGACAGGAAAGTAACCTAGGAAAGAGAACTCCGTCTGCCTCTACCGTACTTCACACCCGAGCTTTCCCCTGATGCCGTTATCTTTTTGCACTATGAAAAACCAAACGGATAGATGAGGACATGAGCGTTCACTGCACACTGCGCTATCTATCCTGCCCTTTCCCAGTTCTTCACCAAGCTTACCAAGCAGACAGCCCTACGCACCGTCTAGCTGTGCTTAAAAATAAATCTCTCACGCTCCTGGAGCTTTCACTCAACAGCAGTCGCCAGAGTCAAGGCAGACACAGCTTAAGCTTTAGGGACTGGCAGCCATGCGTCATCCAACTGGCATTAACCAGCGCGCCGCCGCATTAGGCAACACAATGGTTTCACGCGAGCTGACGATCCCTGGTCCGCTCCCTGACAGGAATGCCGGCGATGTAAGCATCAGGAGGGGGAAGATTAATGTCAGTACTTGCAACACAGTCCAGCCTTGCAGACAGGATCGCTTTCAGGAGCGGGCAGCTTTCTGGGTGGGATTTGAGAAGACCAGAGACAGGGTTCAGCCCTGCCACACATGTCTTACATGATCATATTACTCTGCTTTCCTTGGCTACAGTTTTCCTTATCTGTTAATGATTACTAATGCTCTCCTATCCCATGGGAATGCTGCAAGCATCCATAATTTATGTTTCCGTTCTGCTCAGATGCTGAGGAGATGGGCAGCTGAAGATATATACTGATCAGTAGTTTTCCAAATATATAAACTGTTTTTCAAGAAGCATCATAAAAAATGCAAAGTATTAATATTAAAGCTCACAGGTGTATCTTGAATAATTCATTCCTCAGTAGTAAACAGCAAAGTCATAACTAAAAATCTTTGAGCAGGTATGCAGCTAATACACAGTCCAGGGCTTCTGATTAAAATACAGAGAGGCCAACCCTAAACCAGACAAAACTCCAACCTCCCAAACTCCTACCTGCTCAACTATCAACTAGGCTCAGTTCACACAGTGACTCTATAGAGATAAGTGATTCCTGGACCTAGAAAATTCAAGTAATTTTAGATATAGAAATTAACTGCCTCCTTATTTACGCTCACAGGGTATTAACCAGAACCCCTGGTACAGGGTCAGTTTTTGTCTTCCTCTTGCATGCATATGTCATACCTACCCCGTACTTTTGTTTAATGCCAGGGCACAATTTGAGGGAGGAGGAGGAGAAGGGAACAACTTGGGAAGCTTTTTTAAAAACAGGTTGTGAAGCTGTACATTTTCAAGCATCCAAAATGGATTTGCCCTGGAAACATGCAGTGACTAGCTCCTGGTACAGCTGCTTACACCTAGGGTTAAATTTTGACAGCTGAGCTCACGCAAGGCTGTTCTCTAACCAAAACATTTACTACAGCATTTCAATAACACATTTTTTTCCAAAACAATAGGCAACAGTCCTTCCAAACTGAAGTAAACAACACTGGAATATTTACTAAATCTATGCCAAGCTAGTTTTCTTAGAGGGAAGCACAAAGTAGCTTGAAAGGGTCGTGTTTGCAAACACACAACTCATCCCACCTTCAAGGGCCAAACTTGTAAGCATGGAGAGACTGCCCTGTTTCCCAAAGTCACTGCCCCTTTGAGATATCCCATATCAGACATGCTTCCCATCCAAAACAGAGATAACCATGAGGTAGTTCAGAAGTCTAAATCATGTGGGGTTAATTTTACCTGGATCTGATGGGCCTTACGCAGGTCTCTCCGGTACAGGGACAAAAGAATTTACACTGCTCGTTTCCTAAATAGCAAAGTCTGTCCACAGAAGCGGGCTACCTAATTTTGCAACTGTTGATGAGCAAACAGACGAAGCACCAACGCTGCAGTGAAAAATTAGCTAAACTGTGATTTGCAGGCTGAACATAGTTTCCCCATGAGACTACTTAGGAGAAGCAGCGCAGGAACTTTGGATTCAACCTCAGTTAGGACAAGAATATCCTGCCAGTGATCAGAACTGCTTTTTGTATTTTCAGATTTCATTTGACTCAGCTAATTGGCCATTAAGCTCCAATAAGGTGGACATTTATCTACAGATAACACAAGGAAATTGGAAAGTAAGCAGCCTGAGGCTACCCTGAAGACTGTTAACCAAATAGCAAGGCAGAGCTCCATTAAAACAATTCATCAGAAAACTTATATAGTCCATTGGCAGATTTTCAAGGATCCCATTAGAAGTTTTAAGAATACCCAATCTGATTAGACACTGAAGTCTAACTCATGTAGAAGTCATTAATAAGTAGAGAGCCTTTAACTTTGAAAGCCTGAAAGTTATCAAACCTGCTGCAGGAAGAGATACTGGGCATTTCTGCGTAACTAATATGCACAGTTTTGCATAAGAATGGCAAAAGCTTTCTATACTATACTAAAAAAAGAAAATTGAGACTAACGAAAAGGTATAGCTCTGCAAACCAATGTCAGCAAGCACCCATTACTTTTGGGTGAACTCTGGTGATGTAACTTAAGAGACAAACACATTACCTCTAAAGAGCCTACATCCAGAAACTCTGAATGAGGAATTCTCCATTAAATGTTTACCAATATCTCAGTTTTTGAAAAGGATGGGCATCTCAAAATCACTTGAAGTTGCAGTGCAAATAGGAAATTCTGCCGTAAAACATTTTGGTTCCACATTTTTATGAAAACTGGAAGGAGAAAGAAAAATGGCTATTGTGTTCTTACCCTTAAAGGGCATATAATGCAAGTATGAAATAATGTCACTGAAATTATTCTGGACTCTTTTTGGAAAAGAAGGGTTGCAGTGAAAAAAAAATCTTCCAAGAGATGTGATGCTGGCACAAATTCTTATAGAAGGAAAAAAAAAAGGAAGGAAAAAAATTTAAAAAAGAAAACAGCTGACAACACTCTACCTCAAACTTGCAATTTAGAGGCTAACACTCCTCAGGAAGATTTTCAGCATACAACTAGTACTGTCAGTTTGCATTGTTTATAAATTATCTTAGGAACTCTACTATCAACATCCTTTTTATCTTCTAGGCACTCTGCTAACGTACCCATCAGATCACTTTGGTGAGTACTCTCCTGATTTGTTCATTGCACATGATGGCTTCTTTTTCAGAGAAGCAAAAAGGAATTGGTTCCCAAAACTCACATACTGCTTGCACACCTAGGGGGAAGACATCCATTGGACTGCAAAAGGATAAATGCTGGTGGGTTGGTTTAGCATTCACAGGCTGAAGTATTACAGGGCTTCACCTTTCTCTTAACCTTTACACTTGCTGATATTCAAAGCCAGTGCATTTGCAAGATTGAAAATGCCTAACAAAGAGAAGATGATCTCACCTTTAAAGAAAGGACTAGGAAACAAAAAAGTTTCTTAGAGAATGCAAATCTGAATTCCAACAGGGCTTGATTTAATAAAGGGCAAGTTTAACATGGAGAACCTCGGTTACATGGTAAAGTGAATTATCTGTTCACTTAAAAGTTTACAATGGTTGCGTTTGGGTGGGGGGTGGTTTGTTTTTTTTCTTTTCCATTTTACCTATAACTTCACACAGGATTATTTAGCAGGTATTTAAAATACAGCCAGCGCTTTATTAAGAGATATGACTAACATCACCCACATAAATTTTTTTGTTCCTCTCCACCTTCTTTCAAAAGGGAAAAAAAAAGGCTTTTTTGCGCTTGAATAGACAGCAATCACCACACACTGTTGATGCTTGCTAGCCAATTCTGATTTATGCCTAATTAGTTTAATGATATAGTCTTTTAAAACTGAGCAGTAAGTACCATTCTTACAGATACCAGGATTTCACAAGCAGTTTGCATTCTGCCAGCCTGCGCAGATCTTTATCACAGCATCTGTATTGTGTCTTCATTTTACATGACACCATGTCCTTGATAAGGCATATTTCTTACTGTTGTTCAGATCATGGAAGATTTAGTCCCCCAAACCCCAAGGTCATCCATCCAAGATCAGCATCAGAGCCCCAAATTCTGCCAGGAGGCAGCCATTCTCCTCAGGACAACATACCTGTGCTTCAGGTTCCAGTTAGACCGTATGTTTTAGCAGTGTGCAGTTGCACCCAGCTCTTAGGATTGCATAGTTGTGGCTCTTGCCACAAGAGCTTCTGGTGCCATTGACAGGAGACTGGTTAGCAAGTTCGAGGAGTTCTTTTGCCTTTGAAGTTCATTAACTGCCATGTGGTTGTTAAGTGCTGACTCTATCAATTTATCTGCTCATGAAGAACTGATGTGCTTTGGCAGGTGAAGTAGAGCTACTCTGCATATTTAACAACACAAAAAGCTGCTCTAGCATATTTTATATCAGTCTCTCTAACAGTGTCCACAGTCACAAACTACTTAACTATTTATACATGAACACCTTCCATTGTGTGTCAAGCAAATATTAACTGTACTTTGTAAACGATCCCTGAGAAATGGGAGGAATTTGCTGAAGATGCGCAGTTCACCTCTAAAATGGTATTGAGAACCTAGGGAGCCCAAGTCCCGAGCAGTCTTCTCTCATCAAACACTACCTTCCAAACTCAACAGAAGTTCCACACAGCCCAATCCTGGGCCTTAACGCAAAGCACAGATAAGCAATGGACGGGGGAAGAGCAAGTCCAGCAGCATAAGATCATCCTACGCATCAAAGTTTCCTAGAGCAGTGATTTTGTATTCCACTGAACTTAAGATCCAAATCAAGAAGAAAGATGAAGTGGACCACAAAGTACAGGGAAGGCATTCACTAGAAAACAACAATACAAACTGAGACACTAGACTGCAGACAAAGAAATGTGGCAGAGCAGTGCAAGAGAACTTGCAATAGAATAATTTTGTCTGGAAAAGACCTTTAAGATCATCGAGTCCAACCATTAACCTAACACTGCCAATCCCACCACTAAATCATGCCCCTCAGCACTTCATTGACACGCCTTTTAAACACCTCCATGGACAGTGACTCCATCACCTACCTGGGCAGCCTGTTTCATTGCTTAACAGCCCTTTGAGTGAAGGGTTTCACTGAAAACCTCCATCAATAAACGGAGCCAAGGGCAAGATGACAATTCCTAGCTGCAGGTTTTGCCTACAGAAGCATACAATCCCAGCACATAGCTATATGTATAATAAGCCCACATGCCAGCTTCTTTCTTTTGTTAAGTACAGAGCGAAAGGCACGACGAGGAAATCCATGGCTAGAACTATGCATCAAGGGGTACAACTTTAGGTGAGATTGTGAGGCACAAAGCAAAAAAGAGGAAGGAGAACTGAGATGCAAGGAGGAGGGAGGCAAGACAGATATGGAAAGAAGCAAGTGAAGACTAAATCATCATCAGCATGCAGCTTCAGAACAAGGATACAAACCAAAAAAAAAAGGCAGTTTGAATGTGACAACTTGTCAAATACATGGATTTTCATAATTTTACCCATCTTTGTGTCTAGATTATGTTTCACATTTTTCTAAGCTTAAAACTCCTGTTTGAAAACTCTTAATGACTACTGTAATAACAACAAAGGAAAAAAAATCAGAATACTTGAGAAAAATTCACCATATGAAGAAAAATCTGATGTCGTATCCAAACCCTACCAGCAAGACAGAACATTTCTTCAAAGCAAAGAACTATTTTGAACTGTAGAAAGATACGCCTGTTATTTGTAGTATACAGCTCTTGACTAAAATTAAGGTAGCACTAACAGCATAAAAGATAGATGGGAAGAAAGAGTTGGTGTTCAAAAAAATGAACTGATTAAACAGGTAAAAATGAAGGGAGTACACTGAGGAAAGCAACAGATCTTGCCCAAATACACCCTGACAATCAGTAACACAATGTGGAGAAGATTGTGCAGGACTAAGGCCCAGAAAGGCTTCACCCAGAGTAAAAGTCTGCAGCTGACACAGCTCTAGCTGGTAACTACGTTCTGTCTGGAGCTGTAAGCATCATCTGACTCATTAACAATTGAAGTGATAAATTCGTGCAAAATATATAAAGCAATAGAAAGGACTCCAAGGAACGAAGGAATCTGAGCACAAAGTGATACTTAACAGCCTGAATTCATATCTTAATGTTTAATGGCACCACAACCTACTTGCTGCAGTAACATTACTGCATTTTATCAAAACCAGAGATAAACTCTCACAGGGAGATGTTACTCAAAATTGAACTTTTCATCCAACAAACCCAGCTGTTTCAAAACAGACCAACATAGTAATTTGTTTCCATCTAAAACCTTCAATAAAAGAACCCCAAATTGTGAATCTCCCCCATCGCGTTCTCCAGAAGCCATCTGGAATCACCTAAGCAGATGAAAGGTAACATCCCAACACCAGGGATTCACAGCAAGGTATGGCATTTGGGGATTCTCCTTTAATTTAAAAGGAAAACAAAAAATAAAAAATCAGGGTCCCTCCTAAAAAAGAAAAACAACAATAAAACCCCAAAAATTTTAACTTTGGCCCTATTGAAGCAAACTATTTCATAACACAACAGCACACTTCAACCATAACTAACTTATACTTCCCAATCTTTAACAAACTAAGCTTCACAGGCTTCCTGAGAGATACTAAATCCATTTAAAAATGAAACTTCCTGGCTAAGATGACACAGCATCAGGACTTCCCCTGCTTTGCTGTAAGTTCATCAGCCCCTAATCCTAAATGATTCCACACAGTGATTTACAAGCTCATTGTCATGGTACAGAGATCACTTCAGCCAAGTTTCATGACCACGTCACCTTCCACTCATTACCTGAGCTCCCTGTCCACCGAGACAAGTCACGTACTGTGACATCGCAACTGACACAGCTCTTTACTCACACACAAAAAGCAGCTTTGCTGGATATGTTTTAATTATGACGAAGTTCACAGCTCAACGAGAAAGTTATCAGCAGCAACCCTTCTGCAAATTGGTTTAATTTTGGCTTTATTCACCTGGGCCCCTTTGATTTTCCACCCACGTGATTCCCCAGTCCTTCAACACATTTCTCAAACAGGAACTACCTATTATTCCTTTCAAACTTTCAGAGGACATATTTCTATAAGCTGAAGCTGTATCTGATTCCACAAGCTCCTCTGCAATCAAGATGTGGGTATCTGTACAAGCAGCTGAGGACAAGAACAAGCAGAGAGACTAACAGCTCCATTTAGAAATCTCTTCACTGCCTCAACACCACCCACGTCCACATTAAAACACACACACCAAAGCCAATTCGCATTACACCATTTTCTCTCAAGAGGAGTTTTCTGTCCTGATAACCGACACTGCATGCAATGGAAGGTTGGCTTAAAATGCCTTTTAATTTGACAGTTTTACTAGCACAAGAGGTTGCATGAAAAAACATTCAAATGCACGATCAAGTTACTGCAGTTTAACAAGTTTATACATGTCAAATAGGCAAGTATCTGGATATATAGTCAGTCCATGGTAAATGCAAACCTCCATTGATCGCAGAAGAGTTTCGTTATCAGAGATACTAATTTAGTTAAATGCTTTCTGCCCAGGAGCTTGCCAAGTTCTTGGGGTTTTTTTTTTGTTGTTTGGCTTTATTTATTTTATTTAAGCTATTTACATTTTCATCTTTTTTTTTTAAGCACACGAGCTCTCCCCTCAAAAATCCTTCAGCAGGCAGTAAATTTACAATAAACTGATTATACTAATGGCTGACTATACAATTACCTCCAGCCATGATCTACTTACACTTCAGACAGAGGGCAATCTGTCACTCAATGTTTCACTTCAGAGATACCTTAAAATGCATGATTAAAACTGGTTTTGCTTGAAATATTCCGTTCCACATCTTAACATATCCTGTTATGAGGCCTTGCTTGGACTCAATGATCTTAAAGGTCTTTTCCAACCATGATTCTTGCTAGAGCAGAAGATAATACTTGAATACTTTAATACTTGAAAGGACAAAAGTGCCCAAAACCATGAACAAGCATTGAGATATAAGATCTTTCTCCCTCGTCACCTTCAAAACTTACCTGCTGATAATGAAACTGTTTTCCAGTTCAAACACTGAAAATGCCAGTTTAAATACTTATTAGAGTGCCTTGTACCATAGGTAGGACATCCGCAGCTTCAGTCTGCAGCAGGTAGGACAACTAAACAGTGACAACCTATAAGGCTCACTACCAATTCATAAAACTCATCATTTCAGCTCATTTCACCATTGCTGCCCAACAAACCATCATCTCCCTGTTACCATCTACCAGATTTACAGCAAATAGAGCCATTTCATTCCTCACCTCATAGGTAATCAGCATACAAATGGAAGTGGGATGCAGACTGTTGTCACAGCGAACATATTATAGTACCACCAGGAAATTTTTTCATCCAAATTGCAACACTTGCTAGTCTCCCAGTGTATCAGGACTGACTGTAAGCTTAAAAACATTTTATGTCATATTTGTATGAAAAGTGCACTTTTACTACCTATTTTATAGTTAATGATCTCCTCTTCCTATCAGAACATGCCACAGCAACATTGCAGTCACGCTTTCACCCTCACAGCCCTCACCAACTGCAGGCTACTGTTGTGACAAAGATTTCCTAAGCGAGATGGGACGGCTGGAAGCTCCTGGGCCTCGCAACACCCCACTCAAGGAGTCCATGAAGCCTAGCCAAGGACACGTCTTTTTCCCCTGACACAATTCAAAATCCCTACAGGTTACATGAAACCCACAAAATCATCATCTGCTTACTTCAGTCCCTGCATCAAAACTGTACTTGCAAAAGTCTGACAACGGCCTCCAACATCAGACATCTGATATCCAAAAATGGATACAAGAGAATCTGTCTGTGAACTCTGGCTCCATCAAGAAATCCCAAACATTCTCCCTAACATGGATGTGAAGCTTTGCACTAAGGTTACTACTCACCAGCTGCTTTCATCACAACCGCTCGCAGAATTTCATCTCCAGCAAATACTCAATGCTTGTCATGCATCACCTATTCCTCCTGTTACTTTGCCAACTTTGAAGTGTCTTGACTTGCCAAAGCTACTACAAGAATCCTTGTCCATCTTGAACACACTGACATGCTACACAAGCCCAGAGCTGGCTTGTATACCGAGAGACAAACATTGGTAACGCAGCACTAGACCCAGTTTAAGAGCTTTTAAGAAGATTGCATCAAAAATATGAAATAGATCTACTGTATACATAGGACAGACACGAGTCTCCAAGTAGAGTGGTTTTCTTGCTCTCTCTGCTCACACAGCAATAGACCAGCATGATATTCAGCAATGTTCTTCCCACGGAGTACAGGTTTTTGGTAAAAAAATTCTACTAAAAGCAATACCTCTGAATGTCAGTACAAATAAAGACTCACACTGTAGCATGCAAAAGTTTTAAACGAGCAGACATTACACAGTGCAGATTAACACTGTAACTTTCCTCTGTGAGCAGCTCCTACCCCTGCTTGATTTTGGGGATGTTCTAGCCTTTCCCCAAGGATTTGAGCTCTAGTTGCAAATTGTGATGAAAGCACACAAGCACATTTATACTGTCTGGGGAACAGGGTCCCGATTCCAACAGTATTACACCAAAAGAATGGAAAAAAATAAAACAAAAGCCTCCCCCTAATATACAGCAAGTTGAGTAAGTTTTAATAGCTATGTCTACATTATATATTTGGTTTACCCATCAGAAAGGCCCTTCCGCTGAACTGTGACATCCTGGGGACCATACTCAGGAATTCCAATGGTGCACTGCATTCTGACTCTCCAGCCAGTTGAAGACTGACATTTTTAAGACCTACTTCACAGCTAAAACAGGAAGGCTTGTCATGGTCAGGAAAAAAAAAAAAGTAATCTTCCTTTTCCACTCACTGTGTAAATAGTACTTTTTAAAAGCAGTTTGTTTAGTTAAATCTTTGTGACTCCTGCCATCATTTCTCTCCTTAATGGACAATAAACAGGTTGAAGAAGAGATTATGCTCAAAATACACTCAGTAGATTTAAGTTTCTTTGAATTAAAAAAAAAAAGTTGCATTAAAGATACAGCACAGTGGTAGTCAGAATCACAGAGAGTCCATTATTCTTTTAGGGGCTGTTTACATTTTATTGGTTTATTCGGCTATAATGTACTTGCAATTCTCTGAAGCAATCCTTTCCTAAACTCTCTGTAACTGTCTGTAGCTCAGCTTGTATTTCGTAAGCAACGCAAACTGTGCAAGAAGATAAACATAGATGTCTGTTTTCTAACCAACAAACCTTCTACATTAACTTAAGACGATAACGTTGTTACCATCTAAGCTGGCAACTGGAATCCTTGCAGGACCTAACCCACATCCAGGAACTCCTGGGCTGACACCAAGCCAAAGTAAAGTGCTGGGAACTGGGTCAGGCCACAGCACATATAGCAGGAGGGGATCAGAGCAGAGGCACAGCCTGCTTATACTGGCAAGAGCACTGAGAGATGAAAGAGACTGGGTGTGCATGTGTGTGCACGCACACCAGAGCTTGATGAGGCTTGAAATGAGGCAGAGACTGGAAAAGAAACACCAGGGAAACGGGGCACTCCTGTGCAGGGAACAGAGGTTAGAGCTCCAGATCAATAGTCTCTTTCTGATCAATTTATCAGTTGCAATTACAAACTGAAATTAAAGCAGCCTGGTGTAAGTTCACGCTATATATTGTAATGAGATAAAACATTTCCCATGCAGTTAAGGTCTTCCAGGATCAAAAGCACTATTTGATCCAACTGTAATATTAAAAATAAAGATGCAAATAAAGATCAAATTTTGCCTTGCAAATTTTCATCAACACGATCCAAGTCAAGTCACTTCTGCATGCTAACAGAACCACTGTTTAGACTTAGACACTACACAGTGTTTGTTTTCTGTTAACTGAAATTGATCCCCAGGGTTTTGACATTTCCCATCTATACCCAAAAAAAGACTCAATAGGGAAAGAAGTATTTTCAGGAGTTAGCGAACTAAAATTCAAAATAGAGTGAAGGCCGGGCAGAGAAACTAATTCTTCCTGTGGGAAGCTTGCAGGGGTGCCAAAATATACAGAGGAAGCAACATTTTAAAAACAGATCCCCAAAGACCCCATACTCTATTCTTCAAAAGAAAAACAGAGCACGTTAAAAAAAGAAAAGTTTCAGCAAGCTCCTTGAATCTGACCCAAAGTAAGCCAGAGTCTCTGGTTAAATAACTGCAGTGTGATTTGTACAAGAATGGCAGTTTGCTGTCAAAAAATTGAAGTACAAACTCCCATATAAGAAACAGGTCGTCTGGGTCACTGCCCCCCGGTCAAGGTGGAGTGGGAACACAGGGCTGTGGGTGGCTGGGAAATCTTCACATGTAACGATCGGTATCTTACTGCGTGGAACCCTCCACGTTCATCTAAGGGTGATATTACAAACTAATATACTCAACACATGGAAACATAATACCTTGCTGTGAATAATTAGGTGCAATTTTGGCAACATTACCATTAGTAAAATGGAAATTAACAAGGAAGAAGGCAATGCGATGCAGATAAACAAACCTGAGCTTTGCCTGAAGCTTTCCAAAAAAGGAACTATTGAAATAGTTTTGCAAAGACACTCAAACCTACACAAGGCTCACGAATGCCTCAGCTGAAGTTTGCAGTTATGTAATTTCAAAACAGCGCAAGTCCTATTACACTTCTCCTCCTTCCTACCCATCCACGCCAAACTCAGAACAAACTTTTACCGTGGAAGCCGTGAAACTTATCGGTTCTTCGTGACAAAAACAAACCAGAAACTGAACTTGATAATCAGAGTTTTACCCACTGCGTGTCATCACTTCATCGCCAAGGCGCGATTCGGAAACAGCCCCAGCAGCATGCGGCCAGGCTCCTTACGCTGTCTGGAAAAGCGCCCGCTAAGATCATGTTGCGGAAATAATTCACACCTGCAGCAAAGCTGCACAAAACATCATCAACTCGCCGACTTTGACAGACGCATGCCGGCCGCGGGGACGGGGTGCCGGGGAAAGAAAGTTCCTACACAGACGAGTGTGAATGAGAACTAGGAAACCCCCCTTCGACACCCCAAGCGAAGCCAGGCGGGACCCGAGCGCTTCCCTTGGCCGCGGCCCCGCCAGCCCAGCCCGCCGGCACAACGGCGAAGGGTCCGCTGCACCCGAGCCAGCCTGCGCCGCGGACCCCGGGAAGGCCTCGGAAGCGAGAAGGGGGCCCAGGGCCCTTCGTCCCGGTGGCGGCTTCGACGCTCGACTCGGCCCAGGAGCGCCCGACCCCAATGGCCGCCCCGGAACCTTCCCGGCCCCGCTAACCCTTCCGGGCGCCTCTCGCCTGCCCCACAGAGCCCGTGGCGGGGGCAGCGGGACCACCCCGAGCACGCCCTGGAGGGAGGGAGGGAGGGGACGGAGACGCGCGCACGCCCCCGCCGTGGGCATCCCCGCCCGGCGCGGAACGGCGCGGCCCGGCCCGGCCCAGCCCACCCAGCGAGCGAGCGGCGGGGCAGGCGGTGCCCCGCGCCCGGCCCACCCGGGGGAGGGCGGAAGAGCCGAGGGGAGGGGAGGCCTCCGGCGCCCCCGGCCCGGCCCGCAACCAGCCGCCGGGGGAAGACGGGGGGAGGTAGAGAGGCCCCGGCGCCCTCCTACGCCGAGCGAAGCACGCCCCCTCGCTCCCGGGCAGCGCCCCGGGACGCCGCCGCCGCCGCCCGCACTCACCCGCCGAGCCCAGCAGCAGCCACAGCAGCCACATGGCCCCGGCGCCAGCCGCTCCGTGAACTTCGGGGCTGCTCCGCCAGTCCGGCCCCGACGGAGCCTGCGGCCGGGGGCGGCGGGGCGGAGGGAGAGCGGGGGGGAGGGCCCGAGGGCGGTGCCCGCCACCTCCCCGCCCCGCCCCACCGGACGGTCGTGCCCACCCGCCGCCGCCACCGCCCCGGCCCCGCCCGGCCTCTCACCGCACCTCCGGCCGGTCGGGACCCGGGCTCAGGGGGCCGCGGCGTGGCCGCCCCCCGGCTGCAGGAACAGGCTGGGAAGTCTTGCGGGGGCTGCGGGCCTCGCCGACCGCCCTCGCACCTGGGAAAGCGCAGCGGGGACTCCTAGTGAACGGGGCGCTGCCGGCGTCCCCTCCCGCAGGCTCCCCGCACGCCGGTCTGCTGCCGGGGAATGCGGGCGGCTGGGCTTGCCTCGGCTCGGGTTGTCGCCCGGCGTGACAGCCCCGTAAGACGGCTGTCGCCTGTCCTGCAGGCGTGGCACATGGCCCTGGTTCATCCTCGTTGCTGGCACTGGGAACTTGTTGCTGACATCCACCAGCGAGTTGCCCTCAGTGCACGGCCACTGGAAGCCAACTCGGCTTGTTGCCCATCAGACACCTACCACCAGTGCTGGGGACAATGGCGGGTTGTGGTGGCAGTTGCACATCATAGAACTAACACTGCACTTGCCGTGTAGCAGCAGGCAGTAGCCCTTTCATAATGCCTGGAAGAGTTTGGGGTCAGAGCTCCACACCTGTGGACAGGCTGTACCTTCATGAAACACGTAAATGCTCGCTCTGCCCCTTCTGCAGTAAGGGATGGGGTGTGTTGCTCTCAAAAAACCTCCTTTTTCATCCTCTGATGCATGTTCCTCTCATCTTCATTCCCTAACTGAAAGACTGGAGACATTTTCATTATAGCCAGTCAATCACTGCTAGCCTGTGGGATTTAATATCCGTGAAAAGTTCCGAAACCCAGCACCGACGAAACCTAAACTGCATTTTTCAGTCTAGAGACCCAATCCTGATCCCACTTGGCTTCAACGGGAGGAGGAGCAGGCCTTGTTTTAAGCAACATTATTTTTTAGTATATAATGACCAAAAGTGAAGAAAAACGCATTAGTGTGTGAGCCATTCTGCTTTTATGGGAAAATCACTGCCTGTTCATTAAGTGGTACCTTTTGGTTGTAAATTATTCCCCTGAGTGTATGTCAAGTACATAAGTAGATCTGCATGTCTATAGAATAAAGTTTAACTCTCTAAAAAGCTTGCAGCACGTATTTAATAGCTGAAGAGGAAGGCTTAGTGCAGAAGGTATTTTAGCTAAGAATTAAAGCCCCTTTATAACAATAAAAAGCTGCCAAATGATTTCTAAAACTGTGCTTGGCTAATCTGCAGAAAAATACTGTTTCGAGCAGAATTCTGACGGTTCATGCTTAATATAGTCAGAGGAACTTGAGATTTGTTGATAAGGATGATGTGAACATTTGGAAGGCTGAATTTAATTTTTTATTTAAAACAAGACTTTCATTTGAATATCTAGATTTAGCTTCTGTTAGTTCTTTAATGGTATTTTAACCCCTGATAGCTAATTCCCATGTGGAGGTCAGCTTGGGAACTAGTTTCCAGAAGGGGGTTTGAGATGGAGGAATGGTTTCTGACCCCTGAGGGATGTAGCTGTGGGAATTTCCTCCGCCTTCCAGGACTCCAATCCCTAGCCACTGACCTTCCTGCTTGTGCTCCCAGTGCGATGACCCAGCATGACCCACCTCACCACTCTGTGGGCTCCAGCCAACTCCGCCTGATTACGTGCAGCAACAGGGATTTAGAGACAAAGCAAGGTGGATGGGCATCATGGTTTAGGGTCAGGGCAGTCCCTTGGACCTATAACAGACTCTCTCTGTTAACCCCCTCCCTTCATAAAAGGGAGGAGAAAGAGAATAAGGGAGAGAGACTTAGCAATTAGAAAAGGAAACTAGAACAGATTTAATGAAAATGAAAATAATAATAATAACAATGAATATACAAATATATACAAAACTGGTATCAAACCCACCCCCCACCCCCCCCAATGGTAATTACATCACCGTCACCACTGATGCTGTGGAGCAGGCACCAGGGGAGTCCCAGACTGAGCCCTGCAGCAGACAGGAGCTGTGTTCAGGAGCTGGATTCTGGTACTGGATTCAGGAGCACACAGATGGGTATCAAAGGCAGAACGGACAGAGTTCTCAGTTGATCCAAGGAAGAAACTGACAGAAGACCTGAGCCAAGCCAAGCAAAGCTGGCAAAACAGTCCAAGGGGGTAAAGAGAGGGAGATCTGAGACTCTCCTGATCTCTCAGCTTATACCGAATATGACATATATGGGCTGGAATCCCTCGTTGGTCAGTTTGGGGTCACCTGTCCTGTCCGCTCCTCCCTGCAGGTGCAGCCTTTCAGTTTCTGCACCCCCCCAATGTGGTACACAGAATCCAGCAGTGGCCTTGGTCTGCACACCAACCCTTGGTAGTAGCTCCAAACATGGGGTGTTATCACTGCTAGCAGCAGATAGTGCCTGCAAAAACACGCTGCTAACTTCAGACAGTGCAGTTAGTTAGAAGAACAGAGAGAAAAAGTAAAATCACTGAACAGAATTAGTTCTGTTTTCACTCACACCAGGACAATGGATTAACCTTGGCAGTTACCAGAAAGCAAGATCTTCTAGTTCTCTAAGAGACTGAGTGGGAAGCTCTCAGGCTCCAAAAGCATTTTATTCACCTCAGTTTCTTAGTCAGCACAGGATGAAGGGTCCAATGTGACTCCTCATTACTGTGTGGGTGTTGGGTTATGTCATTAGAAGTGTAATCCCTGTAAACACAAAGCTGCAGGGAGAACAAAGGCAGGCAGAGAAACCTCAGTAACCTGATCAGGGAAAACAGAGCACTCCACACTGGCTGCTCCTAAGCACATCAGAGAAGACTGATTAGACCCGTTACCTGGTGTGAAGCCTATCATGGTAAGTCAACCAAGAAACTGTCTCCCTGATGCAAACTAAAGGTGTTTTTTGTCTATGGTACAGGACACATTAAGGGTTGTGATGGGACCAGCCTTTTGGGAACATGCAAGACAATACACAATGTTTAGGGCAAAGACCAAAGGAGGGGACCAAGGGAAGGTTTGAGGTGAATTGAGGAGTTAAAAACATGGGAAAACAAAAGGAAAAGGAGAAGAAAGGGGCTGACCAAGTGAGCCCTGTGTTTGAACACCACGGCCTATCCTATATTCCAATTAAATCCTGTTTCTAGCTATCTCACATACAGGGGCACTGTCAATTCTGAGTGGGTCTGTGTGAACACTAGCAAACTTCAAACCTGATTAGCCAGCAAACAAGAGGTCTGAGTCTCTGTAACTGAGCAGGACACAGATCTCAGGTCAACAATACACTTGGATTCACTTCTTCTGCACACGAACTGCCTTCGTATCACCAGAGTGGATTTCTGCTTTTGTACCTGCAAGCAACATGTGATCCCAGCTGTGTGGCAGACTTTGTGCAGCCTTGAGCAAGTCTCTCTTGCCGAGCCGAGCTTTGACAATGAAACTACAGGCCATCAACTCCATGAAGATAGAGCAAGGATAAATAAATAATTTCAATTTGCTCAAAATATGGCTGGATTACAAATGGCTACCAGTAATGCAGGGTACCAGCTGATAATCAGAACAAACAAGGAATATACTCTGAAAAAAAAAAAGATTATTTTCTTACTTCTATTAGCTTCATAGTAAATTATGCTGGAGTAATGAAGAGCTGTGTTTGGCCTGTGGTCTTGGCAGGACCCATTATGAGAAAGCCACTTATTGTAGCTTTGTGCACTACGGCTAAGGGCTAGAAAGGGAAATTTTCTTCAGAGCCAAGTTTGTCAGAGAAGGCTTATTTATATCATCACAATTGCTACTAGCCAAAGTTTCTGGCGCTTCCTTCACAACTCTACAAGATGTGTGATTTTGCTGCTGGATTTTAATTTCCAAATGCAGCTTCACCTTCTGCTCTATATTGAAATGAAAGCATCAATCCTTTAATTTATGAACAACCCAACCTCCTGACATCAAACAGCATTTGATAAAACTGCACATGACAGCAGTGCCCACGTGGCTCATGTAGTTGCACCCTTCCAGAGGAAGGCTTCAGGTGGCTTCAGGGAAGCTGAAGTAGGGACAGATGTAATGGAAGCACTAAGTGGGTCAGGGATGCCCTGTGTGAGTCTTGTCTCGCGTGGGTGCCAAATTCAGTGTAAGAGGTACACAGTCTTTGTCTGCACCCACATCATAGCTGTATTTTGTATTTTGTCCTGCTTAGAAATTCCGTTATGGCAAACCTGTAGTAAATCAGGTGCTCTTCCAGAAAACTGGGTATCAAAGTTTGGATGTTTGATGTCAGCAGAAGAATAGGTGTGAGGATAGCAGGCTTTGGCATAGCGTTCTCTCTCCACATTACTATGCTGCCAAGGGGCAGGCGCTTAATCTTTGTAATGCAGACTTGTCACCAGGATTGTGGAATTGAACCCCTTTTTGGTTACATATTCTTTTGAGTTGCCCAGATGAAAGGTAATCAATAACTTAAAGGGTTTCAGAAATAAAATTTAAATTATCCAGATGTTTATTGAAACTAATCTCTGCCAATTGTTAACCTAGAGTGCTCTTTTTATGTTATTGTAGACAACGGGGTGTCTCCAGCTTATACTGACAGATCCACCAATACTTACTGTGGGGACAAAAGATTGTTCTTAAGCACATTGCAGAGGATCTGCATCTCCAAGAACACCTGACCTTTCTGGGAGGTTCCACTGCTCAGCTTATTGTAAGCTGAAGCTCAGATTTTTCATTTCTCCTTTCTAACCAGCTCAGTATACAACTCATATTTAATTTCACAATCATTCTTATAAGACAGAAGTTTATTTTTTCACACCAGTTTGAGGCAAAAGAGCAAAATGCAATAAAGTTTCTAGATGCAATCTAAATTTTCTGGCTTCAATTTGGAAATATTGCTCTGAAAAAAAATTAATTCTAGTCATTTATATGTGTCATGCCCAGTGACAAGATTGATGATGATGAAAAGTCAGGACTGTGTTAATTAAGGGGAAAAATTTGTAATAATATATTGCAATATTTTGTATATGACTGGACTGCCACTTAGCAAGCCAGGGAGTTTGGAGCCGTGCATAGTAACAGCTTTTTGATGGATCCAAAATAATAATAATCCAATTTTTAATAAATTGCAGCAAAGTTATAAATGCAGATCCACATACATTTATAAATTTGTCATCATCATTAACATCTATCAAGTTAAACAGGTATATTAACATATCAGCCTATATCCATCTATCCATCTCCATTATGGCTTTGCAGTGTTTTGATCTTTGGCTCTGCATCAAGCTTGAAGCTCTCCTGACTCTTGCAACATTATTCCAAGGGTATTTTCAAAGGAGAAGTCATAATGGGCAGTTTGATTCCATCATATCACTCAGATGCTTCTCTCATAACATCTTCATATGTAAAGAATGATTAACTCCATGCATTGAGATGTGATCCTCATCACTATGCCAGCTGAAAACATAAGCATCAAATCAGAAGTAAGGAGCAATTCTTGGACATGTGCAATTTCATTGGCAGCCTTCTACAAAAAGCAATGAACTACAATGGAGCTTGAAGAGCAAGGGAGACAAACTTCCCCCATCCCCCACATACTGTGGCTCTAGAGCCTGCAGCAACAGCAAGCACGTGGTCAAACTAATGCACCTTTTTTTGAGCTCCAGAAGTGCCAGGCTTGGATTCAGGTGTCCGTTCAGCCATCATGGCCTGCCCCTGTGCTCCCAAGAGCTCACTCCTCAGTACTGCCTGAGGCGCATGAATGCTTGATACTAGGACTGGTCCCTGCAGATTTGAGCTACTCTGTATTCTGTGTGCAAAAAGGGTTTTAATGAGCATCAAGAAAGAATGTGTTATGATGGACCCAATCTGGGATGATCTGATGGTACAAATTAAACTAGTTTAAGTGTTAAATCCTCTTCCTTCTATTCTGCCAGGCTGTGGGCTCAGCAGGTTAGAAAATGCACAGAAACTCCCTGCTCTACAATAGCCACTGGCTTTTCTGCCCAAGCACCATGGAAAGGGAAGGCCCTGAAGCTCTGGTCCATTCATTTACATCTTTTTCTTTGCCCAGCCTGCAAAGGCCCCCTGCTGTGCAGCTCCCATTTGGCCTGAGCTGCAGTTGTAATGGCATTCTCTGTTTGGGACTTGGAAACCAGAGATGGAAAAGGCTTTGCAAGGTCCATTTGTCCATATCCAGGGCAACATGAGACTGTTCTTTCTTGCACAGTATATCTTTATGTCCGCTGCCTAGGTCTGTCTTGCTGACCTGCAGTGAAGGGGTTGTGATGCTGTGCTCCAGGAAACTATGCCACAGTCTGAGAGGGTCCACACTTTCTGGCTCATCACTGCTTGAGTTCCTCCATCTAGCTCCTAACCTTTGTTTGTGATTCTAGGACTAGAGGGAAGCAATTCTTCTCTGCCTCTTTTTTTGTACTGCAGGCATAACCTAGGGCTTCACAATTTCAGTCCTGTCCTGCCCTTCCTTAGCACAAACACCATCAGTGGTGGTGCCTGCTTGCTCTGCTGTTAGCATAATGGAATGCACTTGGTTTTGAGCTCTCCCCTACTGCCAAAGCCATGGCAGGAGGCTGTAATGCCATGGCAGTAGCAGCTTGTCCTAGGGCATAGCCTGACAGAAGGGCGAGGAGCTTAGCTCACTGCTCTGCCCACCATGATGGCAGCTTGTATTACTAGGTGACAACTATGTTTTCCCCGATAACACAAAAGGTGAAGCATACCACCCCTGAGTTGTATCACTCAAGTGGCACAAATCTGGTTTTCTTTCTCCCCGTTTTACTCAGCTATGTTGAATTTCAGCTGGAGCATTTTCAGAGCAGTTTTCCCACTCCCAGTCCCCGTAACCTATGTGGTTGCCCCAGTCTGCCTAGACAATTCTACATCTTCCCATCCCTTGCTCAAGCTAAGAAAATTTCCAATTCCAGCTACTTGGATACAAAGGACAAAGTTTGAAATCAGAAATGCTAGTGAAAAGGTTTGGTGCCTGTTTTACCTTTTTAATCCTACTCCATGGAGAACCAGGGGGCTACATGGGCAGGCTCGATTACAAAATAAAAGCATTCCTCAAAATTGCATCCTTTCCATTTTACATATTTATAAATGCACATATAAATTAGGCATTTCTACAGTTACAGTTCTCTAGCTACAAAGCCAGGCAGAGTTCTTGTTTGCACGCTCCTCACCCCCCAACCCTCACCCACTGAGGTCACAGTTTTATTATACTTGACCTTCTAAGTACTTGTGCTTTCCAGAGGGACTCATTAGAAATCCATTGCATTTGCAGGGTTAGTTTGTTGGTTTGTTTGTTTTGGGTCTTTTAATTCAGAAAGTAATCTTGGTTCTTTGATGTGGGTTTTATTCATTACCTAACATGTCAATATTTTCAGCTAATGATTTCAAAATAAGTAATCATAGACAGCATGTAGAGCAGGAAGATGATTACACTGTCTCCAGTTCTTCCGATCACCTCCTGGACAATTAGCATATCAATACTTTCCATTAATGTAATGGGCAGTGTGTGAAATTTCCAGACTGCTTCCAGAATCTAAAGTAGATGAAGACAAGCAAACAGGGAGGATTATTTGGCAGTTAAGTAAATAATCAATAATGAATGCCCACATCAATATATATCCCCTAGCAGGACCACAGCAGTTTAGCTTCATCTGTCCCTTAAAGAATTTCTAACAAATAAGTAACAGAAGTAAAATTTTGTATTTATGTCTTGATGATGAAAATTTTCTGTAATTTCTAAGAAAATGCCATAAAACTACACTGTGCGTGTAAATCCCCAGCTAAAGTAAAATGTTACACCACCTATAGTGTCTATGCCACCTGAATGTCCAAGATTTTAACTCATGCCTCTGGTTTAACACCTATTTTAAAAGTAGAGTACCTCTCTTTTACTCCAGATCATTAACAAAACCCATCATGAAAGCCTCCTTTTATGTGCATATGTCAGAATTTTTTTTTATATATATCTCCACAAAATATTTGGTGCTATCTCACACTGATGCCTTTGTATACAGGGTAAAGGAAAAGTAACAAGAAGCAGGCAAGTCATTAAAAACACAAAGTGTGAGGGAATAGTGTAGCCAGGATCCTAAAGCCTTCACAGGAAAAGAAGATCTAAGCTAAAACTGAAATTTCCGCGTACTAGATCTTAATTCTCTTGGAATTGAACCCTGAGGTCTTTAATCAGACACCTTTAAAAATATTCTTGACCACAAAATGACTTTGTGATTAGGCAAGAGATGAAGAAAGGAACCCATCTTATCTCTTCTAAGCTCTCCTGAAATGCAAGGCAACAAGATGTCAGGAGAAGATAATCTATATAGTGTTTGCAGTTCCTAACTGGAACCTGCCTTGTATTTGAAAAACTGTGAATTAAGTCATTTCATGTTTGCTAACAAGGGTAAATTGAATGTTTGCTTACATTAAAATGTTTGCTTTAAATGTTGTATTTTTAAATGGTAATCTGGGATTTGGAGATTGTCCAAAATTCAGTCTTTTCAATGACTAATATCCCTCAAGCTGTTCAAGGATAAAGTCCTTCTTGAAAGCACTTCTAGGATTCATCTGACTTTTAAAATGTCTGCTTCAGGATGAACTACATGCCCAGAAATGCCTATTTCTCTCCATCAAATGTGAAAGAAGCCCACAATGTCTGGCCCCAGTGAAAATAAGTGCACTGGAAATGTCTGGAGCTAAGAGGAGATGAATACACACACCCCCCGTGTGACAGCTCATTCATTTACAGCCAGACATCAGACTGTCTGGGCCTGAAGTGAAGCATTTCCTCCTCACAGATCCAGAGCCAGCACCCAGCTGTAGCCCTCCTGGGTCAAGATGGGGTGCTCAAACTGCAGGCTCAGATCACCCCTCTTGCCCCTGAGGTGCAAGCATCAGTAGCGAGTACAGTGAGAAGTGTGCACCCTGAGAAGCACAAGAGGCTCAGTAGAAATTTATGACCCACACAAGACCTTGTCCTGCTTTCCTAGTTTTCAGACGTGTGAGGATCTCGCTGGTTATTACAAGGACCTCTTAATGACACGATATTTTCTGTGCATGGAGAAAAAGGGAAAACTCCAGTGCTTGCATTGTTAGTGCCGTGGCTCTCGCAGCCATGATTTGAGGAAAGCACATCTCCTATTCCCTTGCCACAACTTCTGAATGCTTTGAGGCTTCCTTACTTAGAAATGTGCTGGCTAAACTGCATTTAATATATAAGATTTACAAACACAAGCTTGTGTGACCAGAGGTCTGATGCAGAAGCCAGAAATACTGCATCTCTTTCCTAGTGCCTAATAGAGGAAGGGGAGCAATAGCATAATGAATCTCACCCACCAGCAAAGTTGTCTCACCTGGAGTGCACACAGTATAGACATAGACATAGTATGGATTTAGATAAGGAATATGCTTCACGTATCTTTTTAGCATTTGCTGTTTATTTGTTTGTGATCGACTCAGGGAGTTGGAAGGGAATAAGACCCCAAGTTGTAATACGGAGTTGTTCTTATTTTACACAAGAGAGTAATGTCATATTGAAACACTCATTTTGATGACTTCCCTGGTCTGCAGGGAGTGCTCAGTAAAAGCTTTCTGCTACGTCTGGATCAACATAACTGGGATTGTTGGTCCCACGTGAATTGAGCCAGGAAGTACTGCAGTACAGAGATGGTCCAGATAGGAAAGCAAATGTCACTGACAGGCAAGATCTAATTTCAGTGTTAGGCTAACGATGTGACTGATGCTGAGCCAGTAGGAAATTATTATGGCCAAGATTAGATTACGCACGCAATGTCAGAAGAGCCCTTCTCCACCTCTGCATGCATTCCTACCCTTCCCTACCATGCTCCAGAGAGCAGACAACCCCTTGCTGCTCTTCCATCACTCTTTTGTTAATACAGGTAGGTTAGAAAGCTGTATAATCAATTACAAGCTCCATAATAATGTTCTATAAGCCACCTTCCCTCACCCTTTCCTGAAATCTCATTAAAGAATAAAAAAAAAGAAAAAAAAAAAAAGAAACAAAAGAAAACCTATCTGTATGGAAATCCAAAGTGACCTCTCTTACACGTGGATTGGTATTTGTCTCACCTGCAAGAAGCACAAAGGGCTTTTCAGGTTCAGAGACTGCTGGGAACATCAGCAGGGCCAAGTGCAAAATGAATGTCTGTGCCAGAAATGAGAATGGGAGTTTGAACCCAAGCAGATACAGACGTACCTGAAACTCTGCAGTCAGCAGACCCCTCTGGCTCTGCATCAGCTGGTGCATCTCACTCAGCAAACAACTCTCCTTCCCTTTCCCTGTCCAACAAAAGGAGCAGGTTTGATTTATAGTAAGACAAGTATAGTATCCAAGTATAGTATACAAGACAGCTTATGTTTGTGATGTTTTCTTTCCTGTCTCACTCACTAGGAGAAAAGCTGTCTTTGCTCATATTTCAGCTGGAGTTAATATAGCACTGTGCAAAGCCACACAGCTACATAGGGTGGGACACCCAAGATGAAACTCATAGAACCACAGAATGGTTTGGGTTGGAAGGGACCTCAGAGATCATCCACCCTGCCATAAGCGGGGGCACCTCCCACTAGACCAGGTTGCTCAAAGCCCCATCCAACCTGCTCTTGAACATTTCCAGCGATGGAGCATCCACAACTTCCCTGGGCAATCTGCTCCTGTGCCTCAGCACCCTCAGAGTGAAGAAATTCTTCCTGACTTCTAATGTAAACCTACCCTCTTCCATTTTAAAGCCATTATTCCTCATCCTATCATGATAAGCCCTTGTAAAAAGTCCCTCCCCAGCTTTCTTGCAGGCCCCCTTCAGATACTGAAAGGCTTCAATGAGGTCTCCCCAGAGCCTTCTCTTTGCCAGGATGAACAACCCCAACTCTCTCAGTCTGTCCTTGTAGGAAAGGTGTTCCGCCTCACTGATCATCTTTATTGCCCTCCTCTGAACCCACTCCAACAGGTCCATGTACTCCTTGTGTTGGGGACTCCAGAGCTGGATGCAGTACTCCACTCCAGGTGGGGTCTCTCAAGAGTGGAGCAGAGGTGGAGAATCACCTCCTTCAACCTGCTGGCCACACTTCTTTTGATGCAGTCACATGTTAGACAAGGGGATGGCAAAGTATCACATTGGCTACCCAGCTGACTTCAAAAGACAACATAGGGTCCTCATGGATGTAGGGAAACACCACAGAATCACTACTAGAGAAGATATTGTAGGCTTACAAACAAACCTCAGCACAAGCTAAGTCTGGATGAAAGGTACCAGTTTAACAATAGGAAGAATCACAGAATCATTTAGGTTGGAAAAGGTATTTAAGATCATCGAGTCCAACCATTAACCCAGCACTGCCAAATCCACCACCAAACCATGTCCCTCACACCACTTCTACGTGTCTTTTAAATGCCTACAGGGATGGGGACTTCACCACTTCCCTGGGCAGCCTGTTCCAGTGTGTGTAGAAGATACAGAAGAAAGCAGCAGTAATCTGCTTCTTTGCATGTGGCTGCACAACAACAGGGCTTGTGCAGAAATTGAGGTACCTGCAGGATAGAAAGTTTAGGTTTCCCCACTCAGCAGAATGTATTCAGATCCTTGAGAATCACCCTGCTAAAATTCAGGTGGGTCTGAATTAGCTCTGGTGACCCAAGTGTCTCATAGGTGTGAGTCAGAGTTGAACCAAAAGATAGTTTTCACTGGCTTGGAATGTCATATGAAACCAGTGCAAATTTGGATCTGAAAACAAAATGTCCCCAAAGTCCAATGGGTTAATTTTTTAGAAGCTGGTGCTAATGACCATAAATAGCTTTATTACTATTTGTATTACACTTACAGTTTTGTGTGAAACATTGCACAAATACTTATCATGGGCTTGTCCTGCCCTTACATGAGCATTGGGTTGATTGATTTGGGTTATTTGGTAACAGACGAGTGTTTATTTATTCAGTGTATTGTTAGAAGCCTCTTAAAGTTGACTAGAGTACTGTATAGGCATTCCTTTGGGTTAGCTTGTAAAATTTTAGTGATATAAACAAGTTCTTCCCTGAGCTTGCAGACATTAGCAGAACTCAAGCCTTAATGGAGCTGTTTGAAATGCTGGTGGCTGGACTTGCTGGGATGGCATGACAATGGGATTTATTAACCCTCTTTTCAAAGCTTTATTTTTGAGTCAAGTCTTTCCAAGCTTCACCTTATTAATGGCTAAATTGTCACTAGCACTGGGATGTAGCAAGTCAGACTAAGACAGCTTGAAACCAACTGAGTGGTGTCATTTAAAAGACAGCTCTCTGTCCTCCAATTTCTCCACGAGACGAAAGCTCCAGCTTAGGAACACATCTGAGTATAAGTTTTTGTCCTATACAGTCCATCAAGATTGTAAACCATAGAAAATTGATGAGTAAAGAAAAATGCAATCAGGAGAATTCTATGATAAGCAGAGTTGAAAAGGCTAAAAGAGCAAAACAAGTTGTATTTTTTTCAAGAGTGAGAGTGATCCTAGAAATAGCATTAGTCTATCATCACAAATTTCCTATCTTCATCACTAAGGCAGGAGAATACAATTCTTTTCCTGTTCTGTATAGAGGAAGGAGTTAATTAATTGACACCACATCAGGTCTGTTAAGATACTTTAAAGCAAATGGTAATCAAGGAACCCAAGCAATAGGAATGCTAAGAAGCAGCCGTTAACATCAGGCAGTCTAAAATCACCAGGTCAAGACAATTTCTGTCCATCATGTTATGACAGACTTACCTTGCATCAATCCTGTACCAAATAAAAGATAAAGATTAAGCCAGTGCTTAGGGTCTGTCCTGTTGCTCTGAAGCAGGAGCTAGAGTTTCCAAATATCCTGTACCAGAGATATAAGGCCTAAATGCAAAGACTTGCCAAAGGCACTTAAGAACTTCCAAGAAATCCTTCCAGGAGAAGGATACTCTCAAAAGATTGCAACACTATATTAACAAAATTCTTTCCTGCAGCATGTAGGATTGAACAACTTCTGTGACGAGAACTGCTTTTTGCCCTTAACTCTTACCTCCTCCACCTCCCTTCTGGTAGCGACATCAGGGAATTCTTCATGGCATCTCTGATTCATATTTAACAGTCTGTCTTCATGAGTGTCGTTGTAGGGAATCAATAGGGACTATCCCGCCAGGAAACATCAGAGAAATTCAAAAGCAGGCACTTGGAAAAAAACAAGAAGGCTATTAAAAATAGAGAACACATCTTTGAATTTAACCTGCGTCTAGAAGAGTGAATGGGGACTTACACTAGGAATGGGAAAATAATTTCACACTGTAAGACTAGCCCAGAAAGTCTTTGCCTTGGCAGAGTACTGGTGTGCTGGCATCCATTCCCAGCATGAGTTGTATTAGTTGACCAGGAGGATATCCTATTCTGTTCATTTTCCCTTTTGTGAGCCAACAGCTAATTCCAGCATTTCTCTGTGATCATTTCCCCTCTGTTCTTGACCTGTTCAGATGATAGTTTCTCAGTGTGCTAATCCTATGCCCAGCCCAAGGAAGACCTCATCCATGACTGTGACTTCTGTACAACTCTGCTATAACAAATGTGTTTGCAAGTGCGGTGCAACATCTGGCTATTTGCCAGATGAGACATCCTTGCTGCTTTTGGGGAGGCAGACAACTGCCTTCTTGCTGCAGCCAGATGATGTTCAGTGTGAGGTAGGCCAAAGTCTACAAACATGGTCTACCATGGGGAGTCATAGAATCATTGAATGGTTGGGGTTGGAAGGGACCCCAAAGATCATCTAGTTCCAATCCGTCTGCCATGGTCAGGTGCACCTCCACTGGAATGTGTTTGTTCAAAACCCCCTCCAACCTAGTCTTGAACACATCCAGTAATGGAGCAACACATCCAGTGATGTAGCAAAGGAAGGAAAGGATTACCAGGCAGAGGCTCTGGGAAACCTTCAGGCTCCAGTTTGGCTAGCCTGGTCTAAGTACCTGCCTCTCGTACCCATTCAGAGCTTTCTCCCCTAGAGCTGGATAACCAAAGGGTTTCCAACAGGAAAAGCTAGGCTGGTGCCTGGTGGTAGCCTGACAGGGCTTCATGTCACACTGGGGGCCATCAGATCAGATGCTTTTCCTGCTTTGACCTGGACTAGAGGCTCCATCCCAGCCTTCCACGCCACCCCATCCACACTGCGGTTGGCAGTGCCAAGCAGCCTGGCCCATCTTCACTGGATGCAGTACTGTACTTTTTACATTATACATTAAAAACACCATAATGTGGGGTGGATGCTTCCAAGCTAAACAGCCGCATGGACCACTGCCTGCCCCTAGCACCACCAGCGGCCACTAATAACATGTCATGGGAGCAGTGAAGCGCTCCCATCCATGCCTAGGCCATCTGAGGCTTCATCTTCCAACGTGGTATACCCTGGGGAGAAGGGAAGGGTGGATGGAGGGGAAGCGGCAACCAGGGTGTCCCCCCAGGTCTTGCTGGGCCCCATGACAGCATCACCTCAGGCAGTGGGCAGGGAGGAGAAGCCAGCAGCAGGCCCAGACCCCCCTGCACTTTGTGTCACAGGACTTAATATACCCTTCTCCACTTGATGTGTCTACATACAAAGCACTGCTGGTTCTGCTGCAACAGGCATTATATTATTATAAGCATTTATCTAAGGCACCCAGGACCTAGACACTGTAATTAGAGAGCAGTTAAGGTCAGACAAGTGATTAGTTAACAGTATTTCTCTGACTCGGCCTTGTTCATGCCTTGTTCATCTTCATTCAAAACCATTTAGTTTGCTGACAATCATATAATTTTCTGCTAGGTAATCCTGAACATGTGCTTGGCCATGAAATCTCTCCAAAATAACCAGAAGCTGAAGAGTGAGTTACTGTCTTCCAGGAGAATGTTTTTTCCGCTCAGCATGCCACCATTGCAGTCCTCTCTCATGCCATCCTGTGCCTGCACACACATTCAACCTCTTCCAGAGCTGTGAAAGCTCTACTAATTAATCTAGTCAATGAGAATAACTTCTACTGAATTGCAGATTTCAGGCAGGTTTATTCTGTCTGTGTTTTGCTTTGAGTCACAGATGCGTGTTTCTTTGACAAACCGCATCCTTGAGCAGGAATTCAGGATTCTTTTACGTGGACTGAAACCTGCGAAGTTATACATGAGAAGACAGGGAGATAGTGATCTGGATTGCCCGAGCCCAGCCTCCTGCACAGGCATCAGTCATTTGCAATGTCAGACTGAGGATTTTACATTTGTTTTGACTGCATTAGGGGAACAACGTCTCCTTATCCTGGTGCTCTACTAGTAAAAATAAATGCCCATAGCAGGAAGGAAAACTATTTTCCTTGATTTCATATCCCATCCAAGGTAATTATTTTCTTTTTGTCTTAATGCTTTTGCTTCTTTGTGTCTCCTTCCATTTTTTTCTATTAGCCTTTTCCAGTAAACAATAGAGGGCTTGCAAGGTTAGCAGAGATTTATTTTTTTTTCCACTTTATAAAGGGCGCATCAGCACATTGACTTACCAGATGTATACATATCTGTAGCTGCTCAGGACACCACGCCAACAGCACCAGCAGCAGCCACCCCGTGCGCTCCCTAGCAAAGACATTGCCCTCGGGTGCCCAGGGGAAACACTCCAAAACATGAGAATTGTAACAGTCTTTCTGGCCTTGAAATACACAAAACTTCAAGTAAGGGAAGTGATCTTTTTACAGCAGAAAGGTTATCATCACCTAATGCAGCTCATGCTGTTAGAAAGCAACCTAACATAGAGTACTTGGATTATTATGACTAATTCTTCCACTTTGAACAAATCTGGCCCAAAACTACCTCACCCATAAAATGCTAAACCATACTTAAAATACCAAATACGTTTATAGAGCTGTGTTTGCTTCTTCTCTCATTGCACTGTCTTGCTTTTCTCTCATGTGGTAAATGTGCTGGTTGCATGAGGTGTGTACCAAAGGCACCTTTGCTCTGCGGGTGTACTTCTGGGGGACCAGCTGGCGCCCTGCAGACATCTACAGGGAGCCACCACGGAAAAGTCATTGCATCCACACCGAACCAGACACGTTTGGAGAGGACAGTCATCCCGCCAGCCAGAGGAAAGCGATCGTAACAGCTAAATTATGGGACTTCAAAGCTTTCGATGCATTGTAAATCCCAAGCACCGCAGCTGCTGGGTATTGTCTTGGTGAGCAAAATTGATCAGTCTCATTTAATCACGTCACACTTCATTTGTGCCACAAGTGTGAGGAAGCTGGTCAAAACAAGGTTAACGGGCTACAGTGCATCACAGGCCAATAATCAGATTAAGCAGGCAGTTGCCCAGTTACTGGCCATGATTATATTCATCCTACAATATTGCTTTTAACTATTTGTGACTGGTTGCCAATCTGGTATTAGAGGCAAGAAGGACAAGGCTAAGGACCCCGGGGAAATTAATTGTTGCTAGAGATTAAATGGGGTTCCCGCAAGGTACGAAATAAAAACTGACAGGAAAGATATAGAGGTATTTGCACTTTCAAATACTCTGAAAATGCGATTTTTTAATATTGTGAGGGGCCATTAGTATAGGCACAATAATTTTTAAACTCTCTTTATACACATGTGTATTTACCTCAGCAGAAATCCATTAACTAATCTATTAAAAATAAAACTGGGAAAAATGAATGGGGCCTTCTCCTAGTATTTTATAGGTTATAATATAACAGGACCTTTCCTTCAACACTTTCTTGATTATTCAACTTGAAATGCATTTTTCACAGCTCTCAGATTTCATTGCTTCATCACCAGCTCAGTGGGGACAGAGCATAAACTGCATGGGGACAGAGCATAAACTGTATGGTCTCAGCGCTGCTCCAGGTCAGGTTACAAGTCTGTGGGGTCCTACAGACTAAGGACACAAAGACAGTGACGTCATTTGAAAAGAGAGACAGGTCAGTGCATGCTAATGTCCCCGGCTGCCTGGCATCAGCCTAACTGCTGGGACTTGATGTAGAGATGCTATCTGAAATGAGATTAAGAAAAACCTCAGTGTTTTGAAACCCCCGTGACAAATAAAGACACAAACTCTCCTCCTCACCCTTCCTTCAGTTTTTAGGGGGAAGAGTCTGTGAGGAGCTGCAGGACTTTGCAGAAGGCAGTGTGGTGAGCGTGGCAGGAGGGATGCAACTCAGCGGTGCCCCTCTCACTACCAGCCCCCTGGCAGCTGTCAGAGCAGCCGCCAGGCTCCTCCTTTGCTATTCCTTAGGTTGATGAAACAGAGAGGAGTGAGAATCAGAGCCAGCCACTCATCCTACGCCATGAAGTACTTCCCTGATGCCAAAATATTAATTTAAAGCAGAGCAAAAATGGTCGCAAATTTACACAGAAATATATAATTAATGAAAAGGTGTCAGATAATTAAATTGCTTTATTATTTTGGGAGCCTGACCTTTTCTACACTGAGACTCACATTCTCTGGCTTGGCATGCATAAAGTTAGACATCTGTTTCTCTTCTGCGACTCAGTTTTACGGTCTGTAAAGTGTATTTGATCCTATTATGATATGAAGTCTTACTAGGCAAACAGTCAAAGCAGCTCTGAGATTCTCAAATGAAGCCCTGATTTGCCTTTAAGTGCAGCTTTGCCAGCAGGTAATGCTCCTCCAGTTCAGGGTATCTGCCACATAGTATTAAAGCACTTAACACCAACAGGAGGAAGCATTTCTCCATGCCCTTTGCTCAGCCGGTGGACGCAGACCCAGAACTAAGGACAGAGCCAAGCTAAGCACGATGCTGAAAGGTGCAGAGGTACCATCAGCATTGGTTTTGCACTCCGAGTCCTGGCCAGCGATGGCCAGGCTTGCTCTCAGTCTTGCCCTAAGTAGGGGCTATTAAACCAATGAGGCAAAAAGCACCACCGGAAATTATCTTAAGAGCAGAAGAACTGAGGAACCTCCTGAACTCCGGCTGATTCCAAACAGCCACAGCTGCTGGAGCATACGCTCCTGGGTGAAGTCAGGCCATAGGCACTTTGCATTTCAAGGCTGTCAGCACATCCTTTGCTGTCACATCCCCTCAGCTCTCCATCTGGCATACACCTGTGTCTTGCTCCTGGCTCTTGGCAGCGCAGATGCCTGAATACAGAAGAAGCTTTTCCCTCAGCGGGTTCAGAGAGGATGACAAATTGATTTCTCCCCTGACTTCCCAGTTAGAGCACCCCTTAATGCACTTCAGGCAAAACGACCTGGATTAGTTTAAACAATGCAAGTAGATGCCATGAGTTATTCTGGTTGGTTTTGCCTGGAGTAGGATGGGGAGTGCTCACATGAACCAGTTTGCCAGGAGAGCTGATGAATGGTGGTGGCTATGGCTGGGAAGAGGAGGTACCACCTCCAGCTGGCACAGCTGGACTGGGGATAGGACTTGCGGCCATGGCCCTCTGCCTGGCAGGAGAAAACTTGCTTCTTTTCCTTTTTTAATACAGAAGGGAGGTTTTTATCCCTGGAGGTATGTGGGAGAGGCCCAGTAAATCTGCACAGTGAAGCACCGTCGCAGCGCAATGGTTGCTTTACCGTGGAGTTAGAGCAAAAGGAAATACAGCTGAAGGAGAGACGGTCCCTGAGATTCAGTGCTGGCCAGGGAGGGCAGCACAAGCCTGTGGGGATTGTCTAGGGAGAAAGCCGATAATGGGAAAGCTTGCAAAATCCAAACTTAATCTCTTGCGCTGCAGAGAACTAATCCTTGTGCTTGACATTAATCTTTTCAATGGAGATATAACACCCTTATCTTCCATGTTGCTCATTGAGCCAGAAAGCAGGGCCGATGGTCTTTGTGGGCTGGGTACAGAGCTGCAGAAATCCTTACACTGACATTGTCTTTCCACTGGCTGTTCTTGAGATTTCAGTATGGACTGGCCTCTCTCTGATGACAGCCTGCCTTTGTTCTTTTATAAGAAACATGCCTACATGTAGTAGTCCGGATACAGCCCCTTCTCTTGAAATAGGAAATCTATCTTGGCCCAGGGAGGAAGAGGCCATTGGAAAATAGGACTGGAAAAACATGCCACCCATGGCACCCCACTTGAAGATCTCCAGACTCAGAGCTGGCTGGCAGTGGGTATGGCCCTGGTCTCTTCCATGGTCTTGTATGCAGCATCACCTGGAGGGTCCTCATAGTTTTTGGGTTTTTTAAATCAGTACCTGTGTTGCAAATGATGGCAGACCGATTAGCTTGGAGACAAAAGCCTTTTCCTTACTAGACCAGAGGCCATACAGCATGCCCTATATGCAGTTCTCAAGACAAAGCCCACTGAATGTTTTGGTCTTCTGGATCAGTGCTATAAGTTCATCCACCTGTACCACCTCCTGACCCACAGGCCTTTCTGGACATTTTTGATTTCCCCCTCCCCGCCTTACTTCTGTTTTTGTTGTTCTTACTTTTGTTTCTTTAAAGAGAGATGTTCTAAGTGACTACAGCACATTGCACAAGCCCCTGCATTAACCAGGGCCCTGAGGTAGGACTATTTAGATGCTCACCCAGCATCTCCAGAGGCTTCAAGATAATATATTGGCTACTATGGATTCAGGAAATGTTGAACTTCAGTGAGATAAAACTCAAAGGATATAATTCTTCCTTCAGCAGCAGCCATGCTGTGGCAGAGCAGCCCAGCATGTCCAGAGTCTAAAAGCTAACCATGAAACAAATCTGTATGCATGAGTCTTAATATGCATTAATTGCAACTAGAATTAGACCTCCTTGGACTGCCAAAACTATAAACACAGTCAAAAACTTCAAGACTTGTAGACGTCTGTAGGATTTGTGAATAACAGAGAAATGGGCAGTAGCAAGGGAAGTAATTGAAGCTCCTACATATCATCTTGATTAAAACACAAGGGCTTCTCTTCAAGGGGGAACTTTGCATCAGGAAGGAGATACATTGGCTGCTCTCAAAAGCTGCTTCCACCTCTGCCAGAGATGATTCAGGACATACGACTATGTTGTTATAGGTAAAAACAAATCTGTGCTCTCTGCCTCTCCACAGTAAAGAAATAGCCCAGGAAGGATACATGTCTTAATTAACCCCCTGGGAACAGAAGACAAAAGCAAATAACAAAAAAAAACCAAACAAACCAACCCTGCACAGATGGAAAGCATTTTGACAAACAATCCTTTGAAGTCAGATGACTTTTTTTTTTTGTTTGTTTTCACACAAAAGAAAAATTCACCTCCATGGCAGCCTAACAAAAGGTCACACAACACTGGAGCCCTGCAAGAGTCCAATTTCAAAGACCCAAATGAGGCACTGTGTGGATTTCACCTAGTGACTGTTGCTTTTCTGCTGGCAGGAATTCCAGCTGTGTGTGGGTTGCCGCTTGGCTACACAGGATGCAGGCGCAGGAGTGAAGTATGACAAGTTGACACCGCTATTTCCTTTGAGCAACAGATGCCCACGTTTGACATCGCTTCGATCTCTCACTTAAACAGCAAGAGCAAACGGGCCTATTTAAAGTTTGTACAAGCAGGTGCGTGTTGCCCTTCAGCTATACACCAACACTCGGAAAACACAATTAAAGCGAGAAGAAAACAAAATGTTTTTTCCCTTTGCAGCCCAAGCACAGGGCGCTTGTGCAGCGGGGCAAAGAGCAGAGGGGAAGGAACAAAGAACAGTTTGTACTGGGCCAATACAGATGAAAGATGCTTTACTTTTTCCTAAGCTACTTCTCACCGTGCTTAAGAACACAGAGCCAGAGCAGATCCTAGCAGACTCCAAAATGCCAAAAGTTTGTCTTTCATGTTAAAGGGAAACAGAATTTTCTTCCAACATATTTTCTAGCTGGTTTTCTATAGAACAGAAAGAAAAGCTCTTTTCTTGGTGAGGGGATTACTTGGCCTTATAAGAACTCATCTGTTGGCAGTGCTGTTCAGCTCACCAGCATCTTATCCATTGATAGCTGGGTAGCACTCAGGGTCCAAGGAACTGCTACCATGTCACTGGAGATGAGAATCCAGCCCAAAGATGGGAAAGATGAGGCCAGATGGCATGCTGTGCCCATTTGGTAGCTTATGCTACAGCATCTCTGCCTTCTGCAAGCCTTGGTGGCCACATGGAGCTGTGAGCTGCACCATATAAGCCGCACAGATTTTGGCACGACCTTTCTTTAAATCACCCTCCGTGCTGGAAAGTCACTATCTCTGACCTAGGCACAATCGGTGACATAAAGGATTCAAACAATGGGAACAGGGGTTATAACCAATTTACTGTCTGTAACAAGCTGTTGTTCAGAAGCAGTGACTTTGGATCACTTTTAGTTTTCATCTGTCTTTGAGACAGTGATGTAAGAGAGATGAAGTCTACAGCATGTTCTCAAACTCCTTCCAAACAACAATTTCCTGAAAATGTCTGGTTGCATTGCCGCTGGTGTAGTATTACCTTATTTATTCTTTGTTTCATTTGCTTTTGTTTCTATGTCTTTGACCTTTGAGATTGCTGTCCTGTGGTCAGCAGGGACCTGGCTTTTTAGTGTTTTCACAGCACAGTGAATCGGGGATGACAAACATTGAAAATAAAAAGGTGGATCAACCCACCCTTTCACTTCCCAGAGCATGAACTTTGGAGAGCCTCAGAAGAGCACTGGCAGCCAGGGCAGTACCATGGGGCATGAGGGGCACGTACAGCGGAACCCAGCAAAGTGCTCAGGACCAGCTATACATTTGGCCAGCTGTGTCCTGCATGGTGTTAGCACAACCAGTATTTCCAAGAAGCAGTAGCAAGGAGGCAGAGGTCGGATTCTCTCCACAAAAGCCACCCCATTCATTCCAGATTCAAGAAGCTCCATGCTTGCACACTAAATCCTTCCTGCCTTCCTCTGGTGCATCCATCTTCCCCCACCTCAAACTCCTGTGTTCCCACAGGGATTTACAGACACACTGATACACATGCACTTCCACAGAGGCAGGTTTTGAGACGCCTGATGGCACCCAAGGCCATGTACAGTCAGGGACCAGAGCCACACAGGTAAATCAGGGAGGATTTATCTGTTGTCTTCACCCTGGTTGTCTGTAGAGCTGACACGCTCACCACCAAAAGCATCTTTGTGGCTCAAGTGCTGTCCAAATTGCCTGGATCATGCACCCATACTCTGTTCACTGGTGACACTTGGGCTGAGACGCTTCCCATGTCACCTCATCAAGGTTACCTGTCACTAATAAGTTCAACAGGGCCAAGAGACCTCGTGGTTTTCTCACACAGAGGGCCACTGGGGATGTGCTGACACCAGGAGTTTCCTTGGCTCCAGCTTCTCAGGGAGCAGGCTGGTGCGAAGGCAGGGCACGACGTGGCTCAGCATGCCCGTATCTCCCAGCCCGCTGGCCAGAGGGCACAGCTGAAGCAGAATGGCCTGGGAACTCAGGACAGGAACACGTGCGTGTTGTACACGATTTACTTTCCAACCCACTGTGCTGCTTTGCTTTTTGCATTGGTGTTTTCATTCAGACAGCAGCAGTATGAAGGGGAATAAGGTCAGCTCATGCTTGCAAATAAGAGCGGTTCTGAAAAGCTGTCCCAGAACTGATATGAATGGACTGAATATTAAAGAGCCAAGATGCAACCCAGCCTCAAGGGCTGACGGGTGTGCACATATATGCAGGTACAGACTACCTCCTCCTTCCCCCTTTCCTCCTCCACTTTCTGGAGTTGTCTCCAGAGCCTCCCTTACCAAAGCTGCTGATGGAGGAAGCAGTGCCATTCTCCTGCTTTGCCATAGTTTGGGGGTGAATATTTTTGCCACGAGAGCAGCTCTTTCCCAAGTGAGGCGTAAAACAGAGGACTGCCACTGATCATAAAAGTTCTCAGGATACATATCTACTAGGATAGATTTTTAATTTCTGCTACTAGACCAAATGTTTCTCTGTCTTATTGCTGCAGACTTTCTAGGGAAGGTGCTTCCCTGCCTGTCCTGAAGCTCCACCTCCCCACTGTGCCCGATAACTGCCAATATACATATTAAGGAATTTTGTACCTGTTGGAAAAGAATCAAACTACTTTAAATCCAACAACAGAAAACAAGGTTTTCTGGAAAGGAACACTCTCATCCCACAACTAGGAAGCAAACTGCAGCTCTGTGTTAGTGACCTCAAGCTCCTTGGACAGTGGAGAGCTCTGGAAACAGCACTAGGGGGCTGGGAGGGAGCAGTTTCAAAGAAGGTGGCCAACTGCCCCAGGGCATGCTGGTGTCCCCGCAGGCTGAAGGCTCTGCTGCTACTTAGTTGCTGGCTTCTTAGCATCACTGAAGCTAATTAACAACCATCAGAGTGGCGAAATGCTTTCTGCACTGACATATGGTCACCACAAGCAATCCAGACCTGTGAGCTCAGCACGCACTGCTGGCAGAGCCGTGAGCTAACGAGGGCTTTCACTGACGCTGTTCCTGGTCTGGCCGAACATAACAGTGCTGTTTCTTCACAAAGCTCCCATGAGCTGCCTTCTCATCTGACTTCCATTCTTCTATCCTGTTGCTGAAGGAAGCACTTGAAGCCAGCAAAGTCTCAGTATCTGGGCATGGGCAATCTTCTCCTACTATAAATAACAGCAGCCTCTTTTGGTAAAGTGCTGTCAGCCCAGCTCTTCAGTAAGAAATACTGGCAGGTGCATTGTTAGCCTCTCCACAGAGGCTGCAAAACCATGCCCAAGGTCTCTCCCCGTCCCCAGAACAAGCCTGGAGAAATATCCTGTGCCATCTGACTTGCCTTCATTAAGTTTTCTCTCCTGCTTTACACTGCACAGTCCGTAAGGTAAGTTGACCATGCAAGACCAAAACTAGCAATAAATATGTCACACTGAGCAAATAGGACACGCAAATTGGAAGGAGTACAGAACCCCTGCGGCAACTAGAACTGCTGAGGGGCCTTTGCAAAGCTGTTCTTCATTGTGACAGCACGAGCTGGCAAACTACACAGGTAGTACAACAGTGGATATATAGCATCTGAAATGCTATGTGTCTTAATTTCCCCACAAATCTTAAATCCTTGAGCTCTCTCTCACACACATGTATACATGGAGGACGGTTCTGATCATCTGAATGAGAGAAGAAACATTATGCATAGACAGCTACCATAAATTTCAGTGGAAAAAGTAGGTGTTACAGACCATAGAATGGTTAGGGTTGGAAGAGACCTTAAAGATCATCTAGTTCCAATACCCCTGCCATGGGCAGGGCCACTTCCACTAGACCAGACTGCTCAAAGCCCCATCCAACCTGGTCTTGAACACATTAAGTGGTGGAATGTCCAGAAATTATGCCAGCAAGCTGCTGTTTAGGCCAATAGGAGTTTGGGATTGACTAAGGACATATCACATAAATGTTGTATACATCCAGATCTTCTCTACCTCTAGACACACACCTTTAGCTTAATAACTATAAGATGTCTTGTCATATCCCCACACCGAACAACTCAGGTCAAACTGCAGCATGTATGGTAATCAAGTTTTCAGGGCTTCAGCCCCTTTTCCACACTCATTTTTGAGTCCCATCTTGATTTGTGCTGCTTCTCTTTCACCACCTAACACAGCCCTGGCTGCATCAGAGCAGCTCACGGGCTGCAGCTAAGCCAACACAAAAGTCGCCACAGCTGGTTGTGGTCAGGACCTCCTCTAAGCTCTCAAGAAAAGGAGACAGAGTTTCCCTTGATTTTCTGTCCTGCATCTCCAAACAACTCTGACCCTCTGTCTTGTGAAATAGGCTTATCTAATAAAGCCATCATGTTATGTAGTAACAACAATAAACTCCAACCATTCTTATTTTGCAAGCTCTTAGCTTTCCCTCAGCTGGTTTCACACCAGCTGGATCCACCATCAGCGTATGATCCTTACTGGATCAGAATAAACAGTTACCTTTGCTTTTCCATTTACTTCCTGGGAAAAAAGACTAAGATTTTAAGAAGGGCAAAAAGAAATAAAGTATGTGTGGGCAAGTGACAAGTGTAACTGCACTGAGGAGGAGCAGTGCTCATTGTTTCATAAAATTCACCATATGTTGTACGGCTTCATTACTCAAATCTTGTATGTTTGTTTGATGATTTGATCAGCTGTCGACTTCATTCCATACTGCTGCCAATTCATGACTTGGCTGATTTGGTTTGAATTGTTTCCTTAACTCACAGATTACATTTTGCTCATTTTCAGTCATTTTAGTTATTAAAGCAAAGAAAAAAAAACCAAACAAAATATTAGTTTGTTTTAGAGGTATTTTTATATTTATGTGTGTGGTTATTTAATTCACATAATAAAGCCTAATAGGAAAACACAGCCTGGAGCCTTACTGCTAAGTCCCCAGAAGAGCCACCCACCCACTGGGTCGAAGCACGGGCAACCATAATGTTCTGCTTCTCCATCTTTCACAAGGTGCTGGGACATTTACTGGCTACAAGGTAAGTATCTTGAAGATTACTGGGTGTTTAAAGAAGAGACTTGATGGACCACCAAGGCCATTTTCCTGCAACTACAGTACTTTATAATCCTCCTTCATACATTTTCCAGGTAAATATACTCACATGTAGCTTTCATAAAATCATAAAATAGTTTGAGTTGAAAGGGACCTTAAAGCTCATCTAGTTCCAACCCCCCCTTGCCATGGGCAGGGACACCTCGCACTAGACCAGGTTGCTCAAAGCCCCATCCAGCTTGGCTTCCAGTGATAGAGCATCCACAACTTCCCTGGGCATCCTTTGCCAGTATCTCACCATCCTCACAGTGAAGAACTTCTTCCTCATTTCTAATCTAAATCTTCCCTCTTCCAGTTTGAAGCCATTACCCCTCATCCTATTACTACCAGTCCTTGTGAAAAGTTCCTCTTCTCTTTTCTTGTATGCTCCCTTCATATGCTGGAAGGCTGCAAGAACGTCTCCCCAAAGCCTTCTCTTCTCCAGGCTGAACAGCCCCAACTCCCTCAGCCTGTCTTTGTAGTAGAGGTGTTCCAGCCTTTTAATCATCTTCATGGTCCTCCTCCAGACTGCTTCAACAGGTCTGTGTCCTTCTTGTGTCGGGGGCAGTATTCTCTGTTGGGGATTATATACTGTTACCTACAAGCCACAGGATAAGGTGCTTGTTCTCCTGCAACTGTTTTAGAAAATCTATATGAATGGATGACACCTGAAGCTATTGCTCAAATCTAGTCATTTTTCTTCAACATCCTCAACTAACAGAGCTATATAGATTCTGGTCCACTTTTGCCTTTGCTATTCATGAAAGCCCATGCCTGGTGGGTGGAGATGCCTGTGATACCAGCAATGCTCTCCATGTAACCATGAGCAGGACTGCATTTGACAGAGACTGAAAGAAGCGTGTGGTTGTGCATATCAGTCTGTGACACATGAGTCTATATCGTTTAGTGCAGCATGTGGACTTGGAAAGTGGTGAAATGCGTTCTCTGTGAATCTGGGTCATCCAACATATGTGTGGATCAGACATTGACTCTGAAGCAGCAGCCTGCCTACTCTTTTTTGTTTCCCAGGCATTGAAGTAGGCCAGAAAGGTTATGGGAAAATTCTCTTTTTCCTCTCCATGCCAAAGTCTTGTGTATTTTTCCCTGCCCCACTGCAGATGTTACCAATGTCAAAAAAGATTAGATGCTAATGAATAACAATAGCTCCATCCCTAATGTGGTGCCCTTTTGCAAGGGCACAGAGCAATGCAGTAGTTATATCAGATGGCAGCACAAAGAGCTAGGAAAAAGCTGGTGAAGAAAATCTGTGTCTGGACAAGCTACAACAGACATCAAGGAAGCATTTACTCTCGAGATTATCTTTTTTTTTTTTTTCCTGGATTTCAGATGAAGATGCAGAAAACACATTAAACACCACTGTCTTTCCTTTGAGTGTCTGCGTACACGTAGCACGCCTGGAAGTCGAGAACATGCAAATAAGAAATCCTCCCATGATACTCAGAAAAGCAGGCGAGAAACCCAGATGCAGCCCCAGTGGCCCAGTGTGTGCTGTTGTGCACACCAGCTGCTTCGGAGCAAATGCAGGAGGCGACAGACCAGAGAGACCACACACGGCTCGTGGAACAGCTCAGCGGGCAGAGCATGAGCCATGGCCATGGTTACTCACGGTTACTTAGCAGTGGAGAGGAAGAAGTCAGGGGAGAGTCCTCTGTCTGGGAGGCATTGACAGGCAAAGGAAGAGATGAAGGAGCCAAGCAATGCAAAAAGATCTGTTGGTTACATACATGTATGTATAGAAAGATCAAGAAGAAAAAGAGAGAAAAAGAAAGAGATGAATATAGATATAAAACATTGGGAAAATATCTAAGTTCACAAACTGAAAACCAATCTCATTTTACTTGCCCTCTTCCCACTTATTCACAGGACTGTACTTTAGCAGCATTAGTGGGGTGAATCTAACACAATCCCATAGCCACCTTGAGAGAAATACCACTGTCCACCATAGGAGAGCTGCAGCAGCACCGAGCTCTATGGGCCTCATGAGCCTGGCAAAGGGAATTCCAAAACTGGGCTACTTTTTTTCCCTTAAGGCAGCAGGGATATGCTCTGCTCCAGATTTATGATCACACCACACACCTGAAGGACAAAAGGATTTGAGCAACAGAGCCTTAAACTGGAATAATGACACTTAATTTCCAGATTCCAGAAGCAATAGAAGGCAGAGTTTTAATTATGAAGTTTGAAGATGACACAGGTAGAGGGAGAGAGAATTATGACCTGCTTTCAGTTTTCCAGAGGAACCAAGCATCTGCAGCACCTGCTGAAGCTAGTGGGATTCATGGGTGCCCAGCACCTGTGAAAAGCGGGCTGCATTTATCTTTTCTGCCATGCAAGATGGGGTAGAAACCTTGGAAATACACTTTTTACTTGTAAATACATTTTTTACTTGGAAATTTATTTATTGTCTAATTTTTTGTGGGATCTGACAGCTTGCTGACAAGATTCAGAACAGAGAGCCATCCTTTAGGGTTGCCAATGACTTTTCCTGCCTTCTTGAAAGCTGATAGCTACCTGTATGACGAGTTGTACCTCACAATCCTTCTGCCTGCAGGAGGCAGGATTTAGCTTGGCAGGACCCTCGTTTCAGCCCTGCTTCACTCCATCCACCAGGGATGTGGTTTTTGCTGTACATAGATGTTGGTAGCCCCTTGGTGTCCTTGCAACTCCCCATTGCTCACCCTGGTCTTGCAGAACCACCTCATCTCCCTAAGCTGCGAGCACCACCATGGCTCTCCCACCCCCAGCAGTGGCAGAAGTCCTCAGGCAGGATGCACCAAACTCCACTCCCCTAGAAAAGCTCCTCCCAATCCCCTGAGAAAGCTGCAGGAGCTGTACAAAGGCTAGAGAGAAGGTGGGAGCATGCTCAGTGGATTAAATGTGTTTAATGACAGTGGAATAGATTCCCAGCGAAGCTCTGTCACTGGATGTGTTCAAGACCAGGTTGGATGGGGCTTCGAGCAAGCTAGTCTACTGGGAAGTGTCCCTGCCCATGGCATCAGAGTTAGAACTAAATGATCTTTAAAGTCCCTTCCAACTCAAATCATCCTATAATTCAGTCTATGATTGTACGTTAGTGGGGAAGTCCAAATGCAAGCATGGGTCTAACCCAAGGTGACATTTGTGACAACAACAAAACTGTCACCCAAGTCCACCCTGGACATTCAGAAAGACAAGGCTAGGTAAGTTGGAGCAAGCTGGTATCCCAGTGGACTAAATATGTTTAACAACACTGGTTTTCAGGTTGGCCTGGAGGAGATCTCAGAATAGGGGGTCCCAGGTGGGTGTGCTCTGGGTCCCTGCTGCCACTCCAGCAATGCCTCTGGCTTGACACACAGCATCCTCCACATTTTATGGAAGATGGTAAGTTCCTGCTGACTTCAATTATCTGTAAATGCTGTTTATTTATGAAAAAAAAGCTTTTCTGTGGAGCTCAGGCGATTTGTTATTGGCCGTGACCTGTGTCTATGCCCATAAAGAACCAGGCAGCAGTAAACACAGATGCTGAAAACCTGGTGGCACTAAGCAGATCCCTAAATGAATATGTTTTCTTGGGTAGCATGAGGACATTTGTATGTATTTACTATACTTTACTGCTGACAAGGATATAAAAATAAATAAATAAAATAGGAAATTAATCTCATTATTTACTCTGTCTCCAAAAAGGCTATGAGCCTGGTTACTCCCTGTTTGGGAAGGGGACACAATATTTAGAGTGCAGTGCTGATCAACAAGCTACTCCAGATCATAAAACGAGTGGCACATTTTTCTTCTGGGCCCTGGCATGTGATAAATGCAGCTGTCAGACCCCTGCCAGAGCAGCCACGAAAGGCACCCTGGGTCCAGCAGACACTGGGCCGGAGCTGCCTGCCAGCTCTTTTCTTTCCCACATGCTCAGCTACCTACCAGTGGGATTTATGGTTTGAGATTTTGCCCCTCTGGCCCAGTGACATTCCCTGTGACAAACTAGAGTGGCACTGCAATTCCCTCCAGTAAAAACCTTCTGCGTCACCTTTTCTTCTGCCTCACCTCTTCTTAAAGTGGGAGAGGAATTGACAGGAGCATGGGAACACAAGAAACGGGCAGACGCATGACCCCGATGTCTTGGATCATCTCACTGCACTGGACTGGCCCCTCTGCCCCATACTGTTGCTCCCAGCAGCCAGAATGGCTGTGGCCTTCATTATGTTTCAGAGTACTCAGAGGTTTAATGAATACTGGTTGGTGGTTTGCTGGTCCTCATCCCCTCTCTGCCATTTGGGTTCACACTTCATTAACTGAGAATTTTTTTTCCTTGGGGAAAAAAAATTTCCTTTTCCTTCTTGACTCATTTCCAGTTTACTTTTTGCCTGGATATGGAAAAAAACAAAGCGATCCTTGCCTGGATGGAAATCGTTATTGCAGATGTGATGCATTCAGGTTTGGTGACTAACAACTGCAACTTTAGCAATGAAGAGTGTCACACAGTACCAGAGGGAGCTGGCATCTGTCAGAGCCACACTCTCTGAGCACTGGTGCAGCTACCCTCACCTGACCCTCCTGGTTCCACTTGCCCTGCTCTCCCAGTGCTTTCAGCACACCTACATGTCTGTACCTCTCTCAGCAGGAACAGCACCATCCATCACTTCACTTCCTTGCTTTCAGCTGAGCAAGTAGTCAGTTCTCCTTGCTGGGAAGGGCCTTGCTACTTTTCCTGCATCCCACTAAAGATCCATCAGGATTCATGGGCACACCTCAAACATGGATTCTTCAGTCCTGAAGGAGTCCAAATGTTTTTTTTTTGGAGAGGGTAAGTGCCTAGATACACTTTCTGCCTCGCCTCTTTTTCAGGGTCTTGCCAGCAAGACTGATGGAGGAGATGCCAGAGTGATGGCAGAGAGTGATATGGGGAAGAATGTCCTCTGTGGTTCACATGTGGCATGGTCTCTCAAAGGTCAAGCACTAGGTCTCAGCTCCTTCACCACCTCCCTTCGAACGTTGGGGACCCAGCCTCTCAACAGTCACCAGGAAAGAGGTTGCAGTTAACTAAAGGAAAACACCAGGGATACATCCACACCTGAGGCATAAAGACTAAACACAAATACTTCCCAGCTGCTGCGTACCCAAACCAGCTGCAGCAAGACCCAGACACAGGGCGACCGTGCTGCTGCTTCCTTGGTACCTGCCTTGGCACATGGTTGTGCTCCCCATCTCCTTGCCAGCAGAGGCAGGGGATTTATATTCTGACTTTTTGCAGTGGCTGCTGTTTCGTGCCTCAGTTTCCCCACTTAGAAATACAGAGAATTTTTTTTTTTTGCTCCTCTGAGATGTTTTGCCTCTTTGCCACATGACTCTTGGGGCCAGGAACCATCTGCTGCATGTCTCTCCAGGGCCACCCACTGTGGTGCCCCACAGGACCTGGCTGCTAATATTAAACAGGGCTTTGGAGCTGGTTCAGACTATAGATTTACATTAGCACCAGGGCAAGGCTGTGCACAGTGGACAGAGCTGCAGTGGCCCCGGGTGTTTGCCCTTGCCCTCCTGGCTATGACACACCTTGGGCATATGAGTGGGCAGCTCGGGCAGCCCCCCAGCCCTGCCTGAACCACAGCAGCATCCCTACCTCTCCCTCCACCACACAGAGGGACAGGCTCCCCCCCTCAAGTCAGACTGCTTTGCTTTCAGCCCTAAGCTAACACAAGGAGCCAGACCTGCTCTAATGAAAGACATTGCCTTTATTAAAGCTGGAAGACAAAGCCCTTGTTTGCAATATACCTCAACCGGGAAGAATTCAGCATTTTCAACTTCTTTGAATTTGCACACCAGGGAGCTTGTTTCTCCCCCCCCTCCTCCCCAACAATTCATGGGTGGTTTTTCTGCAATGTGTTGGGGAGGGGGGGAAAGCCCTTTTTTGTTTACTTCCCTATGGAAAGATCTCAGCTGGTGTTAGTTAACAATGTGATTTGGCAGCAGGGAGATAATATTCTGAGGGGAGGTTGTCTCTCCATGGCCTGAGCTGGGGCATCTGCACATGGAGGGAGCTTACCCTCCCCAGAGCTGCTGGATAGAGAAGCAGCAAGGAGAAGCCATGACTCCTCATGGCCTTCTCATGTGCTGTACAGAGAAAAATACTTTTGCCTGCAGTTCTGACATTTGGTTGTGCAGAAAAGACGAAGCCACCCACTGTGTACAAGGTCTGCTCAGCACCACTGCTCTTTTAAACCAAATTTTCTTCTTGCTTTCAGCTCACTCAGACCACTGGACCACTATCAGCAGCTTGAAGAACAACACTTGAATTTGAACTTTCCTAAATTATAAGGGAATTTAAAGCTTTAAAGCTGACATATTTGCATTTAAACCCTGTTGGGTCCAGGGTGAGGTCTGCAGAGCCTCCCAACATGCTGCTGAGAGCCCTACAATGCTGCAGAAGGAAAAGGTGACCACCGCCAGGTGCTTTTCCCCACTCGCAATGTGGTAATGATTAAGTAACAGGGTGGGATACATCCTTACAAATCCATGCAGTCTAATCCCAAATCCAGCAAGCCACATTCCTATGTTTCTTTGAACTTGATTTTGTTTCCGTTGTACCCCTCAGGAGCATTTCCCATTCAGAAGAGGTCAAATACAATCTTTTCAAGTCTCAGCCCACAGAGGATTAACTACTTGGCAACCTTGCAAACAGCAGGAGGTTGGCATGAACCCAGGCAGGTTCCCAACCCTGATATCCCCAGCTTCAGTGGGTGTTTTACCCTGGTTAGGCACTCAACCAGCTGCTAAGACTCCAAATTCCAGTCCTGGAGATGAAACATACTGCTCCATCCACCCTCACTGCCTCCCTGAAACCAGGGTCTTTTACTCCGTGAGTCCATTGCAGAAAACTATTCATAAGTAGACAGCTTCATAGGGAGACAACAAGGAAGACCAACCCCAACACCACATTTTGGTGTACAACCACAAAAATAATAAGGGTAGCAGCTCCAAACATAACATCTTGGTACCCCCAGAAATGCACAGCCTGACCCAAAACAGAGAGCACAAAGCGGAGTTCAAAGCTTTCGCAACTGCACTGCAATGCCTCGCAGTTCACTGCTTGCAGCATTCATCTCACAGGTGAGCAGGTCAGACCCTCTGAAGCAGCGGAGGAAGCTCATCTCAATTCAGTCCTGCCCCAGGAAAGGAACTATGACCTTAGACAGAAAAGAGCAGGGACACCACCAGCACACGCTGCTCTGTTTTGCAGCCAGCCACACCGCGTACGTTGGCAGTGCGGGTCCTGCAGACCTACCCCTGCACCACAGGGCTTACACGAGAGCTCGGCTTGTGACTTCACGGGGTTGAGTACATGCATCTGCAACTAGCTGCTTCTAAAGCCTCCCAGATGACATGTGAAAGCCTGTGTTATGGTAACCCAGGAGCACAGCAGCCACAGAGCACTGATGTTAAAGACCAAAGGTTTTCCTTCAGACACCTCTGGCATCACCGTGTCTTTTTTGTTGCAGCTCCAAACCTCATTTCAACTTTCCGAGAGTAAGACCTGCTATTTAATATTGCATTAACCTGCTTCCCTTCTCAGCTTCACAGAAGCCATTATTAAACTTTTGTTTAGTCCTGGGAAAAGCTGAAACACTGTCAACTTATCCACCACGGAAAGGGACATGCTGTGTTTCCCGGCTTTTGCTGAATTACAGTTATGACAGGGTCTGCCGCCCGCCTTTGGAAAGCTTCCAAAGCTGCCTGGCATCCTTTGAGTGCAGTTTGAATCTGCCCTGGAAAGCAGTCATCAAGCAAAAAAGCAGGAGCCCAGTCAGGCTCTGCCTCCTCTCTCCACCACTGGTCGTGTGCTAGACCACGGAACGCTTTTGTGCCGCTAACAGCAGGTAAAGTTACATTTAATAAAGAATTGGAGAGCAGAGTTCACCTAGCTGTGATGAGGAGCTGCTCTAACCCAGGCACAATGTTACAGATGCAAGGGAGTGCTAGATTCAAAAATAACCACATGTAGCACAGGAATGCTCATGCGTTAGGTGACTGGGCACAGAAAGGACAGGTGATGCTGTGCATCCCCTTACCCTGGTTACACATTCGGGCAGAAGAGCACAAGCCTGGAGGACTAATTAAGGTACTTGTGAGCCAGCTATTAAAGGTGTTTACATTAGTTTTCTTGCTGTTGGCTTGTAGAAATAAGAGAGAAGTGGTCAGCTTTCTCTGTTGGTTTTTACTCCTTTCCCTGAAGAGGCATTAAGGCTACAGGAAGCAAAAATTTCTTCTGAAAAGGTGTATTTGTTTATACTACTTCTATGTTTATCCTTCAGAGTAATAGATAATCCTCAGTTTTACTTTTGTCAGTTTTGCAAGCTGTAGAAGTACATGACCTGCCAACCCTTAGAAAATCCTGTCCAGGCCCTGGTTGACAGATCTCTCCAAGAGAAATAATTACCTATCTGTAATGGGTAGAGGCTGGGAAAGCGTGTTCCTCTGGTTTTCTCTGTCAGCCACTGGTCTGGCCTGCTTCTTGCTAGAATCAGGCTGAAGGCTTATTTTCAATTGAGAAGGCTCTAAAGAGAAATAAAAACTCAGGGTTGCTGTAGGCTTGCTTTTTTTTTTTTTTTTAATAAGTCTTTAAAGAGAAATAAGGGACCTGAAAAATAGCCTAAGAAAGGCTTTCTCCAGGTGGGCTCTCACTCACCCTTTAAGAAAGCTTTGCCAATGGAACCAGCTGCCTCGGGTGCACAAAGGTTGCTTTCTGGCCCTCCCACCTGCACCATGTGGGGTGGGAGCTGTGTGAGAAGGGACATGCCCCTGAGATGTTCTGTGGAGCTTTTTGCCTTTGAAAACATAGTTCTGTTGACTCTGATCTTGTGTTAGCTTCCATTTAATTCTCCTCATGTGAAAGCAAACCACAAAACAACTAATGCGAAGTTGCCACACAGGGTTATTTATCTTCACATTGCTTGTGTCCTGGCCTGCTGGAGGCAGTGCACAGGCTTTGCAGATGTTATCCTGTGCTGGTTTTGTGGCCCTCTGTGGTTTCTTTTTTTCCCTCTGTCTGCCTGAGGGGAAGCAGCATGTTTCTCTTCCTTCTTGGCTGTAACAGAAGTGAGGCAAGTGTGATGACTCTGCCTGGCGTTGTTTTCTCCCACAGCCTCCTGTGATAAGCTCTCTGCCGGCCTCACAAACAGCAGATGTGAGAGGAGCTACTGCCAGGCTGCATGAGATGCTCTGGAGGCACCAGAGACATAAGCTGACTATTGCTGTATCTAATTATCGCTGTGACCTGTGAGAGCCATCAGCTATCAGGGAGGTAGACCATGCAGGCAAGTTTTAAACTAAGATCCATCATCAAGGTGATCCAGAACACTATCTGCAGCTCTGCCAGCTGACATAAAATTACAGGGTTCATCAGCTCTCTGGATTAAGGTCTTCAAGCTGACTACAATCCAGAAGCAGAAAAAATGTTCCATTGAGGAGGCTGCATCTTCCTTCAAAGCAGCTAGAGCCACAGGTTCTTCTGGCAGGATGCTGCCCCAGCTGACCCCTTGGTCTACTCAGAACAGAAGTTGTTGGGTTGAGAAAAGCTGGGAAGCAAAACCATCCCTGCTTCCTGTTGTACAGCAATGGTTGACATCAGGACGAGTCCCTGGGAAGTCTGTGATCTCCCTATATCACTCTCCATGGCAGGCTGGGTACTGGGGGAAGGTGTGTGCTGAGCCTCACCTCCTATTGCCTCTCCCCTTCTGGAATGCCAGGGCACAAACAGAGCTCAGCCATGCTGCTGACCTATAAGAAACATGGCAACAGTCTTATTTAGTAGGGCCTGTTGTGTAGTTGGACAAGGAGTGATGGTTTTAAACCAAAAGAAGGTAAATTTAGACTAGATATAGGGAAGAAGGGTGGTGAAACACTGACTCAGGTTGTCCAGAGTGGCAGTTGATGCCCCATCCCTGGAAACATTCAAGGTCAGGCTGGCTGAGGCTCTGAGCAACCTGCTCTAGTTAAGATGTCCCTGCTTCCTGCAGGGCAGGTGAACTAGATGACCTTTCAACCCAAAGCATCCTGTGATTCTACAGTTCTCTTGCAGAGGTCTGTGTGTATGATCAGACTCAAAGAGCAAAAGCTGTGAGACTGGCTGTGCTAGAAGCAGCAGCATTTAAGCCACATTGAAAACTTGTGACTGGGTCTATTCAAGCAGTATTTCTCCCTGTTTCTCCCTCTGTCATTGACTGACCTCTGTTGTGCTTCATTCATTGCCTCACTTCAACTTTCCACTAGTGTCTGAGAAAATGCCTGATAAGAGCAGAGCAAGCTGAAATCTGGCAACTCTGGATGACCAGCCTGCAGCCACAATGGAAACAAGAACATAAGGGGCTTTCTAGGAAAGTGGTTTCATCGTGACCCTTGTTACTCTCCGTAAGCTTTTGGGTTGATTTCACATTTAACATCTTTCTGCTGGTTAACAGCACACAGGTTCTCGATGCAAAGCCAGAAAATGTAAAAAACAACCAACCAAACAACCAAAACAAAACAAAAAAACCCCAACAATCAAAAAAACCCAAACCAAACATAAAATAAAAGCCTCTGGATTCACAGTTTGTTGAAGTAATTTCTATGAAAAATCTTGTTTTACCCCCAGGAGTCTGTAAGTTCACTAAAACTAATGCTGATGTTGCTAATGCCTCAGTCTGATGGGCCTTTTACATCCTTTCAAAAGCACAGCCTAACTGAAGTGTCACGGTACCATTTGTCATCTGGGACATGGCAGATCATCCTATGCTTTGTTAAATCTGTGTTATAAAGTAACTGCTCAATGCAAACAAAGCCTCAAGTGTAGCTATCATCAGGGTTGAGGTGGTGCTGGTGTTTGGTTGGTTTTAAAGAGAAAAGAGGTTATCTTTACTTTCCAAGACAGAAGAATGGCAAGTGTTAAAAACACGTATGTCTTCAGGATTCCAAAAGCACCTTAATGCACACACAGGACTACCTCTATAGTGAGGTAGAATACCCTTATAGACTCTGGTTAGTTAGCAACACAGGCACAGGTTAAAAAAAAATAGGAAAGAAAAAGGAAAGAAAGAAGAACTACAGCCTCCTCTCAGAAAAGAAATTAAATATCCTAGTCTCCATCTACTTAAGATTCCTGGGAATCTTCTTCATCTTTTTTGGGGAAATGGCCCACAAGAACTTTCACTGAGAAGGGGCTGAATAAAATGAGGTGGGACAACAGAATCTGGCTCTTCATCTTGCAGTCAGATCTACTGCCTTTTGTCCCATGTGTAACACTCTTGGCACCAAGAGAGGTCTGCTTAAGGGCAGCTGTCTGTCTGCTCCAGCTAACTATAGCACAGGAACTACAATTATCAACATTTGCATTCCACAAATTCCTTCACTGATCTCCACTGGGATAATATTATAGTTATTCTTTGTTTGCAAACATAGAAACTTCACCAGACTAATTATCTGGGAACTACATTTAAACTGGAGCCACATGACATAATCTGAGGGTTTTTTTTTTCAACAGTCATGTTATGAAAAAGTGACCTTGGCTCAGTAAGCCTCAGGCACAAATGATCTGTGTTGAACAGACGGAAGGACAGAAAAAGGTTAAATGCGAAATCAACCCAAAAGCTTACAGAGAGTAACAGGGGTCACTATGAAACCACTTTCCAAAAAAGCCCCTTCTGCTCTCGTTTCCATTGTACAGATGGAAACATGGTGGCTGGCAGAGACAGATGCTGGAATTAAGTCAAATTAGCTGGAATTAACTTCATGGTTACTAAGGCCAGTCCTCATCCTCAAAAGTGGCAAAAATATTTTAAACCTTCTGCAAATAATATGCTGTGTTCTCCATGTGTTATTTTTCTAGCAGCACAGAAGCTGCTTCGATGTGATCGCTTTCCTGTGCAACTTGTGTGTTTCAGAACTGAGCAAGGATGGGGTTTACCAGGGTAATTTTTAAATAAAGCCCTTAAGTACCCGACTGATTTTGATTTCAGTGTGATTTGAGCTTGTTCTTTACTCAAAGTACCTGCTCAAGCATACGGCTGAAGTAGGCTAGAGCCAAGACTGGTTGATCCTGGCCTGACCCAGGAAAGTAGAAGACTGTGCAGGGCATCTCCACGTGGCCACAGTAAAATGAGAAATGTGCAGCAAAACATGGAAAGAACACAACCTGCTGCTAATCACTGACATAGGCTTGAAAGAGTGTTTCCATCCCACCTGAGGGCTGCCACACTGCATTGCTATGTCTGAGACTGACAGGCTGCCAGGGGAAGAGGCCCTCAGTTGCTGAGAAGCAATTAATTGGTGACACTGGCAATTATGACTGGATTGATCACCTTGCTTTTCAGGTTCTTTCTGAGGTAAGCAATAATGGTATCGCGCCATGCTCTCTAGTTATGACAGGACTTGATTTGTGGTCTTTACAGAAATTAATTGGAGTTCAAATCAATAGTCTTAGGAGCTAAATGAGCAGACAGGCTCATAATATTTGCACAGAGGTGGTGAATATCTCCATCACAATGCTTCTGTTACAGGCATGTTTGCAAGTTTAAGGTGTTTTTTTTTAGTGACAATATTTAGGAGAATCATTCATTTAGGTAAAGACAGAAATATCTACCTATATGGAAGACTACAATGGTATCATAGGATGGTTGAGATCTGTACGCCTAGGCAAAGTTGTATGGTATCATCTGTGGGCCAGAAGTACTGCACACGAACAGTGGGCAAGCTCACTGTTGCCAGGTGTGATTCAAAAGGTACAGATACTTTCATTTAAAAAGCAGCATCACTTTTTTTCTTTCAGACTCTCCTCTCTAGTATCAGCTGCACTGTGAGCCTAACACAGCAGCAGAGACATCTGGAGAGGAGTTCAATGGCTGCTCTGCTGAGAGAGCCCCTTTGCACTAAGCCAAGGCTGAGGACTCCCAGGGCAGTGGGCAGCTCTGTCCCGTGCTGGAGCTGGGGTTAATGAGCAGGTTTCCAAGCTCCAATGATAACAGCAATAACCTTAATGATCCCACCTAGTTGTCAAAACAGGAGTGCAGGCCACTTGAGGCTGTTACCTGCCTCCCTGATAAAGGCTTAGTCAGTATTTTGGCAATGCAGGCCAGGTCAAATTGAAAATGCAATTTAGTCCACATCTGAATAATGCACCAGCATCCCAGCAGCACAGTCTAGGGACAAAACAGAAATGGTGTGATTTTCAGGCTGAAGGGCTACGATGGCACTGTGTAGCCTACGGGTACCTGCTGTAGCAATCAGGGGAAATACCACAGGTTTTAAACTGATAAAATGAGTAAAACAGAAACCCTGGCCTGTTCTGTATAAGCCATTGTACTGTGTTTAATGTACTTGCTGCTTCCAGTTTATCAGGTGTCCTACACGGTATTAAACTGTAAAAAAGATCAGAAACTCCCTCTAAGAATATTGTGATGCCTTTTTACACATTTTTACAGAGAGTTTTTAGATCGTAGTCTTTTTTTTTTTTAGGCAAATTTTGATATAGAGGAAGCTGAGATATTTGATCATGGATTGCAAACATTATTTTCTTTGAAACTTGTGGTATCACAAAACTAAAGCTAATGGGGGGGGGGGGGGGGGGGGGGATAGAAATCACAATCAGGCAGATGATTAAAAAACAACCAAACCCACTAAACACTACAGTATACCAAACAGCCTGCAACTGAACCTGGCAGTGCAAGGAGAGAGAGGAAGATTCTCCCTAAAAGATTCAGGACCCAGTTTTCCTTCCTCCTGCCCATGACTGGTTTTATTAATCTTACTGAGTGGCTCTGTCTCTCCTCAACCATCCCGTATCATTTCAAGTTATCTTAGAAGCTGAAACGAGAAACGGGAGCATAGAAAGTTGTTAAAATGTACATTATGTGCAAACCAATTGGCCACTCATGTAGGATCACTCTGTGACTTCGAAGGGTGGACAGAGAGCTTAGCCCCACTCCACCAGTGCTGTCAGCAGAAATTCAGAGCTATAAGCAAGGTATACAATGAACATTGCAAAGCAAATGGGAGAAAGCCTGAATCATTTCCATATGTGTAATCATCACTGTGAAGTCCAGGCAGCACATTTCACACAGCACACGCATTCCAGCTGTAATACACGTCTGCAATGTAACTCACCCACCTCACATATCAACAGGAAATAAGGTTTTTCCAGTGTCTGAGCCTAAGAAGATAAAGCTGCTGAGTTTAACCCTATTGACACGAGCACTAGAGCTGGAAGAAGCCCAGAGGACTGTTCACATCCTTAAGGCATCTTGCTGAATCAAGATCTGAACTGAATCTACTTGACCAATGTTTTTACCTTTTGGCAGGGGAGTAAAATGTCTGGTCCAGGGCCAGCTTCTGTTTGCAGCATGGTTCTTATCTTCTGAGTCTCCTGACACAGGACGACAGCCTCTTTGTTACCAGGGAGGCAGCTCTCGTGGGGCAACACAAACATAGGAGCAGAGTATCTCAGGACCAGCCCACACTCCGCTGTGATCTGACTCCTCACCCACAGCCAGCTTGGGGCATAGAGGAGCTGCCTGGGCCACTCAGTTTTCTGCTGCTGCACACCAAACAGAGCTCTTCCAGGGCTATTCTAGTTAGAAGTAAGGGGGGAAAGAATAATAATAAATATATATATAGAGAGAGAGAGAGAGCGAGCCCAGAGGGCAGAAACATGAGAAACCTCAGGTTTGTGCCTGAGGAGACCCGATGACACATTTTGGCCATGAAGATACAGGTAGCTCAGGCTCTACAAGCATCTAAACAGTCAAGGAGAGACAGAAACCACAGCCTGGCTTCACATACCCAGGAACAAGTCCCTGTACTGTGGACACTAAGGGAATGCCACAGGCTTTACATCTGGCAGCATGACACACCACATTCATGGAGGCCATGAAAAAAAAGTCGATGGGAATTTCCCACGGCCTTGTTCCTTAGAGAGTGCTTTGGATTTCCAATTTGCTTTACAATTCTGAAAGAGGACATCCTTGCAGGAGAGCAGGATAGCACCAGCATCTTTCCCATTTTCAGAGGGCAACACCAAACCAGAGATATTCTGTAGCTGAACAAAAGATTATAAACCTGCCTTCTAGCCACATCTTAGCACTGCTTGGCCTTAAATCTTAAAAGGAGAACACAATCATTTATTGTTTAGTCTTTTCATAATAAAGAGAAAAAGTCTCATCAAGCGTATCCATGATGCTTAAAGGGACGCCCAACAAACTGTCCCTAACAAGCAGCTCTGCTGGCTACACAGAACTAATCCTTTCAAATAATTTCACTGAGCCAAGGAACATAAACAAATGAAGCTCACAGCTTCCACACCAGGAAAGTTCCTGTGTGAGCAGAACATGAGGAGAACTAAAAGGTCCACCCTGAAAATGCTCTCTGGCACAGCACTTGCAAAGGCACCAAGGTCATGAGCCCCATGGGACTACATGTAGGAAGACACCTGTTTACAGTGTTTGCAAGTAAAATTTGCAGGACTGGACTCTAACAATACACACAGCCCTTTAATTTCAAGAGTGCCCTAAAACCTGTTCAATAATGGGGGAAGCTGGCCTAGAACCTCCTGAGGCTTTTGGGAGATGGAGCAAGGAAGATAAAAAATTATCATGACCACTGCACCTACCCAGTGCTTTGCACCCAGGGAGAGCCCTCTAGCAACCTTCTGCTTTGGGAGACAGTAGGTGGGACTGCTCCCTGGCCTGCTGTATTTCACCCATACATCAATGATTTCCTTCCCCACTGTCTGTAACTGACTTATCCTTGTGACATAAGGAGAGGATTTCCTTCTGGCCCGCTCTGGAGAGCTTGTGTCACAAACAGGCACATCATCGTGTGAGCTCATGGCTGGGCAGGTCTTTGGTCTTCCTTACAGCCTGCTGTGCCTCCTCTCTTGTGCCACCTCTGCAGAAACAATACTGATGGGAAGTGACTCACTGCAGACTACGGCAGGAACAAGTGCCAGGGATGGGATTTCCAGGCTTTTTGGCTTCGTCTCAGATGAGTCCCCTCACTTTGCATAATCCTTGCTCGGGATGCATGTTCTTCCTTTTACAAAACAGGCTCAGAAATTGTAGGACTCTGATGAGTCATTATACAGTAATTCCAGCAGCATCTTTAAGGATATACTAAATTAAGTTGTTAACTATACCCCTGAAATCGTTCTTCTTGAAAGATCATTTCTACCTCATACCATTTATTAATCTCAGCTGCACTGAATTATTAAACTGAAATCCTCAATTACGCCCATCACTAAAAATACCAGTGTGGCTTTTAGACCCATATTTCTACTCCTTACTGTAATGCATTCTTCATTTTAATTACTGGCACCATATTTTCAAAGTCCAATGCCTTATCTGTGCAGGATATTTGTCAACCTAAAAAAAGGTTGATGAGTGAATAAATCATTACATATGACAAGCAGTGAATTCTTGAAGGAGAAGTACGTGGGAAAAAAAAAATCACATTATATAGGCAAACTAGACATGTCAAAGTGAACTAACAGAAGGAAATGTCAGCTGCTTCTCCTGCTGCAGGTGCACATTGCTCAGGACACTTTTCTAGTTTTCATCACAAGAAGACTTGAGTAGAAAGTTTTGTGTGAAGGGAAACCCCCAAATATTTGTAAGAAAGGGTAAATTTGGGGATGAAAAGGATAAAAAGGGCTCTCCAGCTAAAGTTCCTAAATGAAGAAATAAAGGTAACTTCTAATCAAAACCAAAGAAGACATCCAAACAGTAAATCCAGCCCAAAGTAAGTCTCACCTGGCTGATGGCTCCTACTGAACTAGAGCAGTCCTCTGCATGCTGTTAGCTTTTCTGATTCAAAGAACACAAGCTTTGTCATGAAAATCTCACCCTCAAGGTCTGTCAGTGATCTAGCTGGTGGAGGCCCACCATACTAATTCCTCTGCACCAGTATGCCAGAATGGTAATTAACTCAAAAATTGTAAGAGTGTCATCTCTGTGGACCAACCCATTTCTGGGCACCCCACTGACCTGCCAGCTGGTCAGGGCAACTAGAAAGTTCTCCTTGGGAAAACACAGGGTTTCCAGCTGTCTCTTCTAACCTGAAGAGACATATTGAAAAAAGACATGCTGAAGGGTCCAGCAAAACACTGGTGTGTGGAAACTGGTGTTGTTACCTTGGTTGTCAGCCTGTGCTGACACCTATCATTCTATGTTTGAATTTTTGCTACCCAGACCAAGTAATTTCTCTGCCTCGTTGTCTGAATACACCTGCAGACCAGCTGTGACACCTCACAGGTTTATGGCATAGGCACTGCCTTGAGGAAAGCTGGCTTTAGGTTCTCTAATGCAGTTTCTGTCAGTTGATGATCAAGAATAATTATTCCCAGCATTTAAGTTGGGAGCATGTGAGAAGATAGCGAAAGAGCCAGCGCTGCATTCTCAGTATCCTAAAGTCAAATGTGGTAGTGGGCTTTCTTCCTCAGGGAGCAGCAATGTATCCAGCCATCATCTTTTTAAATTCACCTCCACCTAGTACAACAGGAGTCATTCTTTTTGTGTCTACTTTCTTTCTTGTGTGCTTTCAATTGCAGTACTTGTAAAAATCCTGGGACCAACAATGACTTCAGCAAACAGAGATAAAGTACAAAATGCAGGGAAGACTCTAGAGACCACACTGGGTTTTTTCCTTACAAGACAAATAATGTATTACATTATACCTCTTGTTCCCCTTCTAACCTTTTTAATAAGATGAGACAAACACAAGCCTAGCCTCACATAGCCAACATCTGACACAGCCAAAAACTTTTAACCCACAGCATACACAGTTGTACTAAAGCCACTATAAAAAACATCTGGGACCCCTGCCACCAGAAGGATACTCTGGAGATGATTTATAGAATGGTCTTGTTTTTCAAGCTAATCAAGTGCCCACTGGAAGTGCAGAAGTAAGCGCCCATGAGGCTGAACCACTACTGCAATCTGCAGAGCAGGAGTAGTGCAGTATGTGGAATATAACTTTCTCTTGTGCCACTTCCAGTCGACCAGCATCAGTTTTGATCTAGCAGCCACCTCCTGTAGGCATGAGAAGGGATCTTAAACTTTTGCCTCTCTAGAGTTACTGGACCCCCTCAGCCATCTGGGCTAGGAGTAGAAGATTCATTCTCTCACCTTACTGAATTTCTATATAGTTACAATGAAAGGTTCCATTTGCTTCTCAGTCTAAAAGGGGACAAGAAAAACCAAAACACAGCATGCATATGAAGAAGGAAAATACCTGCAAAGACACAAAGTAGGGCTGAATTTTCAAGGATCATCAGATTCAATACAGATATATCTCTCTTTTGCAATTCATAATTCTACTAAGAAGGTGAATTTCATTTTTATTAATGAAAATGGCTCTTAATGTTTATATACGCATTAACTATGCCATCCATTTTTAATAGTCACTATTGCACCACAGGAGCAGAGGGATTATATCATCTCCCAGACCTTGCTTCTGGGGCAACAAAACTATCTGAGCCCTTAATGCAATGTGGTTGGTCAACTCTTTTCACTTTTTAATTTATATCCCGTCGTCTCCTAAAGCCCCATCTTTCATTCTGTGTTGCTGGCGTTACAGCCCCACTGCAGTCCTTAGAAATGGCGCTCTGCTATTCAGTTCAGTTGGCTTTTGAATGAAACATGAGGTTCTTTAGCACCTCAGGAGGCTGAGCATGCTTTAGCAGCCCAGCCCCAGCCTCAGCACAAGGGCTGCCCTTTAATTCCATTTAAATAAATTCAGTGTTGTTGGTTTTGCCCCTGCTCAGAAAGGAGCTTAGTGGGAAAGTCAAAACAGATCTCAGCCAAAGGGAAAAAATAATAAAGCAAGCCCATAAATTAAGTCAAGCAAGTGTATCCTAGGAACAAGAAAGAGCTCATGCAGATGATGCAAACCATGCCACGCATAGAAAGCAAATCCCCATTGCTGGTCCTCCTTCATGCCATTCCAAAGCAGCAAATCTCTATGTGAAGTGTTTGTGAGCATTCTGGAAACAGAGGCACCCTGGAAAAATAATTAAGAAATAAATTCCACTATTTGGTGGCATTTGTTCCAAAGGAGACAAAGTGTCTTTTGTGAAACACTCCCACCAGAAGCCTTGCAGAGTTTGAAATGCATCCACAGTCTTCACTGGTATTAAACCTAAAGTGGTATCTTATTGTTCGCCTTTCCTTCTACTTCTGAAAATCCAAACAGGTTTAAAAATATCTGAGTAATCAGCTAGGCCTGAGCCTCACTTTTCCCAGGATACAAATCAACTTTGTTACCATTTAAAAAAAAAATCTATTAGCATTATTACAGCAAGAAGAGTACCACAGAAAGTAAGAGGGGCAAGGTGCTTAAACACAGTAAAGAGATTATCCCTAGACTTTAACAATAAGCCCCCGCTCATCCATCGTATGAAGTCATATCAAGTCTGTATTATTGTTTGCTAACTAGCATCTATTTGGTAAAGATGAGATTTTTAGGAGGAATTAAGCCTTTTCCAGCTCAGAAGGACTTGGAAACCTAGCTAATATAACACCTTCCAAAACCCCCAGCTAAGCATCATCATGTTTACTTTCTTTCTTCTGAAACTCTGACAAGTGAACATGGACTGATCACACTGCCCTGTGCATTGTGGGAGATGCTGCAGTGTGAAAACCAAGTCCAGGCTGATCTACAGAAAGTACCAGGGCAGAGAGAGCTTCATCAAAGGTCCCAGGAAAGAGGTCGAATCACTGGAAGCGTGTGATTCTCCTTTTCCCTTTTTTCACCGAGGAAGTTTGGTAAGTGAAGTGCAAAATACCTGTAAAGTCTCCCTTGTAGCCAAAATCACTGTCTCAGCAGGGTCCATTAGCAGAGGATGCATCGTCATCATCATCTTGCCTTTCTCCTGGGAAGGAGAACTGGGAGGCAAAGGATGAGCTTTGTAAGCGAAGCAAAGGAGAGAACGGGAAAGAGCTGTGAGACCAATTAAGCACTGCACACATGTAGGCTCCCTGCATGGCAGCTGACCTACAAAGGATATTCAGTGTAGACAAAGGGCTGCACAAAAAGTAACCGGATGCAAAAACCATGTTGGGGGGGGGGGGGCGAGGGGTAGATTGCTCTCACATTAACTCTCTTATAAAGAGATGATCAACGCCATATAAATCAAAGCAGATACGTTGGCATAAACACCCAGATTCAGCTCCACTGCCTTGGGTGTGCTAGGTAATAGAGTTTGCAACGCTTGAAATGCAAAGGGAGAAGGCAGTTTCCAGAAAATGTCTTTCATCGTATTTGCAGTTATGCAGCTGGGTGAAGCTGGTGAAAAGCTCCCTCGGGAAAATCGAGTTCACCTACCAACCCATGGGAAGGCAGAGATTAAGTAGGCCAGCAGCACCTTGCAAGTACTGAGGGATGAGCCTGTTTTGTTCCTCCTTTTCCTACAAACATGCTTGCTTTTTCCAACGGGGAAGAAGGCAGCAAGTGACAGCTGGGAAGGGGCAAAAGAGGCAAATGGGGCTGCGAAAATTCGCAGTTCTGTGTGTGGCTTGTTTGCCAGTGAGCACTGTCCCTAGACAGACACATCGTGGTGAATGAAAGGAGCTCTTTTAAGCATAGTAATCTTTTAAAGTCTATCATTTGAGACACAATCTGAGGTCAGATGAATGATTTTTCAACCTATTACACTGTCAATAGCATACTTTCCAGTCTCCCCTCCTCCCCTTATTAAGAAACGCTTCCACTCCTGCTTCCTTCTCGTAAGCCAGGAATATTGGAAGGATGGGCCCTCCGAGACTGTTTACTTCCATGGAGATCTTTAATAAAAATGCAATGACTGGAAACTATGAAGACAGAGCAGTCTGAGGAACAGGAAATTTAAAGAAACAAATATGCAAAACTCCTTGAGATGCTGCCAAGGCAGCAATTTTAGAAAGAAAACAATGCTGAGTAACATAATTTCCCCCAGTAGCTGCAAGTCATTCGGCAACCTTGAATTAAGCTCACACCTCTGCTGTCTGCACGGCCCCACGAGAAAGGAATGAAATCCTTTATCAGCAGTACCAAAAAAACCCTCAAAACAGCGTAAATATTAGAAGCCCCTAATTAAAGTCAGGGAGCTGGCAGCTGCCCTGCAATGATTAATGGGTTCACACATCTCCCTATGCCCTGGCTCAGCCACGCTGAGCTAATGTTTGAGAATTTCATAACCTGAGCAGCCCCTTTGCTTTCAAAGACATAGCCTCAGCTGTCCAGTGATTTCTCCAAGAGAGAGGTAAAACGAGGGTTTGATTTCCTTTTTCTCTCCTCTCTTGAAAACATTCTGCAAACTGGGGCATTGAATAGGGTCTACCAAATCTCTGTAGTCAGTAACACCTTGTACACTGAAATAAAGGACAACTGGACAGTAAGGAGGAGATTAGACAGAGGAATCTGTTTTCATAAACAAGCAGGGCTGGCCACACAAGTGGGTGATAGGCTGATAATAAAAAATACTGCATTACTGATAAGAAAAATTCAGCAGTTTGAAAAGGAGTAAACTAGGGACATGTAGACACTCTGAGCATCAATAGAAAACTCCCAGAGTGTGTGTCCTGACTTCAGCACTTGTTGGGAACTCATGCACCAGCCTGGCTCGTATTCAGCTGCAAACGCACATACCTATCTACATGCATCTATGTGCCTAATTATGCAAGGGAAAGAAAATAGAAACTAACAGAAGCAAGAAATGTGCTGGTAAGGACAGAGGCCCAATTCACAACTAAAGAGAGAGCTCACCCATACCTTTTGTGCTACAAGTCTATTTGCAGTTTGCACCCTTGCAATCAATGTCTAATTTGCAGTGACAAATTGATTTGCTTCTTTTGATGCAAAGTGACTTCAGAGTCACTAAAACATTTGGCTGACGCAGCCCTGCAGGCTGATGCCCCATTAAGCCTCAAAACAGGTACCATCTCCCACCCTTCAGAAAGTCCTCTTGGTAAGAGCTGGGTTGGGTGTCCACAACCTTTCTGCCCTTATTCTCTCCCAGGGCAGCTAGCAAGAGTTGATGAAGATCACCCAGTGTGATGTCTATGTGCCTAATAATCCAGCAGGAACTTTGACAGTAAAAATCACAAGTTCTGCAAAACAGACCTTACATGTTGTTCATCTTTTAGTCCCTTCCAGCTGTGCAAGCTACAGGTAAAACAAGCTAGGTCCCTGTGCAATGATGAAATCTTTCAAAGCAGTTTCTTTTCGCACACTGGTCTTGCCAAGAAAGGCTGTTCAGATATCTACAAACAACATCAGGTGAGGTACTGAAGCCCTCCAAGTTTCCACAACCTGTCCTCTGTCCTCAGAGTGTTTAGTGACATTGGGCATGGAAGACAGACATCTCTGCCTTTGCAGTTTTGCTGGGCCTTTCAGCAGAAGATTTGCAAGCATATTTGCCAAGTTCCACCACAAAGAGCATCCTCCTTTCCACTTCGCAGCCAAAGGGACCAAAGTGGGTATCAAATGACCTCCCAAGCCCACAAAGCTTGTCAGTGGCACCGCTCAGGCTCTGCTGTACTGCCAAGCAGTTCACTCATCCTCAGTAAACCACAGAGCCTGGAAAAGCTCTGTGGAAAAGTCTCAGCCTACTGTGGGTGGACATGCTAGGCTATACCACATTCTGGAGCCGGGACAGTTATGAGGAACACAAAATATTGATTGCATTGCATGCATGTATGCATGAACGTATGTTCAGACCAGTGTCTCTGTGTAGCATGCTTCTGCTGCAAAGAGCTGTCCACTATAATCAATAGCACTGCATATTTATTAAATGTATGTGCAGAAAGGGTGACGATTGCTTTTCCATTCCCCATTTATGGTTGCTGCTGCTGTAGAAAGTAGAAAAACAGAATCATAGAATGGTTTGGCTTGGAAGACACCTGAAAGACCATCTCGTTCCCACCACCCTGTCATGGCAGGGACACCTCCCACTAGATGAGGTTGCTCAAAGCCCCATCCAACCTGGACTTGAACACACCCAGTGATGGAGAATCCACAACTTCCCTGGACAACCTGTGCCAGTGTCTCACCACCCTCACAGTGAAGAACTTCTTCCTCATTTCTAATCTAAACCTCCCCTCTGCCAGTTTCAAGCCATTACCACTCATCCTATCACTACAAGCTGTTGTAAAAAGTCCCTCCCCAGCTTTCTTGGAGGCCCCCTTAAGATACCGGAAGGCTGCAATGAGGTGTCCCCAGAGCCTTCTCTTCTCCAGGCTGAACAACCCCAACTCTCCCAGCCCATCCTCACAGGAGAGAAATTACATTCAACACGAAGTGAATTCATGTTTGGAAAACAGAGCTGCTTCCGGAAACCTCCTGCATTTCAATTACCATCTGGATATACGTGGGATCCTCTGTTTTATAACAAAGCTGCCGTTTCAGTTGCCTTTCCCACCCCTTTAACATAGAGATGTTTATTGTCGGTCATATCCTTTAACAGCAGGGGCAGGGCTGTCAACAGGGCACTGAGGTGCTGCGCACATAGAATTACTGCAGTGACTGCAGCAACAATAAATGCTAAAGACAGCCCCTGAGTCTAAGGGGGGGCCACAGGCAATCATGGGGGAAAACTCAAGGCCTGTCCCGAACAGTTGTGCTGAGTGGCAGCAGAGCAGCTCTCTGCTCTGCCTGGGAATCTCAGCAAGTCATCTCCACTTTGCAGTACATGCTGAAATTTCCCCGGTGTATTTATCTTCCACACTGTCTGCTCTGCAGCCCATCCATCATCTGAGAGGCGAGGTGGGGCTGGGAGGGGGAAAGCAAACACTCAACCCACATTTTATGCATTGCACAAGGGGGTGAGGGCAGGGAGTGCGGTGACAGAGCTGCAGGGAGCTTCCCTGGCAGCCAGGGGAAGGGAGGGAAGGGAGAGGGAACAGGGTAGTGCTGATGGGGGTAATGCAGCTGGGGAGAAAGGAGGCCAGCTTGGTCGTTTGTGAATGAAGCCTTTGTTTTACAAGCTTGAGTCTGGGAAGAGCAGCTCAGGGGCCATCACCTCCAAGGCAGCAGGGGTGGAACTTTCCCCCATCTGTTTAGCGGTAAGCCTTATTTCAATCAGCTTGTGAGCCGTCTTCATTGATGGGCAATCCCACAGCAGAAGTAACAGACAGTACCAAAATCTCCCATGCCAGCCACACACTTCCAAAGCTCACATGACAGTTTCACATTGGAGAGAATGCCTAATAAATCTGCCCAACCACTTTGTGCTAAATCTCATCCAGTCACACTGCTCTTTCCCAGATGCATGTGTGCATAGTGGGTAGATGCTTGAGCAATTTCTTCCAGCAGTGCAACCTTTCCATCTGGTAGTGCAAGAAAAGATCACCTCTGGTCTCTCATTCAGATAAAAGCCTTTGACTGGAGACATTAAGGTTAACAGAAATCTGTCCCATGTGCTGGTTCATCTTTGTACTTAACATAGCACTGCTGAACACAGTTTCCTAGCTTGGGCTTAAACACTGTGATGTTTGTCACAGAATGACTACAGAGCAAAAAGAAGAGGTGAAATATTCAGAGGAGGTTATATTATTTATCTCGCAGAAAAAAAAACAAGCAGCACCAGTAGCCCTGTAGGAAACAGAGAAGTCTGAGGTTCAGTAATTCCCTGTTTCTATTAAATAATCTGGGCCATTTTCAGTGTGATCCTGTTGGAGGCAGCAAAAACACAGATGTCTGAACCCAGGCAAGGAGTGGGTCAAGCAGCGAGTTCACACTTCGAGGGGTTCTCAAAGCCATCCTACACCTTGCGCGCAAATAGGAAAGTGGCTGAAATGATAACACGTGTGCCACTTGTCAGGCTGTCGCTGGAGAGGTATCTTGACAAGGACAAGTCAATAATAAAATCACTCTCTTCCACTCCCAGAATTGTTGCTATTATCTGCCTCCTCATTTGCCACAAGTTTCACGCTTGCTTGGAAAAATTCAGATTGTCACCTTCCCCGGTCACAACATCAGGCATGATTTACCAAGGAAGCAATCTGAATTTCTTCTGCATTCCTTCTTACTTTAGTAACCAGTCAGTATCAGAAAAAAAATAACCAAACCCACAAATAGCTAAGTTTCTTCTGTAGGAGATGAAATGCAGCCTTGGTTTCATGCATCACTTACACATCTCTGTGTAAATATGTATAATACACCCGTGAGCATGCTCCCTGGAAACAAATGGTCACTTTACATAAAAGTACAGAAATGCTATTTTTTCACCCAAGAGCCTACTGCAAGTATTTTTAAATAGGACAGGCGTTTCAACAGTTGTGCTGAAGGGCCCTTAAGGAGATCAGGGCTCTGCTATATTAAAGCACTGTACACAACAGTCCCTCACTCAGAGACCTGACTCCCAGAAAACAGCCCCGAGAAGAAGCCTGAAAGGAGAATAAACAGAAGAGACGTTTCCATTTCAAAGCATTTGTGGCCAAAGGCAGAGTTGCCTTTTGGCTGAAGCATTTTCTAAATTCATCTGTCCCTCTCGCACTCTGAGGCCTTGCTGCTGGCAGAGCAGAGATAGCTGAGAGGGACATATATATGCTCCTTGGCTGCTGTGGCTTATTTTTGTCATGTGCAGTTAGTTTCCTTTCTATCCGTGTCGAAACAGAGGGCTGAGGACTAGAAATGTGCCCCATTCAGCAGTTGTTGAAGCATGAAGCTAAAATGGTGAAGTTGTGGATGCTCTATCACTGGATGTGTTCAAGACCAGGCTGGATGGGGCTATGATCAGCCTGGTCTGGAGAGAGATGTCCCTGACTACGGCAGAGGGGTTGGAATTAAGTGATCTTTAAGATCCCTTCCAAGCCAAACCATTCTATGAAGCTCTGGTAGGAAGAGGGCTAAGGCAGTTTTTAACGCTAAGGCAGTATTTCTGCCTCTGCAGCTAAAACATACTCCAGTTGTTAACTGAGGTTCAGAGAGGAGACTCCTGAGTCCAAAGCCCCAGTCTTTGAACATCACTCCTTATCTTTTTCTGTTGTCACTGGCTATTCAGCAGTGCAAATGATCATAGGCAACCTGACTTCCAGAGCTGCTTTTCATTTAGAGCCACAACCTCAAATGATGGATTATCCTGTGCCAGGTTTTGTTCACACTCACTTTGCTTTCAGAGGTAAGAGCCTGCCCAGTGACAGCAGCAGAGATGGCGAGTGCCTACCAAACCCACACGCATTAGCCTAAGCTAGCAACTTATTTCACTGCATTTTCCATCTTTTAATCCAGAAAGGACCTACAAAAATATATGCTTCAACACAAAAACAACTGCATACAAAACACTGCAGCAAAAGAATAAGATAAAATAGAAGAAACATATTTAGAGTCACTTAGAATAGCAGCTACAGCATTGCAGCCTCTTATTAAGGAAAGAGGAATAAGAGATACAACGTACACATACCTATTCTTTATATCAGTGTGTTTGCTCAAATAAGACCTTGAATCATCAGATGAATGTACTGCGAGTTTTTGGTTTATAAACATATCTCATCTATTTTCTTCCCTGCTTCTCCACTCCAGGCCTTGAAAAAGTATAGGACCAAACACAATTTCCCCTCACAGTTTTAATTCTTTCTCAAAAATGTAGATTAGAAGCAGGCAGCCAAGGAGACCTTGGGATAATTTTAATTGCCTGCAGTTTCTTCTGGAAAAGAGAAGAATAGGTATGCAAGATCCTCTATGAAAGACAGATGGATGACTAAGGTCTACCTCATTATAAGCTACTGCAGCACAGACGTGGCATGTGGCAGTACTCACCTGAGCACATACCATCTTACCAACTTCTTGCAAAGACAGACAATGTTAGAGGCTCTCCACAGCTGGACAGCATGTTCTTTGGATGAGATTACAATGTGCATGCAGATACTGTGAAATAAATTAGGACTGGACAATGAGAAAAGGGGATGAAAAAGGGTAAAGTCCCTAAACAATTAATTTCAAAGGTTCAGGGACCATGCTTACAACCTCCCAATAATGCACTTATGATAGGAATTTTTCCTGTGATGCAGAGCATCTATGCTTTGCCTCATGCAGTGGCTGCTAGAACTGATTTCTTCTTATTATCTAGTTTCACAACTCACTGCCAACCAGAAGGATGTCACAGACTCCTTTCATACAAATCACAGGAAGAAGCCACAGCTAACAGGCTCTCTCCCAGAGGGAACCCTCATCTCTCATTTTAAGCTGACATCGTTTTATGCTACCTATTTGTTCTTTATTGTCCTAGGGTTTACAAAGATCTATAAAGCCCCATTTCTTTGGGGTCTGGTTAACCCCTTGCACTGTTTGCAGTAGACTGATTGCTTACTTGCATCTGGGTTTGTTCTTTCTTCTGTGTGCTGCTGAGAAGGAGGAGCTGCCCAGTGAAGAAGGACAAAGAAGAAGCCAGAGTTGTTAAGACCTTGGTTTAGTAGGTCGGCCCATAAACCATTCAAGAGCAGCAGCTGATCTCTATGAAAACTGTCACTGCTGCTGCATAAAATACTTCCTTTAAAGGAAATTTAGGGTAGAAAAGTGAAGCATAGAGATCAATACCTTTGTGGCATTATGACTTCTGAAATTCAATTAGGCCTTTGACCAAAGGGCTGGTGGTTCTGTAGATACACAAGAAGCAAGTACACTCAGTGGTGTTGTCTAAACCAAGGATACTGCTTCTCCTTTGGATGCTGCTTCACCAAGCACATGAGGTCAATTGATTGATTCTGCTCTTGGATTGCCAAGGAAAAGAAATTACTTATCATTCGATTTTTAATTAAAAACATCTTATAAATTCATGAAAGAGCAAATGGTTTCACTATTCTAAGAATAAGTAGTTATACAGAGTCGTGTTTAAGTTTTTAAAGAAAGGAGGATACTGTCAAAGATATTTGACACCTCTGAAAGAGAAACATGAAGACTAAATTATATATGGACCCTAATGGATTTACAGGAGACATTTCAGCCTCCCAAAGTCTTTGCAATTCTTTAATGAGATTTCTTGGTGCCAGCCCAAATGGTGCTTTGTCACAGCAAGCAGCAGAAACAGGAGGCACATGGAAATAGACAAAATAATTTTGCTCAGGGAAAGGACAAAAATGTTACTAAGAAGTGATACTCAACCTACTTACAGGAAAAACCCAGGCATCCACAGGAAGCAATTTGTATCCTATTTTGCTGCTTTTAATGCAACTTGAACATAAAAGCCAGCATACTGAACCTACACCTTCCAAACCATGTCTTGGGCGGGAACGCTGTGCTGTATAGTTTGATTCATACACAGACAGAAAGCAGCAGGCTGGGTGCTTGTTTTTATTAACTCATTAACTCATCTCTAACTTCTGCAGTTTCAGTATGCTTCTAGCACTGCTGGACCATCCAATATCATGACAAGCAACTCTTAAGAGCCAGGACTTAGGAACCCAGACCCTGGTCTGCAGCTTAAGGGCATGTCAGTGCCTGAAAGCTGTCGACAGGGACTCTGAAAGACCTGGACCCTACCCCAGCAAGCAAGGTGGCCAGAACAACTTTGCACTCTCCTGTGCATTGTGATCCAAGCTCTGGAAACCAGCTCCAACCGTAACAGGCATTGTACCACTAGCATGCATCATTGATGATTGTTAATAATATGAAGAAGCCACTGTCTCCTAAGAATTACAAAGGCCTAAACTGAGGCTGAACCAGAAGAAATCAGGAGGAATTGATTCATTTTCCCAGGGAACACAGGACTAGGCTTATGAAAACCTCTGGACATCACACCACACATTTCTGGGAATGTTGTGTTTCCAACCATGCTGCAGAGCATTATTACAGTGCTCAAATGATGACAGGAAGGATGTTAACTGCTCTGTAGAAAGAAAGAAGCCTCAGGTGGGCTTGTTAAGACACTGATAGAAGTTTTTGGAAGACACATACAGGGGAATATGACAGTATGCTGGAATAGACTCCCTGGACTTGGGCTGCTGGTGTTCATTGTTCAAAGGGATTGGAGGGGACAAAAGTAATTAAAACCCCACATTTCTGTTCTTAATGTTGAATCTTTTGTTTTTAATTGTTTCTTCAGGTTAAACAGATGTTCCAGGTAAAGCTTTGCAGACAATATGGGTGCTACAGCCTTTTGTATGGAAGTTAGCTATCATCTTTTCAAAGTACTTTAAAAATATCATTAAAAAGTCACACCTCTTGCCTCTTCCCTGTTTATGTTCTGTGGAACACTACATACATACTACATACACAATGCAGACCACATAAAATTATTTTATTTATCTATAATTATTTTATTTATCTGCAGTATACGTATTCTTTCTATATTCTCACAGCATCCCACAAGAAACATGATTTCAGAGCCGGTGAAATCCATCATTTCCCCCTATGCAACCAGTGCAGGAGCGTTTTTAGCCATTTGCAGCAGAGCTGCAGCAGGACAAGGACAGTCACTACATTTAACAATGCCACTCACAACAGCAGAATGTTCTAAGGGTGGGTTCCTTTAAACCAAGCCAACATCCAGAACAAGCATGAAATTTAGTCCATATCACAGATGAGTATAAAAATCCAAAAGGAAAGAGGGGAGCCAACCACGACCATTTGCACTAGAGGCAGATGAATGAGAAGGAAGGAGACATACAGGGTGGCAAAAGTCTTGGATGTCCACAAGGCTCTTGGCTCCACCATCACCCCACACATTCCTCCACGGTCCAGTGCACCATGTTGAGTTTCACTACACTGTCCATGTCAAGCAAGTTCGAACTCATTCTCACTGCCTGACAGAAGTGACCTGTGAGAAGATGCTGACAAGCAGTCATTTCATTGCTTCATGAAAGACGTCCCTATTCTGTGCTGTTCAAGCCTGATATTTTGCAAGAACAAGAATGAGTTGTTCCAAATGTTGCACTCAGCATCTTGGAATGATGCCTCTGATCAGGGGCACCAGGGCTGGCAGAAAAATGAATTCTTACACAAAGACTGTGTCTTTGTCCATTTCTATGTTTAAGGGAAAGATGCAGGCACTCAATTAACTGACTGCTTCATACAGTTCTTTCTGTCACATTCAGGACCCTGCTAGTTTTCCAGCACATAGACATGACCAAACTGTGCTTCTGAATCAAATGTCAGCCTACTTGATTCCTCAAAATGGTGCAAGTGACAGCGTATGAGAGGATGCTGTGTCTGCCTGCAGTGGCCTAGAAATCACTTTGTAGTAGACAAAGCCACACTAAAGCAAGGCTTTTGCTCAGAAATGGCAATGGAAGCATGACTTGCGATCATTGTATCTACAGTTTGTTCTTTTTTATCTCAAAATTTCTCATGTATAAATGGATTTTTTTTTTTTTTAAGTGCTTTGCCTGGAAAAGGAATTGTTTCCTAAATCATAAATATTTGGTCTTCTCAGGAAAAATCACCTGACTTCCTCAGATCAGAAAAGTACTTAGGCTGCCTTTGGCTCATGCTCAGGTACCTCCTGTTATAAAACTAAACACGTATAAATTGTACAATAGCAATTATAATTATTCCCATTAACAAATGGAGAGCTGTGAAATTTCATGATGTGATCTGAAAACTAGACAGACAGGGAAGTACAGAAAGAGGGACAGGGAAGATACAAGATAGGTTGCCCAGGGAACTTATTGAGTCACCATCCCTGGAGGCATCTAAGTGTAGATGTGGTGCTGAGGGACATGCTCTAGTGCTGGCTTAACAGTTGGCCTCAATGATCTTAAAGGTCTTTTCCAACCTAAATGATCCTGTGATGATTCCATGGAAAAAAAAACCCAAACCCCACATAACTCGGACAGTGAGGTGAACCGCTCTAGCACACCTAACCATCCCTCCCCAGAAATGCACCATACAGCACAATGTACTGGCTCAGCACAGGTCCATTTCTCTAGAGAAAAAGAGATTTATCACACATTCATGTGCTTCCACAAGGTCTCAAGGGATGCTCTCATTAAAAAGGCTGCTGGAAATCCTGTAGTTTCATTGCTGACAGATGAATTCCTGCCTGGTGGCACATTCATCTCACCTGCTTCACCAAACATCTCCCCAGCCAAATGGCTTCCTCTCCTCTCAAGCTCGCAGAGAGGACAGCGCCAAGTACAGTCAAATCACACTCTTTAGCACAAATGTGGAATGATTCCTACTTTATATATGCAAAACCAAGATCTCCAGGGACACAGGGCAACTTCATTTACTCTTCACTCATCCTGGGATAAAATACAGAACCCCCTGAACCATCTATGCCCTGTTTCCTTCTACCACAGGTAAATAAATACCATCCAGACTAGGCTCTATCTCAAACTAGTAATATTTTTGCCTCTTTTTTGACATGAACAAAATTGTGCTCTTCCAAATTCTGTAAGTATAAGTCTGCTTCAGAGCCTCACTTCTCCTACAGTGAAAAAGTTTATTCTAATTTCTAGCCTAAATATATTCATCACCAGTCTATACCCTGCTGTTCTCGTGCCAAGACTGTCTCTTAGCTTAAATTATTCTTTCCAACACACAGGGCAAACCCCTGTTGGTTTTACAGACTGCAATCATATTGCCTCTTTGCTATCATTTTACTATGCGACACAAATCATCTTCGCCCTTTGTATCTCCTTTTCATTAAAGCAAACCGTCACTGAACATATTGCTAAGTTCACCCTTCTTGAACATCAACGACCAGAACAGCACTCTTGATTCCAAATGCACAACAGCTCTGAAGCCCCTCTCTATCAGCTCTACAGATAGGATTGCATTTTCCTTTTCCCCAGCTGCATCACACTGGCATCTCAGGCTGCGAAATACAGCACAGGTTTTCAAAAAACATATTGCACATGATTAGCCCAATCCTCCTCTGCCATGAAATAGCTGAATTTATAGACAAAGCACACACAACAACTCTCATCTGGACCAAGCCATTAGCACCTTTCTCTGCCTCACTCCAGTCTAGGTTAGGAGCCCAGTTTACAGCAAAGTGGATTATGTTTAAACCTTAGGTGAATAACCTTGTACTTGGTACCATTCCATTTTATAACATTTCTACTGCTTAATCTTCAAGGTCATCCAATTCTTCTTGCACAATATCTTGATCTTCCTTTTATTGATGTGTCTCACAACCTTGTGTCAGTAGCAGAAAGATACTTCATTAACTCCCTCCACTTTCTGAGCCAAAGTCACTAATAAAAATATTAAACAAGACTGGCCTGAAGACTGCTCCTTGATAAAGTCTCAATAACTTTCCTCTAACCTTTCTTCCCTTTACAGTATCACTTCCTGCCATCTCTGCATTATCCAAGTTCTTGTGCTACTTTCTAATCCCTGTCTTCTACAATTTATCTAATTCCCTGTGAACCATAGCATCGAATAATTTCCATTTCTTGCATTTCTTTAACAAGGACATCAGTCATTACATTACTCAAAGGTATCCTATAAGTTTGGCACAATATCTGAAAACCCTGCATTGCATTTTTCCCCTAACTTGTATTTATTCTTGCTCATTCTCTGCTTCCCATATTAGTCTGTAGTCCTCCATACATACAGAGGTTAGACTAGCACATCTGCCTGTCCCTGATATTGCCTGTTCTTTAGTCAAATGGTGTGAACTCAGACTTAAAGAATTTATATATATATATAAAAAAACACAACACCAAAACCCAACAACAAACTAAAAATCCTTTTTTCCACACTAGGACTTCATGTACAGATTGTAGCAGAAATCTGGGAAAGATATAACCAACCCTTCAGGCATGTCCATTAGACTCTCAAAAGTTTCCAGCCACCTTCAGTGGGGTAGTTGTGTCTCCTTCATACCCCAGAGCATCTGGTCACCTTCCCTTTGTTCACCCCAGGTACTGAAGAAGGGTGGAAAGGTATAGTCTTGATCAGGTTGAACTGAATCATCTTTCCTGAGCAAAAAGGCAAAACAGTTTCTTAGTTTTGGAGCTTCACCTATGTTAATTGTAACCCATCCTTATTGCATAGTGCATCTCTCCCCACCCCTCCGTTTTTCCTCACTTTGTACATATTTGATTGCAACTTTTTTGGGTTTGGTTTTTTTTTTTTCCTCTTTCTCTACTTCCCTTTGCTTTGAGTCTAGCTCAAGCTGGGTTTTGACAGTTCTTACCTGCAAAGTTTCTCTTTTGGTTTTAAAATGTGGTGCTTATTTAAGCTGCCCCATTAATTTGTACTTGGGGCCTAAAAAATTCTATTTCTGCTTTTAAAGAACTTTTAAAAGTGAAAGTCACCCTCTGGAATAAGAGAAATGTTAAGGCTGAGATTCTCCCACGATCATGTTCACCGTAGTTTAAACATGTATCCTGAATAAGACTTTTGCAACTTAATTGCCCCAAAGATGGAGAAGAAGGAGCAAAACTCCCAGAACAAAACCCATTCATGTTGCTTCACTCCTCATTAAGTATCACATTCTGGTACTGTTTCAGTCTTAGAAGTTGAACAGTTAATGGTCTCCATAATTAACTCTTCCACATCCTCTCAGTAGCCAAGGGTGAGCTCCATAATAATCTACTAAGTAAGTAGTACATGGCTCACATTAAAGACAGGAATTCCTCCCAGGGCTCCCGCATAATGAACAACAACAAAAGATTACAAGGCCCAGGTATCTTTTTTATGACTAAATACACATTGGAGGAGATGGGAAAAACAGAAGACAAAAGGTTACAGTTATTGCTTGCTCATTAGCTCTGCTTAAATGTTTGGGAGCTTTGCACCCATTACCATGACTCATTAGCAATTTCCCTTCTGGGAGACACTGGGCAAAAGGGCAAAGAGGTATTTATGCCCAAGTGAATTCCCTGTCCTCAGAGGACTTCTGACACCACAGTGCACTCCTGCAGTGAGGCCTCCATTTAGCCAGCGAGCTTGAGCCAAACCCTAGGGCTGCTGTCTACTGGGTGCTCCCATGCAAACCTGAGCTCTGCCAGCTTTCCATTGCTTCTAAAAAGCAACAGCTCGGAGGTCAGAGTTAAACTGTCTCACACCATGTGGTGCCCCAGGCTTTCAGTCTGCTCTTCTTCAGGCTCCTCTGGAGCCGTGAATTCAGTGAAGATTATTTTGCAACAGCAAATGTCTCTTCTGAGAACTCACATCATATAGTAAGCAGGGCAGAAAAACTGAACAGTACTTTTTTTCACTATTAAGTATCCAAGAAATGTATTTAAGAAAAGAAGAAAGTGGGTGGCATTTATATCTAAAAGCAGGATATAGAGTTCCCTCTTTCATACACCCTCAGAAGAGTAGGGAAAATAAGCCACAGAGACATCTGGAGGGATTTCAGAACTTGAGTGCTTCCCAGCTGGAACCATAAATAAACAAGCAGCACTGCAAAGATTTTCCATTTCTAGACCAGACAACAAAATTACCTACCCCAGAGCCATTAAATGCCAGAATGGACATAGGTATCTGACTAAAATAGCCAGCTATTTACATCTTCATTTTTAATAATTATTGATCAAAACTGAGCTGCAGCTACATGCAACAGCAGCAAGGACAGAACTGGTAGTGCGTGCCTGCAGGTCAGCCAACAAAAACAGTCTACTACAACTGCCAATGGCAAATCCAACACGAAGGGCTGACATGTTTGCAGGTGCAAAGCTGAGATGCAGGAAGTTAGCCCAGGCCTGATGCTGCTGCCTGTGTGTCCACTAGATTCTTGCCCCTGAGCACTCCAGGGGACAGATGGTTAGTACAACTGATTGCATGAACCAGCTATGCTGCTCGAAAGACATATGCACTCCAATATAGCTGGAAGAAGCAGCTGACAGTGAAGCTCTGGCAAGAGCCTACTGTTATACTTGCCAAATCCTAACATTTCCTCAAAAACCAAACAAAGCAAACCAAAATTCCCACTGTGGTCGAGTGCACTCTTGTACAAACATGGCTAACCAAGATGTTTCAGACAGTGATTAGTCTCCTCTTCGATCTCTGGCATGTTTCTGGAAGGACTTCTATAATTAATACTAATGAATTACAATTAATACTAACACTAAGACTGACATTTTGGAAGCTGCCCGGGCAATATAGATTCCCACTCCCCTCCATTTTTAATGAGAGCTGAGCATCCAAATGCCTTAAAACCTTTCTTTGTTCCCACATAGCACATAAAACCCCTTCCTTGATAATATGCCTTAACTGCTTGGCACAGTCCTGGCATGGAGAAAAAGCAGGGTGGTGACCTTCCTCTGAAGCAAAAAGGTTTCTCCATGTCTGCTCTAGGCAGATAGGACTGGAAGCCAGAGCAGAACAGCATTCTTCAGCGCTGACAGTGCCGCACACCGTCGCCTGCCTGCACCCACACTTGAGCTGAAGAGTATCTTTCATAAGCCACCGTGCCAGCTAACGCAAAGGTTTTATATCAAACAAAGCAAGAGGTAAATGTAGCTTTAAGATGGAGAAGTCTTTCTGCTATGCAAATGTGCGTCATTTCACTATAGAGGGTGATCTGCATTTATTGCAGGCAGAGTGAGGACTACATACTTTTGCAAAATATAAACTTCTTTAAAAGCGAGATTAATTTAGAAAAACACCTCCCTTGAATCTATGCAGGGTATGTCAGGTTAATCCCATCTCATCATTCGTTTGTCTTCTTCAGGGTAGACTGGTCAGCTCAGGATTCTCATACCCCACTCCTCTTGTGGGACTGTCAATCAAACCATCCACACCTCCAGTGGTGAAGTGTCAAGTCCCCAGGCCTCTGGCAATGCAGTTTCCTTAATCTACTTAGGCTCCTCTGAACACAGACAGCACAGGAATTAAAGTAAAAAAAAAAACTGTGAAGTGCCTAGAGCAGGACTATGATCCAACATAATATTTCAGTTCATGTTTTTCATTCCCTCTACAATCCAATTCTGATTATGACTGGACAAACAACATACCACTGTCTACCACCTCAGTGGCCTGGGGACAAAGTGGACTGTAAATGTTAATGTTCTTCTAAACAACTTCAGAGTCCTGTGCCACCAGGTCACTTAGGCAGTTTGCAAGGCTTGAGCACCAACAGTTTTGCCTCTAAGGCAACACATGGCTCCTGGCAGAAGCAACACCAATGCTGATACTGAAGAAACTCCTTCATCCACATAGTACTGGTGTCGTCTTGAGAGGATGTCATTTCCCATCTGTAATCTCCAGAAGCAATTCCAAGTGGCACTTGGATGCATTGTAAGTGCTGACATCAAAGAACAATTATCACTTAAATTAAGAGATAAGGGGGTAAACATTGGCCTGTATAATATATTCCTTTTTTTTTTTTTTTTTCTCTCTCTCCCTCCTTGCAGAACAGGTCTGCATGCAAAAAGAGTTCTGCACCACAAGTAAATCATCAGCAAAGAGTAACACAGCCACACTCCTATTCACAGTAATCTCCCAAGATTCAGTGCGCCACTGCTCCTACATGACTGCCTGGAAGGTGGAAAAATATCTCCCTAACAAACTGCTTCCCATTCTAACTTCACATAAGCCTGCTTCTGCTCTAAATTTAACTTGGCATTAATTCTTGGACTATTCATGAAAAAAAATCACCAAAGTTTATACAATCTTTGTTTGAAGGTGCGATTCACCTGACTTTATCTGAAGTAATTACTGAAACATGAGATAGGAAGGATGCTAGACCTTCAGTGCTGGAAATATTTGGCATTTTTTCAGGAATGGTTCAAAAATGAGCCAGGACTGAAAGCTACAGCAGCTTATATGATCAAGCTCCACAGTTCTGCCACTTTAAACAACAGTATTGTAAGAGGGGAAGCGGGAGGGGTGGGTCATGCCAAGAGGACCAGAGTAAATCTGTTCCCTTCTACTAAACAAAAAAGCCCCCACAAAAAAAATCACAATTCTCAGATTCAGCTATGAAATAAGGTGCATAGAAGTCTTTGCACCAGGAATCAGTTTGCCTTAATACGTTAAGATTACATAAACAAGTGGCTATGGCAGCTGAGCAGTTTATTGGCCCTCCCCCACCCCTTCCCATGTAGACATGAAGCAGCAGATATGAGCCATTATAAATTTCCACCAGAAAAAAAAAAAAAAGGGGAAGAAAAAACCCCAAAACCCCCCCAAAAAACAAACCAAAAAAAGCAGTACAGAGTAGTAGTACCACTCATCTTATCCATAAGGGAATATTTCTAAGCTCTTTCCAAAAAATCAACTGAGATTCTGTATCTGAGGCACAACAGCTACTTAGCTTTCACTCCCCTTCTGCACACTCCCCTTTGGCATTAAGGATTCCTCTTTGCAGTTCAGCGTCTGAAGCGATTATGCCTGAACCACACGACAGACTTCTCGGTGTGGAAAAAGAGCGTCGAACGCGACAGGGGCAGAATAGTCGTTTGAAACCTGCGATTCCCAGCTAGCTGTCTGAACCAATAAATCTGTGGAGAAGCCTTTCTCCTGCATCAAAAATGTAAGCGGCAGTGGACCTACCGGGTGCCCCCTAGAAATTGCTGTCATGTACATGCATATAAACACAGGGGTCAAATTATCTCTTTCAAGGTGATGCAGAGATTTCATTACTCTGAAAATGATAGAATCCAGTGGAGGTGAGTCCTTATTAGATGGAGTGGTCAAGTGAAACACATTGTTTTATTCATGATGAGATCGTGACTGTATTATCAAAAAAAGCCTACGGGTTTCAACTCAGCATTCCCTAATTTTGCTGCTCTGGTTCAAAGCAAGTCTCCTCTTCTTTGGTTTTCCAGTCTTTCAGCCTTTACCCCTTCTGGCCTCTGGAAAGTCCACCAGTTTGAGATCTGAATGCTCGATTCGGTGCCTCAGTGCTCAGGACACTGACCTACAGCCATGGTGTGAAGCCAGATATTTGTGGCCATCTGGATCAGATATGGTAAAACAACACCAAGGACTCCTGCCCTCAGACTTACCAACTGAGATGCAGGGAAAGAACAGAGAGGACTGAAAAGGTCTAAGAAATGTGGGAACTGGGGCTTCTACATTCCAGTCCTTCCTGCTGCTTACCTCACTGATGACCCTCCGCTGATCATGTTCTTCCTCAGTGCCACTGTTTTCTCCACTGACTCACAAGAGTATTAGGAAACCTGAGCACCTTACATGCTCAGTGATACAAAAAAGAGCTCTGTTGGGTTTTCAGAGCTACTGGCAGCAATCAAGTCTTCAAAAGACTTGGAAAGCATCAAGAAACAATGTGAGTTCAGGGTATATAAAAGCTTGCATGCTTTTGTCGGGCTGCAGGAGAGACCCAATAGAGCTTGGGTCAAGTAGGAGAGCTGTGGAGACCTTTAAATGCCCCCCTTAAGCACCAGTCACTCTGCGCTTAGGTCCGTGCAGGCGCTCTGGTCCCCCTGTGCTTCTCCCCTTTTCTACCCTCCCTATGCACTCTACAATTCGCATCAGTGCTTGGAAGTTCAGTGCGGTTTGAACTCCAAACATCTGCCACCAAATTATTTCTCTCTCCTGGTTCACTGCGCAGAGATTCTGCATCAGTGAGCTACAGAATTTATCCACCCACAACAGGCTTATCACGGCAGCACCAACCTTCCGCAGCTGAAGTGCACTTCTGTCGGGGGGACTTGGCCAAAAAAGAAAAGGGGATGATTTCACAAATACAGAGGGCTTCTTCCCTTCCCCAGCTTAAAAAAAGCCCCTCAAAGCAGGTATCTGGTAGGGTAAGCGGTCCATTAAATTGAGCCAGCCGCTAAACGACACTGGAACGCCTACGGCATGAACAGATGTGCCCGCTGTGTATGCAACAAATTGATTAAGGTCCGTGCTGTCACAAGGAACAGTCAATCAATCCAGAAGGGCTGGTTGCTAATTTCTAGCCGTGAGGAAGCTTCCCCACTTTGTGGGGGATTATGCAAACTTGAATCCACAGGCACGCTTCTCCCTTGCTCCCTTGGCAGCACAACGGGCATACGGATAATGCTTTTAAGTGTCCATTTACTGATTTAATTAGAAAAAAAAAAAAATTATCCAAAGTGCTCATGACATCTACATGAATGCAAAATGAATTCATCATGATTGGTGCTATTACAATGAACAGCAAATGCATTCATAATGGCAGGACATTTAAGAAGTAATGTGTTGCCGGATCCCTTGTCTATAAAAGCGATAATAAGGAAATTGGGTGCATCACATAAATTTAAAAGGAACTCGGGCACTGCAAGCTGCTGCTTCAAAGGCTCAGAGGAGAAATACAAGTACATGTGGTTCTTAGCACCTCAGCTGCAGTATTATTGTTGCTCTGTACTGCAATGGATCTTTTTCCATCTCTGAATCCAAGCCATCTAGACCACCTTCCAGTGAAGAAATGTTCCCTATAGGATACTTGCTACTGCCTTATCCAATCTAATTTTCAGTCATCTGAAAAGAATGGCTTTCCACCATTCCCCTGGATAATTTTACAGTCTCTGAAAGGTTAAGGATTGGAACAGGCACCTATAACTGAACCCAAATCTACCTTCTTAATTTGTTCATCTACAGTCTAGATTAGATCTGGAAGACATCTAAGGCACAGGAGTTTAATTTCTACTGTTACATCAAATCAGCCAGCAGAGAGCAAATTCATCTTACTGAAGACAAAGCACTGATTGGTATCAAGCTCACTTAAGTGCAAAGAAAAAAAAAAACCCAAAAAAACATGAGGAGAGTGTACAAGCATGCAGTTACAGAACTAGTAAGCAACAAAACATTCCTTGGGGCAGGTATCCAAACCCTTCCCTGCAAATGGTTTATGTGGGGCAGTCTCACCTTCGCACCCTGAAACCCAGCAACAGCTGTAACCAAATCACACCACCAGAAGTAGTTGTGCCAGCGTTTGGCAATTCCCTTTTTCCTCATCCCTATGATCAAAGATTAAAAGCGTCTCAGGTAGCTAGCTATTCATCACAACAACTCGGGGAAAAAAAAAAAAACCCAACGGGAAGCAGAGCACGTGGAATTGCTGATGAAAATGAATGCAGTGCTGCTGAAAAACCAGGTGGTTGCATTGCTCTGTACCACCAGTGTTGATTTTGGCTCAGTGCCTTCAGCACATTATGAATATTGGAAGCCCTGTGGTCCTCCCCACAGAGGATGTGAAGTCAGCTCTCCTGTGAGCCTCCTCAGGTTTGAGAGATACCCACAACCCACCGTAAAATGGCTCTTTTTCCTACACTGATATTGTCCCTTTTCTCCTCCCTGTGATGAAAACCTCCCATTTTTAACACACTCAGGCCACAGCAGGGTGAGGGAGTTACATTTTAAGCTGAAAAAGAGGAAGAAACTCTTCAGTTTCTTTGTCCTTGAGAAGGGAAATACCATTTACTGCTGCTGTCTTACAATGACGTTCCTGAGAATGCTTTGACAGCAAAAGCATTTATAACCTTGGCAATTTTATTTTTAAAAAAAATAATTAAAGCTCAGATGGTAGGAACAAATAGGTTTGAGCTCTCATACACAAAGGCAATCTCTATGTACAAGTCTTATTAAACTTCTATAAAAGTTAGTGGCCTTTATGTTTTAATGTACTTTTTGGGAATAGGTGACTAGCAAGAAGTCATTCCCATGTGCTTTTAGAATGTGATCCTTATGTACAACCAACTTCACAAGAACTCATAAACTAACTTGAAAACCTCTCCCTCTCGTATTTGTTACAGGGTGCTAATACACAAGAGACTCTCATTCAGCAGCTCTGCTTTTGTGCCTTCACTTTGCTTCACCATCAATGTTTTTGTAGCAAAATGTCACACTATGCCCAAGGTGTGCATCAGGCCCAAAGAGACACTGTTCTTTGTTTCTAAAAAGGGAACCAGAAAGTAACCAAGAAATTCGCTTGCAAGCCATGGAACTGCTGCTATTGCTCAATAAGACACAAAATTACAGTGAATTCATAAGAAGGGTATCCTGCTCTGTGAATTTTTTTTTTTTTTTGCTGGCTTCCAAACTCAGTATAAGAGAAAATAATGTCACACAGTTCTCAGATAGAGCCATGAAGCTTCCCTGCTCCGTTTCTGAATATTGTAGTGAGTGGGAAGAACTTAAGCTGGGCTTTCGGCTCCACCCAGGCAGAGGCTAGTGGGGATCTCCCCAAGAAACCACCTCAGTGGCCAGATAAGCCCAAACTGTGGGGTTTCCACACTGAAAATTATTTCTCCTATTGGCTGTGCATGGCATCTGGATACAGAGGGAGAACCTTGTTCTTTGGAGAGAAATTATATTCACCAAGCACAGTTTTCCCTCTTTCAGGGGCTGGCTCCACTATAAAAGCAAATGAAGTGCAGGCATTTTCCTATGTGCAACAAAAAAAAATGCACAGTGCCAGCCTTCACCACAGGCAGGCACCAAGGGTAGCATAGCACACTAAAACTTCAGATAATATGGAGTCCAACTGCTAAAAATAAGTTATTGGAAGCTTTTTAAAAGAAAAAGTCAATTTGAAAATCCTACCAGGTAGGATGTCAAATCACAACCAGCTGAAAAGCTCTGCCTTTCAAATACAAGAATCTTCTACAGTCTTATTACAACCTGCCTACAACGGTGGCTGAGTATACATTTTGCACATATCTCCTCATATCTACCACACCGTGACAGCAAAACCAGTGACAAAAATATCTAAATGCTAAGCATGCATCCTCCTAGTGATGGCCTTCCTTCTGCTTTATTGTCTACAAGCAGACAGTAAAGCACTGATAAGAGAACATCCAACAATACATGAGACAGATAAAAAAAAGTAATGTCTCCAAACAGCTTGTCAGGCAAAAAAAGTGATACTGTAAAAGCCAGAAAAAGGGGTAAAAGCAAAGGGAATTGGGGTAGTGGAACTGTCAGTTCAACACACAGAGGACCCTGAGAGTAGAAGCAGGCAGGCAGTTTGGTATGTCACTTGTCTTACTAGTGAGTTCACAACCTCCCATCCTGTATTATGAACCAGGCACCCTCATGTAACAGCTTGACCAGCCTAGAGTGAATTTGAATGGGTATCTCAAACCCTTGTGCCTCACGTGGAGACCTTGCTGGATAGATATGCTATGGCTGAGCACAAGTTACGGGTCCAGCACAGCAGCACCAGAAGAAGTTCCCAGTCTTGACTTCTGGGCATGCCAGAAGATGATCTGATGGTCCCTTCAAAGGGACTTAATGGGTGGTAACTCAATGAAATCACACCATTCCCCTTACTGGCATCTAATGCCTGCAATCCAGTGGGGCCTTTTACACTCACCTTACTCTAAGGAAGCATTGCTTAACAAACAGTAGCATAGTTAATTGTTCTTCTAGAAATCACAGGTTAAGTCATAAATAGCACTCTGGTCTTCTAGCAGACGATGAAGCAATGTTTACAGCTTTCAGACTAAAGAAGCGTTCTATGGTTTTGTTTACTTACTTAAGTGGAGCGCTATCTCTGCTGACACAGACTCTGACCTGGTTTATCTACGTTGAAAATGCAATTGCATTACTTGCCCTTTGACAAAAGAAACTTTTTCAAAATCAGACATAACAATACACTAGGGGGAAGAAACTGAGAACCTCTGAAATCTGGAATCAAGGCCTTGGAGTGGTGAGAAGCTACAGTGGCTATCAATTCCTTCCACACTCCCCAAGGAACCTCTGATTGCCCGTCTCCAATATTTAGTGCTGTTTTAACAGAGAGGATGAGCAGATATGACAGCATAACTGGGATTCCACTGCACCTGCAACTGGCTAAAAGTAATCAAACATTGTGAGGCCAAAAGAGCTCTTTCCATGATTTCCGTTTCCAGAAGTATGAAAACCCCATTTGAAACTCAACTGAGACAAAGAGTACATTCCATAAATAAACTAAAAAAAGGAAATAAATAAATAATAATAAAATTGACATTTTCCAGTTACATGACTGTTTCACTCTAAACTGATAGCTCACCATGGCCTTTAAGAAGCGTATAACAGGGAAAAGAGAAACTATGACTCTCCATTGCCCAAGAAATATAACTGCGGCACTAACAGGTTGTCTGCAAACACTCCTCTGCTCACCTCAGAGCTCTTTTGCCCTGTTATTAACATACTTATTTGTTTAGACTAAAAGATATTTAAGATACCCTGCGAAAAGCATTTCTTGGGCATAGAGACAATCATGTGCTCTAAGTTTCCATGAAGTCCAACAAAGCAATGTTCTCAGGCATGCCACCCTTCCCCTGTCTCAAACGATAAATTAATAACGTTTAACACACAGTAGCTTGCACACATACCTCAGTATGTTACTAGTGTACCCAGCAGAAGTGAAAGCATCATGACTACACTATTTATTGCACCACTTCTACCTATGGATGTGTAAGAATAATAAACATAACATTACAACTTTAAGCGCTATGTAGCTCGTAAGCAAACTGCATCAAAATATACTCTGTAAGTGCAGCTCATTACCCATGTGCTGAAAAAACTTTCAACCTACATAAATTTGAAATAGTGTTTCCCTACTCCTGTTTTTGCATATTGTCTGAAAGGTAAATGAGGTATCATGAAACTGAGAGGAGAAGTAGTGATTTCTTTATTTATTCGTTTTAATGGTAAGGCAGTTAAACACACAGCTTATATGCAAGAGAGGTCCAGAATTCCCTTGGTAAACTACCAAAGGGTTTTACACCACTGCACTCCATTACAATAAATCAGTGAGTTTCAGGTAAAAATCAATAGTGACATTAAAGACTCTACCATCTGGCACATCTCCCTTTTTGGGGTAGAGTTGACTTGTAGTTTTAACTTTAAAAGTCTTTCTAGACAGCGGTAGAGCTTGCTATGGAAGGGTTCGCACGGGACACTACGGGACTGGGCTCTGTTGTTTGTTGCACGCATAGCTCAATGACAGGGATTCCTGACCCATAACTGAGATGCCTCCACAGACTGCCAGCGCTGGTGATAAACACCAGATGGTTCTCCTGTTTGGCACTGGTCAGTGCTTCTCGCGTTTTATGCGGCAGCAGGAGTCTGCCCCTCGCATCTCGTGCTGGAAGCGGGGAGCTCCCGAGCTTTCCGAGCCTGGGACATTTCAAGAGGATGTTTACAAGTAACACAGCAGAGGCAAAACCAAAACAGATGGTAGACAGATGTGAGTGGAGTCAGGAAGGGGAAAGCTGCCTGGAAATGTTTTTAGCAGTGTCACTCTCTGCCTCACCCCAAAGGCATCAGCAGGGAGTGCAGGAAGTCTGGCAGTACCAGAAAAAGCATCTGCATCACCTACATGGTGTCCCAGAAAGGCCTGGATTTTCACACGTTGCTCAAACTCCAACCAAACCGACGGCACCTCTTTCCATTCCTCTGTTACCACTTCCCTCCCATTCAGAGCACAACAGGTCACACACGATGGCAGAGCTCCTGCTCCCTAACAAGGGGTGCAGACCTTGCTCCAAAGGAGCTGGAGCACTGCGCAAACAGCCATTAATCTTACATGAGCTCTGGGCAACTATTACCCACACGTTACAAACAGACAAAGAGAAGTAGACAGAGGGTCACATTTACAGTCACACAGGAGATAAGTCACTGATCTAAGGAGGGATGCCATGGGATCCTGCCTGCCCATCCTCAGCTGCTCCAGTCTCCCTCCTGAACCCTGGGGTTTTGCTGCTGATGTGAAGCATCTGGACAAAGGAAGACAGGCACAGGTTATCTACCAGCTATCAGGAAATGAGTAAATGTCAGGTCTCCATCTTTTTAAATGAAATCTACTCCTGCATGCCCTTACCAGACAGCAGAAGATAATTTATTTCTTTAGAACAAAAACTTGAATATATCACCCTAGCAGCCTTCTGCATTGTGACCCCCATACTAATCTTATTAAGAGAGAGGTTACTGGGCTCTTTGTTGGTGAACAGCACATTAATGAGATCTCCTTGAAATAATCCCATCTCTAATATGCAGGGAAAATTACATTTTCCAGCGTAATTACTATGTCAGTCAAAAACCCCAACTCTATCATTAATTGCTTTTCTCCAGATTCCAGCTTCTTGTCAAGCAGTAAAACTCCAGGAAGAGGAGGAGGAAAGAAACTCGGGCAGTTCATCTTATTAAGTAAAACCAACAGAAGCCCTGGGAGGCTTTGCCTGGCTGGAGTCTGTTGTTTTAACTGTGGTAGCTGCAGACATCATGGCAGGTTGGTCAGAAGTAGGTCACTTTGTTAGAGAACATCCATCTGCGGCATCTCCTCCCCATAACATCTCTTGCCCAGCCACAGCCCCTGGGGCACCAGAGCAGCGTGCAGAAGAGATGATCCCCAGCAGTGGCCAGCGAAGCCAAACCACTCTCCCTGGGACCTGTCAAGTCTCATAGATGAGACAGGGTCAAACCCAGTCACATCTTGAGAGGGCTGGCCAAGGAGAAACCGGTGCGGCAAAGAGAAGCATGGGAAGTTGGAAGGTGACACCCATGTCCTTCTGCTCAGCTGTAAGCCAAGGACCAGGGGAATAACAAGGAGGGAGCTATACGCTATTGTATTTTAGATAAGACAGAGACATGACCAAAAGAAGCTGCTTCTTAGAGAGTATTTAATATCCCCCCCAGGGCAGGGAAGTTGAGGAGGGACACTGCTGGGCAGAGGTGGGAGGCGAGGCATCACAGGGGGACTAAGACCTACTGCAGCAAGATGATTTGTGCCCCAGTGACAGCAGAATGACCTGTCACCTACAGCCCTGCCACCAACTTGCTTGCACTCAGTAAGGGCATTCAGCTCCCTTCTTAAATTTGAGGAGTTTCCAGTTTGTCTTAAATGAACAAATTTCAAGGGTGGTGGGCTCCCAACTTTCCACCTGGTAACAAAAGGGAGCTGAAGTTCTCCTTCAGAAACTAAACACAGGCTAAGCGTGAACAAGGAAGCTAAGCCTGACACCTTCCTTGTGAAAAATACAGCCATAACTTCTCCATATTTTCATCTGCCATTAAAGCAAAACACTTAGTCCAAGAACAAAACCATTGTAAAACAATAAAATACTGGTCTTCCACAGCCTCTATCAGAAAATGGGGTTTACACAAGAAGATTTTATGGAAACATGCAAGTCAGCATTCAGGCTTTAGTAAAACATTGACAGCTTTTGTTCAGTAATCATTTATCATGTGTTTGGTGCAGGAAAAATAGATGGTTAGCACTGTATTATTGCTTCCATACAACAGAGGGGCTCTCCTTTCCTCCCACCCCAGGGGGGTCTTTAAGGATAACTGACAGAGCATCGCTTTTAGCTCAGAAGTGTTAGTCAGCTCCAGCTGACACACACCAACTCCCCAGACTGGGTGACTGCAGAAATGGTTCTGACAGTACATACACACCTTACAGCAAGTGAGCTCCCACCCCAATAAACCTGGAAAACAGTCCACGAGAAAGAATGTTATTTTTAATGAGCATTTATTTGCTAATGGACAAGCAAAAGCAGGAGAAGAAAATGTAAGATTCCTGGATTTAAAAACAAAGGAACAACAACAATATATATAAGAAAGAAGTCATTCGAAGAAAGGAATGAGAAACCAAACGATGACTTTTTAATCACTTTTCACTGAGGGTGAAAACTGGAAATAATTGCTAAATGTTAATGAACAGAAAGCTTACCCAGCAACAAAAAGCTTGCCTGCACATTAGTCTGGGGAGTAAGGACCCTGAAACGGCCTCCCAAGAGGAAAGGAATATACAGGAACCCCCTAAAAATTGAGATACTTGAAAAGGAACAAGGGGAAAAAAAGGAAAGGAAAAAAAAAAAAAAAAAAAAAAGAAGAAAAAAATAGGAAAGAAAGAGAGAAATAAGAGAGTAAGGAACAACTTTATTCTGAAAGCAGACAAAAAAGCCAGCTAAGAGGTTTCCAGTCCACTTGACTAATTGTTGAGGTGCTGTTCTGCCAAAAGCAGAGGAGTTGTTCTTCATTAAAGTTTACCCTGTGAAAACTCTGTAAAAAGCCAAAAGTGCTACCGAGTACTTGTCCCACACAGCCACAAAATATACATGGGTGGAATCATTTCTCTCCCTGTGATTAAGACCTCCCAGGGCTCCCGTGTGACTTCAAGGGAGCTGCACAGAAGCCCAGACCTTCTGTACTAGACTTCCCAATGTCTCTGCCTCATTACCATACAAGAGCCGTATGCATCCTATATGTAAATAAGCTACTTGAGTAAGATACATAACACAGCATCAATTGCAGGATGATAAATTTCCCTACTTCAACCATGTTTAGTAAAGTTGCATAAACAGAAGACAAACTCCTCTCTTGGGACACACACCACGAAGCCTATCGTCTCCCCTCTGATATTTTCTGGTCCCTTGTCCCAGGTGCCGAATTGCTAGCGAGGGTATACCTGGGTGAGAGCTGAGAGGTTTCTCAGCAGCAGCCTTTAATCAAATAAACCTTCTTGCTGAGAGGGCCTGACCCACCCATTAACTTCTCCTGCAAGATCCCATTTTATTATGCTACCCATGAAACACAATCCCTGGGGAGGGAAGTGGAGAAGAAAATGCTGCGCTAACAGGGTAACAAATTACTTTCCTTTGTCCCTTGCTGCCAAGCCTCTATGAGGGAGCTGAAAACAGAAACTCAGCTGGGAAGGCAGGAACAAATCCTTCGTTTGTGGAGAGTGTGGCAGCAGGTGGCTTACAATGGCCATGGGAAACTGCTCATGATCCAATGAAGCAGGTTTGGGCCAAAGGACTAGGAAGCTTTCAGCAGCAGCCTATACCACCTCCTTCCCAGATGCTGCACATACTTGGCTCTTCCTGTCCCTGTGGACGACAGGTCTGTCCCTACAGCTTTGGAAGAGGGCAACCTTCCTCCCTCCCTTCCGCCACTGGAGGTCTAGCTGTCAACAGCAACTTTGAGATGTCATCCCAATGAGCTGTGTCTGTGCTCTGAAGGGTGCTGCGCAAGCCATGGAGGGGATTTTAATAACAGATACTTCTTGAGAGCACCCAGATCTCAAAAGAAGGGTCAGCCAAATCAACTGCTATGTTGTCACAAAGATATCTATTTTTTAAATAGACAAATCAATTTAAACAAAACCAAAACAAAACGAAATAAAAAAAAAAAAAGATACTGCAGCAGTAATTCTGACATGGCCAAAGACCCCAGTACAGCCAATACAATGTCTGGAGCATGATGTGAAAACAACAGCTAAACCAGATGCAAGCCATTTTTTATTTATTCTTCAGCAGCAGCATTTGGATAGGAGAAATATCAGCCTTCTTCTAAGAGCCCTTCAGGGGACTCCTTGTCGTGGGTCAAGGTGGCACTCATAGAAGCTTTGGAAAACCATGGCTGCATAAAAGTATTTTGAATGTGCCTTTTTTTCTGTACATGTGACTCATTAACTGCTTACTTAGAGATAAATATGTGGGGGTTTATTTTTTTCCTTTTAAATACCATCTTATATGAAATGGGAAAACGGTATTTCAGAATGATGAGATTCAATTAGTGAGGAAAAATAAATGCATTTAAGACCTTGCTCAGGTCTGCACCTCCTGCAACACAAAATGAGAGGACTTTGTCAAAGATGCCACGAGATAGGTTCCCAGATAAAGTTGAGTGATTTTACCTGATCTGCCTTTTGTTTGCTCAACACAAAGTCCACTAGCTGGGCTGGATCATAAAATGAATACAAAATTCCATTATGAGCCATACAATACCAGCAGGACCAGAGAAAGTTGAATACTGCATGACTGTTTAATATGGGGCACTACAAAAAAAAACCAACCAAAAAAATCCAACAAAAAACCCACTTTCCTCTTCTTTTTATTTATTTTCTGGGGATTTTCTAAAGCTGAGATCTCCCTCAGCCTGCCCAGCCTGACAATCCTTCCTGTGATTCCCTATTAACAAGAACAGCTTCACAACCAAACCCACAGAAATCAGAAGAGTCCGCTGGCTAATAATTAGAATGGGTCAGACCCTCATTATAGATTTCTGCCCCATCCATACTGACAGGTCATCCACTGAAAGAGCCCTTGCACAATGCTCTTTGTTAATTAAGTGCAAAGTGGGTCAAGTAACGTGACAGTTGAAAATCATGTGGTCATGAAAAAATTGCCTGGGCATTTGAGGAGTCAATCACACCTCTTGGAAAAATAACGTTAACAATAAAAACATGACCCTCTCCAAAAACTTTCATTTTATCTGCACACACTTGGGGGCTTTCAGTTCCCAGTTAATATATTGACTATTTTTGGATGAAACTCATGATCATTTATTGCTAAAACTGTACTTCAACTATTAAAATTAAAATATATCAAAGAGAAAGCTAGGTCAGAGCAAAGCACTTCAGTCAGCTGTCTGTTAGGTGAGAAAGGAGCACCACATTATAACTCCCCAGCAAAACCTTACCTTTACATCAGGCTGAGAAAGTAGCTCACTGGTTCCTGCTGCTTTCCTATGGTGAAACAAGAGACATGAATGCCAATAGTACCAAAAGGTGCCACCAGAAGCTTTGAAAGGGATGGTAAGATAGTTGATGTCGGTATTGAGCTCAGTGACTCCAGACAGATATTGTGTCGTGGCACTAATAAGTAATCCCTAGATTTCATAAATAATTATCAGATGCTTTCTGCCCTAAGTCAAGTCCCTGGAGAAGGCACTGTACATAGCCAGAGATAGATGTTTACTATGAAACTTTTCTGCCCATGCCCCATATCTTCTCCCTCCAGCAACTACAGATGACTTCGCAGCCACATCCCCAGCAAGCACTGGAAACCCCCTACAAAGGGAGAATTCTCCAGCAGATCCTCCAGAGCTTTCACACAGCATCCCAAAATCCAACCTTGCACGCAAAAAACTTTGCAGCACAGATGAGGAAAGGCCTCCAAATAACCACCCTACACCATACCTACCTGTTCCATCATGTCCCAGTGACTTGCTCCACAGCCTTGAGTAAGGCTCATTGCCTGAGCAGTGCTTTCCATGGGCTGGAGGGAAACAGACCCAAGAGCTGAACCCCTACACTAGCTCTCTTCTGCTCTCCCAAGACCTGTGTGTACCTAGGAGCTCACAAGGGCTAGAGAAATGAGTAGCTCCCTATATAGGCTTGGTCCACCTGGACAGCATTAAGGAGCACAGCTGCCTCTCTTTAAAGACTTCAGAACCAGAACATACTGATTTCCATGTCATGAACGCCCTCTCCATCACCTCACTGCAGCCTGACTAAGGGCTGGGATGCCTTCAAGTCTCACATGTTGTTTCTACAAAGATCACAGAACTACTGCTATGGCTACCTGGAAAACAAAATAAAACAAAACATACTGTCTATCCCCACTTGCATAATAACCTGTGGGGGAAAAAAAAAAGGCCATTGTCTCTACTGCTCAAAGAAAAGCACTTGCCTCAGAAGATTCATACTGAAGGACTGGAGGGGGAGGAGTTTGTCTTGTTGCTATGCCTGACTTACTTTGAAAGGTGCCACTGAAGAAAGCAAAGTTGGCACTGGTAAGACCAATAAGCACACCTAGTGCTGCATGGAAATCCCTCAAGCAGCAGCACCCGTCTGCCAGTGGCTGTTGGCTCTACACAGCGCTCAGCCTTCCTTAAGAAGGACACCCCCACCATGCCCCCTCTATGGATGCTTGTAAGCACGGTGATGTGTCCATTCCTCTGGTACCTGCCACTCTGGGGCAACCCACCCGCTTCTCAGCAGTGTTTTGAACACATTCATGAGCCTATTCCTTGCCATTCAGGGCTGTGTGGGAGCTCAGCATCAGGCTAATCAGGGCTCTGGGCAAAACAGTATCTGGCTGGCAATACTAAACAGACTTTGGTGAAGGACAGAATAGGGACAGCACAAGGTTCCACTCTGTTTTTAGCTGGGGACCTGTTTTTTGTCCTAGGGACACTGTGGTTCTTCACCATTGACACCATTGCACAGGTTATCCATGAGTGGGAAACATGCACCATAACCAAAGATCCAAGTGGCTAAAGCCTCTCTGGTATAGACGACGGCTGCTGAAATACCAATATGGGGAAGCCTGGCACCTTGATTGTAGTATATCACACCATTTCAAACCCACCATGGCTTTTCTAAGAAGAGCAGGGAGTTGGATTCAATGATCCTTATGGTTCCCTTCCAACTTGAGATCTTCTGTTTCTGTGGGTAGACAGAGGAGGTTGGCATAGTTGCATCAGCAATGTGTGGAACATGCTTGCATACCACACATGTTCTTGGAGTCGGGTGATCCAGACCACGCCAGAAGATACTACATTGGGATGGATCAAGAAGATACTACATTGGGATGGATCAAGCACTGCTGCAGTTTGCTCATGGCAGACTAACTAGCGTGCTCTCAGGAAGCTGAAGAAGTTGTTTCAAACCTTTCCTGCAAGGACAGGCTGAGGGAGTTGGGGTTGTTCAGCCTGGAGAAAAGAAGGCTCAGGGGAGACCTTCTTGATGCCTTCCAGTATCTGAAGAGGGCCTACAAAAAAGCTGGGGACACTTTACAACGGCTGCAAGAACACCACCACAACCAGAGTAGTGTCCTTTGCTTCAGAGAAGGACAACTGACCAGCTGTAGCTTCTGCAAAGCCTCTCCTCCTCAAAGACAGTACTGAACAACATAACTGAGAATGTACAGGAGTAAGAAAAGGGCTAGCAGCCTGAGAAATAGGCCAAGAGTCTCTCAAACCTTACTTTGGCTCCTGCTACTGTTACCTCTGAAAATTTAGCAAAACATTCTAGTTTCTATGTCACTATATGTCAAAGGAATGAGATTTGTCTTCTGGGAAGTTCCTTAAGCCATATGCACAACACAGAACAAAGCTTTGTTACTTGGGTTTTTATTACTTCTTCTTCTGAATGTTGATTTTTTTTTCCCCTTTTTTAAATTAACATGCAAAAGCTGTACTTAAAATGTCTGTGGCATGTCGGCAAGCCCACTGAAGATGCTGTGAAGATGCTAGTAGGAAATGAAAGCATGAGGATTTATGGAGAAGTTTGCTGTTAAATCCAAATGATAATAAATTAAGATGGCTCATTAAATCAACACAATAAGCAAATAACAGACCACTTCATGTGTTCTGTTTTGGAGAAGAGCCTGTCAGAAGCATGCTGAAGAATCATGCTGTAGAGAGCTTATTGTTCTCTACAACTACCTGAAAGGAGGTTGGAGAAAGGAGGGCGACAGCCTCTTCTCCCTGGTGATGTGTGACAGGACCAGAGGGAATGGATGCAAGCTGAGCCAGGAGAGGTTTAGGCTGGATATTAGGAAACATTTCTTCACTGAAAAGGTTATCAACCTTTGGAATGGTCTGCTCAGGGCAGTGGTGGAGTCACGATCCCTGGAGGCATTTAAATGCCACGTGGACCTGGTGCTTAGGGATGTGGTTTAGTGGTGAGCCTGCAGTGTTGGGTCAAAGGTTGGACTAGATGATCTTGAAGGTCTCTTCCAACCTAAGACATTCTGTGATTCTGATTCTGTGAAGCTTACAGAGAGCCATGATCACCGAGCTTATGTTTACTCTGATATTGAAGTACTACTTTGTTTTATTAGAAATTAAACCAAAACAAAACCTGTCTACATTTATACAAAACACTTCAATCTTACATGAGAGGAGGAGAGGATGAGGACTCAGCTTATCTGCACCATGAGAAGACTTCATGCACCAGTCCTACATGAATGCCTCAACAACTCTTGGAACAATGAACAATAGAGAGGCTCCCACATCCCGTGCTTCATGAGCACACTGAAGTTAAGATAACACAACAACAGAGAAGTGGACCTGTAACTGAAAAAAAAAGGGGGGGGGGGGGGGGGGGAGAAGAGGCTGAAGTAACAGTACCAGTCTTGGTCTTTGTGCTACAAAATGGCTGGAGAAGCACTTTGTGTGTCCAGGACACAAAGGGTTAATGAAACAGATGCTTCCATCAGAAGATGTTGCTCCGGTCACCAGTATGGATGCTTTACTCCATGCCAACTACCTCTAATAAAAATGTTAATGTTAAAGTGAAATCAGAAGGCAGTATCTCCCATTATGTATATCTAGGGAAATGGGGAACTATTTTGATTAAGTTTTGAGTTACACTGTTCTCACCTCAGTAGGAGAGGAATCAGGCCTCTGCTCCCAGTATGGGAAAGCTGATCAGCTCTACGAGAGCAGAGAGGTATTGCTACAGCTAGACTGTCCCTCCATGAGCAGTCCTGCCCTAGAAGACACTGAAGGTCCATATTCTAACAACTGCAAACTGCAAAGATGTCACCAGACGAGTTTCCAATTATTTGGTGCCTTTCTTTTGCATACGGCTTGCTGCTGAAGCAAAGGAGGGCTTATACTGGGGATGGAAAAAGTGACGTATTACATAGAGCCTGTAAGCTGTAATAATGATTTTTGATATATAAAAGATAAATCAAGCAAACCCCTTGCTTTTTCATCATCCCAGGAGGAGTTTGTGCTCAGGCTGGTAGGCTTTTCCATGACACTTGCCATAGTTTAACATTTTCTCTTCAGATTAAGAAGGAGAAGTGTAAAGCCAAGCTGAACAGAAAGAGAACTCAGGAAGAGCAGAAAGAGAATAGAAAAAGTGCTTCTTTAAAGCAGGAAGCTTCCTGTTTAAACATCCACTCTTCTAACCTATTCTTCGTGAAAACCCTTTTAAAAGTGACTAAACATTAGTTAAATCTCCATTTCCAGCCACATCAATATGTCCATACTCAAGCTATTTCTAATCAATCTGAGACAGAAGAAGGGCAGAGGGAAAGACAATGGACAGCTACACCCCAGTAGCAAAGCTAAGCTATTAGCTCAGTATTGGTCTGTGCAAGGCAAGGTGACTGTTCTGGTTTGTAATTTATTCTTCTGCTGGAATCCTGTTAATATCTCTTTGCTGTGATGGAGACAGCTTTAACTCAGCTTGGATTCACCAAAGGCAGTCCAGGGTTGAACAGGCACCCAAAGTCACTTCTGGAAATTATTTTAACAACAGAGATAATCCCTGATACATAAAATTAAAGGCTTTTTGTAAATGAAGATACAGAAACAACCCATAGCCATAAGAATAAATAAACAAACAAACAAAACCCCCAAAACAAAACCACAGAATTAGAGTCCAATATCAACAAAATTCAAGGAACTCCATGCAGGTCCATACACCACACGCTCTACCAGTGTGCTCAAAGCTCATTTTGTCCTTGTCAGTTTTAGGTTGGTCCCTTCATCTTTCTTCAGGATGTAAGTGATGCTTAGAATAACTACTAACTGGACCCAGGAAAATGAGCAATGTGAAAAAAAAAAAGTCTAGTTTCTGGCATACCACAGTATATTAGCATTGCCAACACAGAAACAGCTAAAAGAAACAATGCTATGAGATGTGTGATTTGTTAAGTTGCAGAGAGGACTGAAGACAAATGGCAAAAGCAAAGCCAACCCGAGTTAGCCATTAAGGCAGAAAAATTGCCTTTCCAGAGGGGCTTTCCTCATGCTACAGAACAGCAGTAAACTACAGAAGCCCACACAGAGGGCAATAGCAATATAAGATGCATTCTCCAGAGACTTTCAAAACCCATCTGGATGCGTTCCTGTGCGACATGCCCTAGATGATCCTGCTTTGGCAGGGGGGTTGGATGTGATGCTCTCTAGAGGTCCCTTTGAATCCCTAACATTCTATGATTCTATGCAGAGAACAGGAAGAACAAGAACATCAGGGAAAAGCCCATCTCACGAAGGGTGCACATTAACATCCATACAAACATCTGACTTCACAGGTTTTAACTATAAGATATGGCCTTTTACATAGAGTAGATCATGTAACCTTGAAGGATGGTGCCTTCTAGCAGGTGCCATCTCTGACTAGAAGGATCCAAATGCCCTGGCTTGAGCCAGCACTTCCCACTTTCAGATAGGCTCTGGCCAACACAGAAAGTGGAGGAGTTATGGTGTCAGGGGAAGACCTTCCAGAATTTTCAGTGTTCTTTGTTGGGATGGAAATAGCACGGGTCTCCCCACCCAATGCTGCTTCATTGGTACCTATGGAGTCAGACTGCCTTTTGTCATTAGCCCTTTCTCTGCTGCATCAGCCAGCCTCATTGACAGCAGCCACAGCCCATGTGAAAAAGGTCTCATACTCAGTTGCAAACTATTTCTAACACCTGTTGTAAGGTCCCTGGGACCTGAGGCCTCTGATGCGAATGCTGCATCACTTTCAGTTATATTTACAAGACATATTTAGCTAATAGAGTAGCTCCTGGTGTTCTATTTTTTTCAGGCAAACTATATGTCTACATAGAGAGACAGACTATATCTGTATATCTGTGTATATATATAAATATATACACAGCATATATATAATTCCCAAGCTTCTTATTCTAACACTTGTATCTTTTCACATAACTACATAGGATAAAGAGGCAGAGGTAGGAGGAATAAACACTGCTTCTAATTGTCTGTAGCAGATTGAGTATCACACAGTCTGGGGCTCAAACAATTCAAACTGGTAGACAAACTGCAGCTGCAATTCCTACCGTTATTTTTAACTCCATTCTCCCACTCAGACTCTCTTGTCACCTCTCTCCATCTCCGAGACACACACATTAAACCGCAGCCCAATTGTGTTATCAGCGCCTTTGTCAACAAAATATATTTGTCTCCCTGGGTTGGTGAAATGTGTGTCACAAATGAATGGGATTTCTGGAGTTCAGCAGCAATCTATAGGGAAGTGTTAATTAGAACAGACTGAGTCGCTAGGAGGATCAACAGACAAAAACTAATTAGCACCAACAAGTGTAGCAGCGTGGCTCTGCAGAGGCAGCACTCCATCACCAGCTTCTAAGAAGTTAGCACTCTTTCCTATTTCCTGGCTTTTGACTCAAAATGTCATGAAAACTTATGCCACCAGACATACACTGGGGTCCAATGACTGTACAGCAAGAAGACCTGCTTTTTCTCCATTGCCCATCAACTCATTCTCAGCACAGCATGCAACTCAGCCTAATCACAATGTCAAAGATCTTCAAGATTTCATCCAGGAAAGAGAGGGTGGGTTTTCAGAAAAGTATGCATGCCTCCTGAGCCTCATCTTGGACTGACAGTCTATCAATGCTTCCAGTTTCCTTGGGAAATCTAAGAACATTGGGTGTGAGTGCAGAAGTAAAGAAGACAGCTTCAGTGCAGAACAGCAAGGGGTTCTAAAACTCCAGCAAAAATCTGGGGAAAGAAAAACTAGAAAGCCATTCAGCATGTCAGGTTACCTGCTTATAGCTTAGATATTGCTGACATTAGTCAAGTAAAAAAAAAAGCTTCATAAGTGCCACATCAGATGTTCTCCAGATGAATTCCCATTTTTTTCCCAGATGCATTCCCTTTTTTTCCCAGATGCAACCTAACAGATGGACTTGTGCACTAGCAATTCTGTAAGCAGAGAAACAAGAGTCTGGAGATGCTAAAAAAATAAGACAAAAAATAGAGAGTAGTATGAAGCATCATAGTCAATGCTTGTTCCTCTCATTCCTGTGCTCATTAATTTGCTTATTTTTAAGGGAAAAGTTTTCAGACTGAATCCTGGTTATACATAATCCTAGTGGCGAATGGGTCAGCATCCACGGTATCCCCAGTCTCTGTCTTATAGCTATAAAACTGAAGATAATACTGTAAGCTGAAGAACCCCTACCCACCCATGGTTTCAATAACCTTATTTGTTATTCTGCCTTTGTGCCGTGACTATTTAAAACACTATGTGTCCATCAGTTCACATTTCGCTCCACCAGAAGCCCAAGCTCCTTAACTGAAGCACACAATTCCTTTAATAAACACGACAATGCTAGAACTCTTCTACATCTTCTCCTCTTACTTCTTTAGGTCAATAACTTATTTCATCTGATGGTTACGAGCTTTATTCTCCACTCCAGTCAAAATGGGCTTAACAAGCCCAGAAGAATGCAGTGTTAAAACTGATTCTTAAATAAACAAAAGTCAAAACACAGGTTCAATCAAAGCTAATGGGAGCTGTGGATAGGTAACACATGCTAAGAACAAAACATTTTAGCATGCTTTTAGAAACACATGTCTGAGCATTTTAACAACCATTTTTTTGGCACAAATCAGATTAGCAGGAGGTTTTACAACATTAAGGTTGTGACCAGTCCCTACTGACACATACAAATTTCTAGAAGCATCTGTTCTGAAATGGAATTTCAGATATCAAAGAAGTCAGTGGGGGGTGGGGGGGAAGTGTTCTTGCCTGTGTTCCTCTTCATGGCTCTGCAGGGGGAAAAAAAAAAAAAAAAAGAGAGAGAAAGATGAGAATGTGGGGTTCAACACTTTAGAAAACCATCCTTTCTGAATCAAACACTTAGCAACAGGAAAGTCTATCAGTTGCTAACATTAGGGAAGACAAGACCTTACAGTCTGATGGCTGAGGGCATCATCCTCACATATGGCTGGGTCAAGAAGGAGCTAACAGGCCAAATGATTTTATCACTGCATTTAGATAGCACAACAATACACTATCACAGCAGTTTACAAAGGATTAAAATACACGTACACCCTCTTTAAGCCCTGTTTTCTTTCCTTTTACACTAGTAGAGAACTGGGACCAGTATTATCCACTTACACTAACACCATGATTCCGACCACTACAGAAAGGAGTTGATGAGCTACTGAAGCAGTGTGTAAATACCAGGAGCCTAATGATACCTCTATTTTCAGAGATCCCATCTCTTATTCATAGTAGAGTTGAAATTAAACTGCAAATGCTGCAAAACACGTAGGGACAGATTTCTTTCTTCTCACAAACCACTGCAATAAAGAAAGAACGCCAGTCAAGTCAACAACAACAGAGGTGTAAAACAAGTATCACAAGATGCTCTTTGAAGCTATACATGTTACACAGTGTATAAATATTACTTCTATCAGGTGATCACAACTGCACCAACCACACAAGATCTAGACTAGAGTTTTTCTAATGGGTACACACAAACCCCACTTTTTCCTCTGCTCCCCACTACTTCTTGCTCAGAGAAAAGCAGGGGGACAGAATTGTACTAAGCAAGACTTGATTTCTAATTGTTTGGACAATCTGGAAGGGAATTAGGTTACATAAAACAAAGCACTCATGCAAATTGTAACTAAACATCTACAGCATACCTCAGACCACTTCAAGCATTTGCCTTGTAGGTCAACTGAAGCCTTGTGTACAGCAGTTTGAAAGACGTTACACTAAGAAACCTTTGCTTATAGATAATTTTCTTATTGTTATTTACATGAGCTATGACAATGTAGACTGCTTTTTCCTCTTCCTGCTAATTCTTCACCACGCATTAGGACAAGGACAGAAATCTGGATGGATATATTCACACTCTACTGTTTTCACCCTTGTCTGTCACTCTTGCAGTCAATAGTGAGAGATAGGCTTGCAAAAGACCTGAGACACAGAGTAAAACACAAAGCCTGTGGTCAAGTGAAGAACCAGTTAGGCTCTTAGAAAGCAAATACCTTCTCCAAGACCATTCACCAGACTGCTGGCTATGAGAGACAGAATGCTAAAAGCATGATTTTGTTTCCATTATTATGCTGTCCCTTTCTTTTTTCCCTTTCTCCCAGGATAAATGGGTAAGGGAAACACTGTTACTTTTGTTTACAGTTCATTTTAATTCCAAACTCACAGGAGAGTACAAGTGAGATCCAGGCTTGCAATCCATTTCATTGTTTCGCCTGTGCTAACACAGAGACTCTCAAGCCTGGGTCACAAGCATCACTGCAAGCATCAGATCGATGGACTTATTTGAACAAAGAGGAAAAAATACAAAAGAATTGCTTCTTCTACCTCCCCTCCAAACACATACACCATTCTAAAAATCATCCTCCTTTCCCCTTGAGCAATAAAAAGAGGAATCCTGTGCATCATCAATTGCACACCCAAGAAAGGAGGCACCAGATACAATCTTGTTTAGTACTTGATCAAAGGCTATGTGTAGAAGGCAGCAATACAAATGTCCTAACACATCTGGGTCCAGTTAGTGGGACATTGGGATACCTACTCTGAAATGTCTAGGTTTAAAGCATGTACTGATTTGCTCCCTTGGTTTTGGGAAGAGCAGGCCAGCTCCTGTATAAGCCTACTGACCTGCTTTGTCAGGTCTGCTGACTTGACGCAACATGATTCAGTCTCTCACAGCTGCACAAACTGATTCTGAAATGAGACATGATGATACACTAATTAACAAACTCCTAGATCATAATGGTGGCTTTTTTAATCCAGTTTTACTCATCTGAACATTAAAAAAATCACTTAAAGTGTCTTTTGAACTTACTGTGCAACACTGCTGTTATGGTTTCTTGCAGCCATATGGGTAATTGGGAGACCCTGTGTAGCACACAGTTGCTCTGATTAGCTCTTCTCTTCATACCCAGTGGGAAGAAAAGCAGAATTAAGGAACAACTTTTCCTTACTGTTTCAGTTAGACCAGAAAAATCCCTTCAGAATATTTTATTTTAGTCATTTCTTTATGACATGGTAAGGGCCTTAGTGCATGGTACCTGATTACACTAGAAATGCTGAGACCATGCCTCTGTACTGGAAACCTTGTGGCACACATGGTAAAGCCATTCATGACCCAAAACCTATGCCCCTACAGTTTCTACCCAGATGTAGTAAGATAAAGGTTGCAACCACCAATTTTGTTTGTCGTCAGCACTCCAGACTGTGTACCATTCAAAAGTGTAGAAGGTACTTCAGTCACTTTCTGTGATAATCTCTGAGAACCAAGGACAAAGCAACTGAATCTGGTGCTACTCACAAGTTAGAGCCTGCGTGTAAGAGAGAATCCAGTTCATACAGCTGAAATGCAGAGATACAACAATGTACTTACCAAGTTATTAATGACTTGTAATATGGTGGTACCCAAGGTCCCAAGTCCTAGATGGACACATTTCATGGAAAGTCCTCTAAAGTCTAATTCAAAAGTGTAGGGACCTTCATACACAAAACCCACAATACCCTTCCCTAACACTTTGAGACAATCACTCGCTGCTACAAATTCTACTGTACAACCTGCACTTTAAATGCAACCCCCCCCCCAGTGCTAGCAGTAACAATTTGGATTGGCACTGCGATTCTCCCACTGCCAAGGAAATAAAAATCTCATACTACCACTATCCGAGATTTCTGTGGCAACTCAGTGAATAATGGTAAAAGCAGCTGCAAAATAGCAAGTGAACAAAGACTACAGAGATGTAACGGTGACTCAACAACCTTTCAATTCAGCTATTAAGCTGTCTGTAGTTCCCTTTCTGCTGCAGGTGACTCAAAAGTGATTGAGCAGAATTAATCTCTCCCTAGACCATTAAAAAAAAAAAAGTTAAAGTTTCAGTGCAGACTTTGGGCTCTTTCAAATCTAAGGTTCTTAAATATTCCTCCCTGCTGTAACAGCAATGAACTGAATGTCCAGTGAACTGAATTTCAGCAGAGATGAGTTTTGGAGGACTGAGTCAAAGGAATTATGTGAATTAAAAGTGTATCTATTGAGATGATAAGCTTCCAGTTGAAATATAGGATATTGGAAATACCAGGAAATACTGATACTGAACTGCAAACTCTCTTGGTCTCTAACCAGGCACCTACTAAGTGCTAAGCACATGAGGTACTCACCCATGGAGCTCTGATTGACTGCAGGCATTTTTTTTTTTTTTTTTTAATTCCATATTGAGACCACAGAGAGTTGAGCATATGAACAGCCATTTAATGAGTTTAGCACTAATTTAAACATCTATTTAGGAGCCCCATGTGAAGAACAGGCTCCACAGCTCTGTCTCGGAAACGTGAAGCCCTGACTGAGACATGTGTATCCAGAACTTGTGCTGTTTTACGAGCGAAGAAGAGCAATTTTCCTCGCCATGCAACAAATAGCTAAACTATAAACAGCAAGGGGTTTATGAAGCTTTTGCTAAGTGAAGGACAAAGGAAACCAAATTGATGAGTAAAATGATTAATGTGGAAAAGTCAAAGCTGTCTGGGGAAAAAAACAGAAACCACATCATAGGTTTTTAAAGTTTACAAGAAAATACAATCTGTACATTTCCCAGATGTTTGGGTAGGCTTCTCTTCTCCTTCCCACAACCACAGTTTCTCCTAAATATCTTTGTGTTTTGGATTCAGGCCAGGACTATAGAAACAGAGGTGTCATATGAGACTTATTTCAGGTGCATAAACTATGAAACTTGTCCGTAAGTGAATTCTGGATGGCAGTTTATCCAATCCAAACCTTAGCGACATGATGTTTAGCATCAAAGTGGGCAGGCACTAAAAAAGAACAAAAGCACAAAATTTCCCCTTCAAGAAACAGAAAGAAAACCAAATACATTCTAGGACACATGCAGAAATCTTAACATAACTAAGGCTAACACTGAGATGTGAGGTTTTTGTTTGTATAGATTGCTACCTCTAAGGACAAGTTTACTAATGGAAGCTGATTATCAGACATGCCTATTTGCAGAATAACAAGAATCCCAGTTGGTTCAGCTGTTAGTGTTGCTGCTTCTTGCAAAATTCTTTCTTTTGAGTGAAAATTCAATACATCTCTGCCAGCCCTCCTACACAGTAGTCTTGAAGAGAAAATCCAACCATTCTTCACCCACCTCTCTCTAGGACATCCCAGTACCATTTAGCACAGCAAATCCAAAAAGGTAGGGCTTTAAAACACAGACTCAGAGTCCTAAAAATCAAGAGCAACTCCTATCTCCATGCAACCAGAATGATCAGTCTCACTACACCCTCTCAACTGGTTAGTTCTGTTTTCTAAACTAAATTTTTGTCTTCCTTGGGTTTGTTGGAATTTCTCCATATGTGCATCTGTGCCTGAAACTGAGTTTCTAGACATGCAATTACTCGACATGACTTACAGCCTCCATGTGAAAAGCTATAGTATTAGGGGAGCTCAACATCAGAGATGCTTTGTTCTAGTAAGAGCATGGACTGCTCAAACCTGCATTGCTCTCTTTCATTTCTACAATGTGCCTAAGCAGAATTTTGAACATGAAGACTTCAAACTATACCTGAACGAATCCATACCCAAAATCTAGCTTGCATCAGGCAAGAAAGGAAATCTTTCACTGATCTAACCTCCACACACAGACATCCAGGACCAAGGCAACGAAGAGAAAGCTTAGAGATGCACAGGCTCTTGGGAGTCTAGATGAACTAAGAATGGTGTCTGTACTGTTAACAGCTTCTAGAGACACACGTGCAATATTCTATCTGCAACAGTTCTTCCTCTCAAAAAGCATTATTGCAGAGAAGTGACTGGACTACAAGGGAGCTTTGAAGAGCTAACCATCCCTATTTGACAGCTGAGTTATAAAAATGACAAAGTGCTCTTTCAGTTTTTATGAAGCAACAGCATCTCTCAAGAATTTTATGTACAATACATCAGACACCCAGTATCAAGTGGCTGAAGACACTTGGCTTTTTGCTCCTCATAACCACTGAAAATATGCAGGCATTTAAATGTAATCACACAACTTGTCCTGCATTATTACTCACGTCATGGCTTATCACTCTGGATACTCAGTGGCATTTATGAACATATTTAATGCTGATATAAGCAACAGAAGCGTAAGCCAAAAAGTAATGCACTTTATCTTTTCTTAGGTTTCACATCAGGTTTGAGGAGGGCCCGCTCATTGAAGGCAGGTGTTCAGCTATCTTCAGGTTTCTGTTGATCAGACTTGCCACATGGACACGGATTTCAGCCAGCACCACAGTCAGACAAGCAGCAGTCACTGTTTCCCACCCGTCCTGAAGGCAGTGTTCGCTCTGCTTCTCCTGCCAGATCAGCTGCCATGCTTTATCAAACTCCTGCTGAATATACAGTTTTGCCTATCCAGGTTATCTGCAGGTCTTAGGAGAGAAAAATCCCCTTTGATAAAGTCTATGCTGTCTGTCCTCAAAGGACTGTCTGGATGCAGGTAAGTGTGACTGAAATAGATAACCTAACTTTGGCTATAGTCCTGGACATGGCCTCAGAACAGAGCCCATATTGGACTGTATCTTGAAGGGGTGACATTCACCCCAAAACTCATTCCCCCTTCCTTGAGTGAATCCTGATCATCCTCCAGAAATATAGCACTTGCAGATCCTGGGATACAGCACAGATCTGCTACCAGACATAGAACAAGGCTAACCCCTGTTATCTGTACAGAACCCATTATATTCCTGTGTGCCAGGGTACTTATAAGTCTCTGTTCCTACTGAGAACATTACCACATGGAAAGTCTGATGAGTACTGTAATGGTGAAGAATTGTTCTGGAAAACAAAACACCCTCTAAGAATTAATGTATGATATGAAAATGGTGGATATAGAGGGGATAAGCTAAAGCTACGGAGGCTTGACAAAACTGGCACAGTCAGCTACCAGATAATGGCCACTTCCAAGTGTGTTATCTCAATTACCAACAATTAGGCTACAAGGAGTAAAAAGAAACTTCACTGAAGTAATTTGATTTTAACCATGAAGGTTTCAAAAACTGGTATTAAAAAAATGGATTTACAATAAACACCTAAAGAGGAAAGGTGGAGGAATATTTTTCCAAGAAAAATATTTTCCCAATATCATTCCTTCAGTGCTTCGAGGCTTCCTACCTTACCTACAAAAAAAAAAGAACCTGTTTGGTGAAAAATCCATGTTGTTTCTTTTTTCCTAGAAAAAATATGCGAGTGAGCAGATGCAAGTCTGTGTACCTTAACCAGCAGACCCCAGCAATGTTCCTATTGCCTGTAGGTGCCAGTGAAGGGCAGGGTAGGACAGAGTTCGTGGTCAGACAGACTATCTCAGATTAGACCAAACAGTAGAGCTGGGAAAAGCAGAAAGGCTTTTGGGCACACAAATTGCAACTGGGTGCTGCCTGGGTGTTTGAAAACCTCTTTGACTTTTCCAGCTATATTTGCTGGTTTCATACAATAAATGATCTCCCCAAACCTTGGACTACCTACGTCCTTAGACTGTCACAACTTTGATAACATGCCAAAAAAAAAAAAAAAATTTAAAAAATCAGTAAACAAAACAAATCAAGTTCTGGGTAGCAGTTACAGGTTCTAAACAAAGGTCCATTTGTGGAAATGAAAGCCCAGGGGCAATGCCAAACTAAACCACTTTTGCCCTAGCTACACTGACAGAGGGAAATTTGCCCTGCCAGAAGCAAATTAGGAGTAATGCTGCTTATAATAGCAAACCACCCCTGAATAGAGTGAAATGACCGTCCATCTTTTTGGATCTAGCCTGTGTCCACAGACCTCAACAGATAACCGGCATCACAAAAAAAAATAAGAAGTTTTTTAAAGGTGCATTGAGCTGACTGAATGAGTCTCAAATCAGAGAACAGGAACACGTTCTTTACACTGATAGCCTGTTTTGACACCTCTCACGCAGAAGATGCTGCTACTCCTGATGAATATTCACTCTCCTCTGAACAGGAGCCTGAAATGCAATGCATAAATTCACACCTCTCAAATAGGACATCTTTTGGAAGCCATCAAAATACAACATTCTCCACCTATTTTTCCACTTTGGCTTTTCCTTTGTATTTCAGTTAATTAAATATTAATTGCATATGACTAGATGTACACAGCAAAGAAAACCACTGTGTTTACAAAGGTCAGGCCTCAACACTAAGGCCATACACATATCACTGGCATGCGAGAAAAAAGTGTTTCTCTCCCCTTAACACACATTCTTCATGCCATAAAAAACTTTCTCGAGATATTAGCATTAATTGCATTTGATGTCAAAACAAGCATTCTAGGGGAACCACAAGCAAATAATTAGCATTCTTTTATGGGTAGCCAGTACCAGCCCCTAAGGTTTGGGCAGTGCAGGCTGCACACCTTGATGTAGTCCCAAAAATGAAAGCCTGAAGAGACAGACATCAGAAGATCCAGGGGCTAAATGACAGAACATTATTCTTGTCTGTGGAAAGGAGAATCTACCAGAGGAAGAAGATCACCAGGTACTAATTAGTGAGGGTGGAAACTGAAAATAGGATCATCAGGAACCATTGCAGAACAGTAATTGCCACAGATGATCTACGGGACTCTGCCACAACACACAAAAAGGTGACCTTTCCACCAAGCAGTTATCTGAGAGACACACTTGTCCTGTGAAGCAGGGTGACCTCTCTGGAGCTGGATAATTCTGACCTCCAAGGAAAGCTTCACTGGCCACTGATGGACAATAATGCTATTATTTTTAATTCCTCACATTTAACCTCACTGTTTTGAATTTTATTCTGACTTAATGAGACTAAATTCCATGAACAATTAACACCATTAATTATATGCCAACGGTTCACAAATGACAAGTGCCTTACAACAGTCAAAGCAAACATTTTTGTTTTATCCATGCAGGAAATGGTGGCAAAAGGAAGATGTGAAGAACAGTTCATATTTAAAAGCAAAACACTTTGAGTAAGTGACTTAGCATTTATTTGTAAAACTGTTTCTAACCAAGAAGTTCCTGTAATGACTCCAACAGATATATTCTCCAATTGCTCAGCACAAAGCATGATGAGCACTCTGAAGCCTTTTTTCATTTATCAAGTCCCTGATGGGGAGTTTCCACCCAGTGCCTATATATTATATATATATATATATAATATAATGTGCCTGTCTTTCCCCCCACAGGCATTAAAACACATCTGAGAAATGCACAGCCTCAGATTCCCCTCTGTAGGATGAGTAAGAGCTTGAAGAGGCAACTGTACTTCTTCCAGACCCTATGAACTCAGACCTCTTTGTCAAAAGATTCTCACATTAGATGTTCTTGGCAATGAGCTGAAACTTGGAAAGGTTATTATCCACGTTATCCACAGGTAAGTGGTGGAACCAGGTTTGCCAACATCTTCTCTGTTTCACCAGTCAGAACTGGGCAATTATCAGGGAACAGCAGTGTAACTACAGCAATTCCAGTGCAACAGTACAAAAATGGACATCTTATTTTTCTTTCCCAGAAGAATAAAAGTCATCTTGGATCCCAGAAATCCAGAACCCAGAAGACTTTCTCAAGTTGGCTCTCTGAAGCCAATGCCACTCTCTTACCCAAAAACCACTCAGCTAACCATCACTACCAGGCCCTGTTACAATATATTCCACATGCAACACCACTAAGGAAGCAAGCACCATCATTTTCCCTCAGTGAAGTTTGAGTTACCTTCACAGGTTGCCCCACAAAGAGCACACTGCAGCAATCCTGTATTTTTTTGTGCGTTTTCCAAAGACGCTTGAACTCATGGAAAAATTCACAGACAAAAGGAGTGTGACCTTGCTTTAGAGGAGTTTTCAGTGCTCCTCAGGGCAGAGACTGACTTCATTTATGTCTTGTACATACAAAGAACATAGACTTAACAAAATTGAAGGTTTGATCTAATTTCCTCCTTTACCTACATGCACTTGAGCCGAGCAGAATACATGAGGTAAAACCTCATCTGTTCAGGGTCTACTGAGAAGGACAAAGGAGTAATAATATTAGGATTCAGTGTTCTGGACAAAAGGACATCACCTCCCAACAGGGCCCCTTTTTCACTTTAAGAACTGAGGAACAAATGAAAGGAGTATCTTTGTGTGAGCTTGTAAGAAGCTACTGAGAAGGCTACAGTTTGGAAATGTAAAAAAAAAAAAGACTATGATGTTTAAATAATAGAACTGCTTCAATTCAGATTAATTTGAGTAAGGAGACAGTCTTCAAGCATCTGGTAGGGTTTGGGGTGAGGGGAGGAATCACTATATTGACCAATGTAATTGCTTTAAACATATAATTAGATTCTTTCTCCCTGCACGATTCATCCACTCCATCCAGTACAGCTTCTGCAACAAACAAGAAGAGAAGCAGCAACTTTCATCCCTCTATTCTCAGAGCAGGTCTACCATGGTCAAACTACCTGCAGTCTCAATAATGATCTTCTTTACATGTTTTGCATGTAAGTAAAAATGAAAATTAACTGCAAGAAGAAATTCTAGGAAACCCAAACAGAATGGAAGTACCATCTCATATTGTCACCTTTGGGGAGCAACAGCAATGCTTAGCCTACCAACCTGCCACACAGACCTTTACTTGGCCAAACACAGCAGCTTACAGGAGTAACGGTTGTTGGCCCTTGCATTCATCACTGGGAGGAAGAACAAAGCAAACTGTGAACAGGGTTTAGATGTACTAGCTGCCAGTTCTGCAGGACATCTGCCCACAGGGAAGCACAGCTTTCCTCATCCCATACCCCTGCTTCTTTTGAAATGCCACAAACACTCATCGTCTCAAGTAGAGCTGTGCCAGGCAGCTGATGCTGGGTAAAGCTTAAGTTATTTTTCCTGGATTACCCAGTAGGAAAATGCCAAAGAAGTGAGGGAGAGTTGGACTGCCACCTCTGGCAGCAGAGTAGACTAAGATCTTGGCTGACAGCAATCATGGGTTGAAGTCACTGCTGCATGCACATGATATGACTTAAAACTTTTCAAAGAAGGGGAAACACCCACTCATGAGCCCAAAGGCCACCCCTCTGCCAAATCCCAAAACTGGCTTCCAAGCATTTGGGGCACTCCAGCTCATGGAGAAGGCAGATGCCAGGATGTGTTTGCTCATTTGTTTTAATGTAAAGCAATGCTGGCCTCCTAGTCTTGTTCCTGGGAAAGGATCAACACTTTTTTGGATGAAAAGCTAAAAATAATAATGATGTGGTGAGATAGCCCAGACAGAAAATTTCAGCCAAAAAGCTTATGATTTTGTAACACTGTAATCAATTGAGAAGTGTTTAGGAGAGTGAGCTGAGGTGATTTTAGTGGGTGTGCTACCAAAATTCTTACTGCAATTAGAACAGAGACAGAAAAAAAAAAAAAAAACATCCTTTACAGCTCATGCTAGATACCATTCATAGGCAGCATCTTTGAACTGGCACAGGTTAACCTCCATCGACAGGCAAGGCTGGTACCAGCAGGTAGCTTTCTACGCTACAGGTTTCCTTTTAATTAACATGGTTAGATACCGATGGAAGCCTGTGAAGAAAGTTCTCTTCAAAAGTGCACATGGGGCATCCTCCAGCAAAAACTCATAAGGGTCAAGGGCAGGAAGCAGCACAGGCAGGCAGCCGAACCAGCACGCTCACTGCAGATGCACTTATCCTATTAACCAGCCATCCTGCCGGGTACAAAGGCTCTGAGCCTCAACTTAGGAGGCAAGGATTGAAATGATGATGGAATTGGAAGTGGAAATCTAATAATAAAGCTCAAGGCAGGAGCATCATCTCAGGTGCTTATCTGAATGGTCACTGTTTTGAAGAGGAGAAGGAGAAAGGTAAGCAACAGAAAGAGCAAGGGGATATCCTCTTCCTGCCAGGGTCTGCCCTGCCCTGCCTGCATAGCATCAATGCTCACTGGACCACTACTCTATCTGAATTCTGAAGTTTATAAGCCTGGGATAGGAATTTCTCCATTTGTTCTTAGTAGATTTATCTGGCTGCTTTCCAAAGCTCTGATCTGCTCCAGGGGTGATGCATTTTGTTGTTGTTGTTTCGAGAAGTTTAATTAGGCAACTGGAATCGAGTGCCAAAAATACCCTCTGCACAGAGTTCTTCCCAAAATAAAACCTGATTACTGTAAGTAAGGGCCATGCCTTGAGAGAATTTACAATCCTCACACTATTTCCAGGCCAGATTTTCTCTTTGCTCATTTGGGAGGATGAGAAAAAAGTAGAGATCAGTCAGATGGTGGTATTTCTCAGTGGCACTTAAAGGGTTTCTGCTCATCAGTTAATTGTTTTTGAAGCTTCAGATGCCTGTATAGCACATACTGGAATTTTTCTTTGCACGGGGGGACAGCAGAATAACTAGGCATTTCCAATCTGAATTTCAATTTAATATCTCTCTTTCAGGAGGCGCTGTATGCAGTCAGACTGCTGTAAAGCAGCTTCCTGAGAAGTCAGGGACGTAGCAGCAGTGTGACATCACCATGTCTTACACTTTAGAGCCACCTATTTCCAACACAAGAGCCAAACTATGGCCACTTTCAACAACTTTTGACTGACACATTACTCACTAACTGTTGCATGGTTGAATTCAGCACTGCCATGGGAAATTAGAGAATATTCATCTACAACAAAATTCACAGAAAGAAGGCAGGCAGTCTTCCCCCTTATTCTGGCTACATGGGACTTTGCAGAATGAGACATTAACCAATCTTTGTTAGGAAAAGTCTGGCATTGGTGACTCCCTGGAAAGGATCCATCTTTCTAATGTTATGGAGAAAAGCCCTCAAGCTAGTGAAGCGCATTTTCCCTACTCCTTGAAGTTCCATCCAAGTTTTATTGCTTTATAAACAGAAGGAAAAAAAAAAAGAAAGTGACTTCCTTTCCCTTGTTGATGTTCCTCAGAAAGCAACAGCAGCCTGTCAAGTAATAACTGAATGTAAAAAGAAACTGTAAAAAAAAAAAAAAGGGAAAGAGCTGGGGTCTATCTGCCAAAGCAGTTCTGTGCTCCACCACTGGGAAGGCAGGCTGATGCAGCTGAGGAGATGCCTCCTCTACACCAGATTCCTACCTGGTCTCTCTCACCACCCACGCTGGGAACCCCCAGATGAGGAAAGTAGTCTGCTGCTGGGAAGGATGACAAGAGAGCATTCCACCTTGGAGCCAAGGGTCCCCTTCCTCCCCTCCAGGTAACAGCCACACTTGCTGGTGGCAGGAGATATTTTAATCCACATGTTATCTGCCTAGTCATTGCTTATGAATTTAGTTAGGCCTCTTGATTAGTCTATGAACCTTTAATCAAGAACTGTCTGCCCTTGAAGAAGAGACACTCTGAAAAACATAAACCAAATGGAATTAGAGATTATATTGTTTTTATGTAGCTTTGTACTGTCAGCTAAACAGCAATTAGTGCTCTCCTTAAGCAAACTGGCTTCATTATAAGACTAAAAATCATGCCCATAGGTCAAGAAGACCCTTGCCTAGGTGAAGACCCTTCCCCTGCGCATGCGTAGTAGTGGAAGTATGGAGTCAGCAGTATTATAATTGTATGTAAATTACTAACCAATCGTCATAAAGAGGGCAGGCTTGGAAAACGCTAACTTTGTAAAAAACACAGCACAGGGAGTTTTGTTTGGTGTGCTTGATTTGTGGGAAACCACCAAGCACGCATGCTTGTGCAACGGCCAATGAATCTGCTCTTTCGGACAACACAGATGCCACACCAAATGCCATAGCCACCTTGACCTACAGGCTCTCTACTCACCAGGTGAAATTCTCAACAAGGTCTTAGCCCCTCAGTGGATCAGAGGATTAATGGAGAAAGACCTCAGCCAAAAGCCCCTGAAAATACATTAACACCTTGCTGAAAAGGTACCAGAACCAGCATGCAGACAGGACATCAAATTCTACTTTGCTCTCAAACTGTTCCTGCCTTTTGCAGTACACGTGTCGGGTGCTCAAATAGGAAAAGTGCAGATGGATACTTGACTAAGCTTGTTTTTTTCAGCTTTAACTATCCTTTTGGGTTCTGAAAAAAAAATCTGGCTGTGCAAAGGGAGGTTTACAGTCCATTTCAGGCGTCTCTGTAAGATTTCAACCACTCTATGAAAAGGAAAGCTTTCACTTGGGACCAACAGATCATTCAATACAGGGAGTGATGTGCAGAGCAACTGCATAAGCAACTGCAAGACTAGAGAAGACTCATCTACAGTGTTGCTGCGAGCCAAAGAGCGCTGAGCACCCAAGGGAGACGCAGGAACCCAGGATGAGTGATGTACCCAAGCTCAGATCAAGGTAACAGCTGAGCAGACGTGATGTTGAGTTCGTGTCTCCTGACTCTCCTACTTTGTTCTGTTGCTTTGCACCTCGTGCAGTCCTTGACAGAGGGCAGAGGGAGCTCTCCTGTTCTTTCAGGCAGCTGACAGGACAGGACAAACACTCTTTTCAGCTCCTGGTCCAGACAGTCATAAGTGTTAAAAGCAGGCAATTAAAATCACATTTGCCCCCCTCAGCAATTTCAGGAACAGTCCTTCACAAATATCCATGTTCATCTGTTTTACATGCAGTTTAGTTCCATCAGAACCGATGTCTCCAACAATAGCTTAGCATCTCATTAGCACAATGTGCGCTTCACCTTTTGACGGCCGCTTGCTTAGAGCGCCAGGTAGGCTGGACAGAATAAAGGAGGGTTAATGAACAACAGTCCTTTTTCAACACAGCTGAAGAATACTTCATTTTTCTATACATATTCTGCTAACACTCTCTGGAACATATCTAGTTATTTAAAATCCCAGAGCAGGTGCTGGTTTCTCCGCTGTGAAATAATAAATGCCTATAAGGAAATGATAAAGAAACACATGGTCTAAGAGGAACTCTGCCCAGCAGGCTTGCAGTTTGATGATGCCTGGCCATTTTATAATTAACACTTGAAACATTGAAATGCACATGTCAAACTCATGCAGTTTAACAGTCTGGAGTTCAGTGTGGGATTAGCTGTACCTAATCCCTTCTGCTCTCTGTACAGCAGCTGCAGCAAAAGCATAGGCTCTTGGGCTGGCAGTGAGAAACCCTCCAGCATCTTTCCCACAGTCCCTATACTTCTGTGCTCTCAGCACACCCACCCTCACACAAAACTACTTTCTTATCTCCCACTTCCTTGGACCCGCTTTCGGTTTATTTATCCTTTTGTGACACTTACCCTTTGTTCCCCAAATTCCAATTTATTTTCCTGTACTGTTTACCCTTAGCTCTGCTAAAAAGTGCACTGCTTTCCCTCCAGCCTGCTCTTTGAGACCTACAACCTCAGATTCCTACTTACTCTCCTGGTTAATACAAAAAAGATCAGATAGAAAAACAAGACAATCCACCCCCACCTCAAGCTTCTCAAAGAGAAGCACTCTGATGAGTTCTGTTGCCTTTGATGGTTGAGATAAGGTTCTTTTACAGCCATGAGGAGATTTATTTTCAGAATAAGCAGAGCCTGAACACAGACATTGGCTGTTCCAGATTAGAGAACAAGGTGAAAAGCCCAGAGACAGCAGCAGAATAGATTACGGTGTAACAAGACAGAGTCATAGTTCACACATCTGTAAACTCAGCAGCTAGCACTGCAGGCTAGTGTGTGTCTTGGGTGTCACTTTAACTGTCCCATCTAGGAACGGGACCGAAACAGTGCATCCCCCACCATTTTGCCTATTAGTGCAGCAGAAGCAGTAGCAGAGGGTATTTGTACAATACATTCAGTGATTGCCACATAGTACTTTATAACCTACTAATAAGGGCTAGGTCCAAGTGAGGACATAAACTACACCATGCATTCCCTTTCATTTTTCCTTCCTTGCTTACTCTCCCCACTAAACAGGGGCTCAAGATCATTCCAAAAGGAATAATACAAATAAATACAATTTAATATCTATGCATTTTATCATCATCATTGCAAATATCACTCAAGAAAAAGGGAGTGGGAATGCAAGTTAAGACATCTGAATGCATCTCTCTGAGAATGCTGCTGTTAGTAATTCGGTCACATCAACAGAATTATACAGGTCTAGAGTGAATGTAAAAAGATGCATCTCTGACTGCATGAGTCATAGCTCCCAATGGCTGTATCAAGTGGTAAAAAAACCCTTCTAGACCTCTTCACTTGATCTTTGGTTTCACTCATGTTTGGAACACTACCTTGTCTGCAGAGCCAGAAATAAGGAAGACCCATGTGAACCATCTGCATTTGGCAGCCCCCGCCTTCCAGCAAAGCATCATTTTAGCATTCCCACAGTTTGTGGGTGATGCTGGAGGACTCTTCTAGCAGTCACTCAGAGTAACCAATAGGCACCAGAGGTGAGGTAACCCTCCCAAAAATGCCTCTTCCTGCAACTCATCAGTCCCTTCAACTCCTTTTCGCTGCCCAGCTCAGGCAAACAAAAAATCCTACAGCAGTCTGCACAATTACACCAAAACCTGTCAAATGTCTTCTTCCTGCTTTTCTGTGTCATAAATGGTGCTATCATCTAGTGCTTCAATGGCCCAACATATTTTCTAACTAATAACACAGCTGATTAGCACTTCATCCAGATCCCACCAACCCTTCCATTTTACTTAATGAATTAATCTGAAATTCATGTCAGAATGTCTGGTACGAAGCATTTTTGTAAGTGGGAACACTGAACAAGCCACTATTTAATAAGGAGTAAGTACTTGCAATAGTTATTCTTAATTAAAAATGGAAGGTGGTAGTGGTAGGAGTACTCAAGAGCTCATAATAGTGGGTTTAAATTGCAGCAAGGAATATTTAAGACAGACGTTAGGAAAAGCTTTCTAATGTTCAGGGTAGTAACAGACTCACTCTGACTTTCTGAAGAGTCTGTGGAATACCACCACTGAAGGTTTTCATTACATGGTCAGACAAACACCTTTTGGGAACAAATGATCCTGCCCCAAGGGAAGGGCAGACTGATGCTCCCTGAAGCATCTTCCCATCTGCATATTTTTGTGGTCTTTCTATGTTCTGCTCCGGCAGCACCAACAGGATGGCTGTGGCAGTGGCTGCAATCTGCCAAGGACAGCCCCCCCTGAGCCCCACCACTTCAGCTCCTGCTATCACCAGGGATGATTTCTCACGTGTAAAAGCCTAAGCCATGCTCCACACCACTTCAAAGCGTGCCACGTAGCAGCTTCAGCAAAAAGGTGGTGGTGGGTCAAAACCAATTCCTCAGTGAGGTTTGAGCGAGGTGAGGCAAGCCCTGCCTGCCACCCCTCAGGCAACCCTATCTGCTGAGATAGGAAAAGCCCTGGAATCCAGGCTTAGCAATCTCAACACAGAAAATGTACAAAAAAAGCAGCGTCGGCATGAAGAGAGGCTGCTCACTGTGTGTACTGGTGGTGGGGGTCATGGCTAGTGTCTGCTGGCTTTTCTGGATTGCAGGGATATAGGTATGCACTGGAGATATGTTTCAGCAGTGGGCTTTAATCCCCACTGTGTAACCTGTCTTTCCATCCCGCTTTAACCGAACCATGAACAGCTACACACCCTCTCTGTCACATACATCCTAAAGTAGCCACAGGACTCTCCGAGAGTAACAGGGCAATCTGGGGTTTGCTTGGGTTGGGTTTTTTTGTTTGTTTGTTTTGGTTGGTTGTTTTTTTAACAGCTATCTTAGCAGCTGTTGAAAGCTGGAGAGAAACAAGTGCACTCCAGACAATTACGGAGGAAGTGGGTGGTTGGAAGTGACACGAGGAGCTGGGGGCCTTCGTGCAGGCGAGCACTATTTTTAAACCCTGATGTGGAATGTTTGTTCTGCTCAGAGAAAATCCATTCCCCCATACTGTGCCATGCCCACTCACTTTAAAATGAAAGCTTTCAAACACCAGCCATCTACTCTTTCTAGTCTCTGCTGTAGGACTGGGTAGATAACTTCTTCATGGGAAGCATGTTAGATCCTAGAGACTCTGTAAATCATTTTTTTCTCCCTGTTAAGAATTTCCTTCCCAGTTGCTTTCTACCAGCAGTAGCACAATTACTGTCTCCAACACATACTCATGACTAATATTTTAATCTCTGTATTAAGACACAACTCACCATGGCTATTTCCCTCGACTCAGCTAACACAAGTGGCAAAGCACTGCTGTTGATCCCAGTATTGGGGTATTTTTTAAACAGGGAAAGGCAAAAGGAATAAAAAAAAAAAAAAAAAGTTCAGTTTCCACTATGTCTCTATAACTGCTGAGACAGGTACTTGCTGCCTTGTCTAGGATCAAGAGTGTCAGGTATATCTGCCTGCCTTCTCCAGGACCCAGGGTACAGTCAGAGGGCAGGACAGCTGCCATCTGTGCTTCAGGCACAAAAAAACCCCACATGCGTTTAAGATCCTGAGGCACTGACACCATGAGGTCCTGAGAGTCACAGTGGGATATGTCAGCCTGTGGAAGTGCACCGGGGAGGGGAACTGCATGAACAAAGCAATGCTGACTTGATAGAGCCAGAGCCCCAACGCTATTGCCTCCAGTTTGTCATAAACCAAAGTTTGACAGCTTATGAAACTCAGACATATTGTCCCTGTCATTTGCTCCTCCATCGCACCCTGCAGGAGAGTGCAGCCTGTGGTCCCCAAAGGGGACAAGCTGCCACTGCATCCCTGGCCTCTCCACCCAGGAGCCACTGGCCTGACTTACTGTTGCCCGTGGGATAGACTAGAGCACCATCAACACTGGCAGCTCAATGGCATTTCAGAGAAATCCAGTTATCTCCTCTTCAGTGCAAACACAGCCTTGTCGATACTATTAGTGCTATTTTTTTTTTTTCAGTGGGAAATGCATTACTGATCAATATAGCATGTGCTACTTTGTGAGAAGATGAGTAATTGGATGAATTACGAACAGCAGGTCCTTCACTTTTGCTGACACTATCCCTCATCTGTTCCTTCTCCTCTGCATAAATTCTGCCTGGTGCCTTAGGAGTGAGCCAGTAAAGATCTCACAGCCAGAATAAGATTCATGATTAGATCTTTATCTGAAAGTCAGGTCTCCTCAATTCATAAAAAAAAAATCAGGGTTAAGTCTCCTCCTCTCCTTAATTCAAGTCAAATACTTCAGCCCAAACCCTTCAGCCCAAATGGAGCATGGAGATGAATCAGGAAAGAGGAAGATAAGACTGTCAAATACAACACTTGGCCCCTTTCTCACTATTATCATAGCAAAGTTTTATATGCAGGCAGCGAGGGTCTTAAATTAAATGTCAAATATTATCTGGCACTAGGAACACGAAGTATAGCTGCCTACAGGGAGAAGAAGCCTGACAGCTTTGTTCTGCTTGTCAAAACAGCAGTTGCCTCATTCAGTTCATTGGGCAAATGAGCCACCATTTGCCAGACAAAAACTTAACCAGAATCTATTCGCTACATCCTACAAAAAAGAGGTGCTGGTTATGGCAGGGAGTAAGGGCAATTTTAAAATCCTATTCAGATGTTGAAAAGATTGATCTCTCCACTTGTAACAGTGGAACAGAAGATTAAAAAAATATGTTAAAAATGAGACATCTCTGTAAGTTGATGTTGAAATAAGTTCATTAAATCTTCTCCCCTTTCAGCCTGCCTATTAAGCAAAAGAAATGCTCTGAACTTATGTCCCTCTCAGGCCACCCAGGAACTGTTGCTGTCTTTTTGAATAGACTCCAGAAAGCTTGCTAGCCAAAGTTTATGAAGTCTAGCTAATTGCTTCAGCGTATTGATTTCATGTTTGTATGGGGAAATGTATAGCTGGAGACACCCCTATAGCTGGTTAGCCCTCCGATGGCTGGAGCCACAGCACAGCCACGCTGGAAATCCTGCTTGGTGGAAGAAAAGGTGGGATCCTCTAGCACAGCAACTGCACCTATGTCCAAAGCCACAAAACCCAACAACTTCCCAAAGTCTACAGTGCTGTTGCAAAGACACATGACTAGGAATTGCTCATAAGTATCCAGATTTTAGAAAATGTTGCATCAAAGGGAGAAATTCTGCTTTTAGAAAAGCAGAATAATTTAGATAGTAGTACCTTTTCCTAAGTACCTGATTCTGATAACAAGGAGCATTCTGTGCCCCCAAAGACGTAGAGTGCAGCTGTCATTCTGTGCAGGGACCTACACTGAAAGCAGGAGAACAGTAGCTCCCAACTGGCAAAAGCAGGCACCCTTGCACGCCTAAGCACATGCTGGAAAATATATGGCAATTACAGCTGCCTCCCTGATGCACTAAATTAATTTTAAGTGCGGTTTTGGGGTGTAGAAATTAGACTTAGGTGTGCCAGGAAACAGCTACAGCTTCTGGCATGTCTGATTTAGGGGAAAAAATATAATCCGTGGGAATGACTATCCCAGTCAGACCAGAACACCACAGTCATGTTTGGACATGCAGAGGCCAGGAAGGAGAGTAACACACGAGACACAAGCAGAAAGACATCCAAATTCATTGTTGACATTTCTTACTGAAAAAAAATCTTTTCCCACACACACAAGGGCAGACTCAGTGCCTGCTGAAGTCAAGTGCTCCACATTAGCTGTGGAAGGAAATAGAGTTGATGAAAACATGAAAACAGAAAACAAGGCAAATTTCCACCATGAGAGTTCTGTTTGGGTGCTCAAGACACCCTTCTTCTCCCATCTTGCAACAGAAAGCACTAAAAAGGCTCTCTCCAGGATGAAGATTTTCAAAGTTTTAATGACTGCAAAAAAGAAGACGTGCTGAGCTCCAGAAGGGATGCAGGACCACTCTACCCCATGGTCATGAGGCAAGACTGTTGGCCCTTGCAGCTCTTTAATTAAAGAAATAAAAGACAACGTTGGGCATTAGGGAGGGGATGCTACAATCCATCCAAGCTATAGCAGAGAAAAGAAAGGCCACAAGAGTTGTAGGCGATGAAACCATAAATCTTCATCCACCCTTTGCAGAGCTCTGATGGTAATGCTAAAAATAACTAGAGCACCTGTGGGATTTCAGCATTAGGATTAATCGAGTCTTGCAGTGATAGGGGGTGGGGAGGGAGCAGAGGAACAAAGGGCAGAAGGATTTCAGGACCTGAGAGTGCCGACAAGGACGCGGCGTCCAGAGAACAAGCTGCCGTTTGTTCCTGGCTGAGGCAGATGTTCCATAAGGATTACAGCAGGGGAAGGAAGGGGAAAAAAATCAGTCAGACACAAAAGCACATTGAGAAACAGATCAGGCTAGAGCAGAGCTGTCAGCCTTCCCTACCCCCAGTATTAAAGCTTAATTAGTCTGAGATCTCCTATTAAGGACCATGAGCCAGGATAGCCCATCTAGAAGCTGCATGTCTTCAGTCACAACTTTCCTCCATGACCTTTCAGATGCCTAGCATTGGCTTGTCACTGCTACACAACTTCCACACTCAATGCAAACATCACAAGTGCTAAAGTACTTGACTCAGCAGCTCAGAAGGGCAGAGATTATCATCATGATCCACAGGAAAAGAGATGCTTAGGGTTAATAATGGGAAAGACCTATTGAGGTATCTTGGCTAGTCGTTCTAGACTCTGGTTTATGCTATTATTTTATCCTCTTCAATTTGTATCAAAATAAGGCAGCTAAACTGCTAGTGTCTTTCTGAAAAGAAAATTATTACTGACTTTGAGGTTTGGGACATTTTTGTAATGTGTGATACCAATGTGTTTTTCTTTAGAGACATGAAAAGCTTCTTGTACAAAACACTGTGATCCAAATCCTACCAATATGCTTTATTTTACAAATATGCTGTGGATTAGAAGCCATTCTTCTTCTTTTATAAAATAGTAATACTAGATGGTGGCTTTGCCCTCTAGCTTCCTCATTCCCAGTTCCGCAGCGAAAGCTCCAAAGCCACATAATTTGATACTTCCATTTTGGGATTTCAGTTAGCAAATTAGGATTTATACTAGCTGTAGCCATCAGTAGCTACAATCTTGCTCCAATGTCAGCTAGAGGATCCAGTACTCTAGAAGTTGCACCTTCTCTCCTATTTCCAGAAAGACCTTCCAGGCAGCTTTGCCATATTCACTCCCTCCGATCACATTACTTCTAAACATGTTTCCTGGCATTGCATGGAGAGTTGAGAACAACTTTGGCTTCTGTACGATGCTCCAGTTTGACCTCAGCTACAGCCTGGTAAAGTCTAGACTTTTCATGTGGTGCTTGTCCAAAGCCATGTTAGAACGAAAGCTATCCCTTAAGGTAAAAACTGCGCTGCAAGTTCATTAAGTACTTGTCTGCAGTTCAGAGGGAAAAATCCAACAAACCTACATGTACCAGTTACATGTTCGTACTCAGAAAATTGAGGGGGAAAAATATGACTTACTACTAGGCACAGTAGAAGCCTGCTTTCTGGGGTTTGGTTTGTTTCTGGTTTTGATTGGCAGGCTTAATTAGAGCTTAATGCAATGTTCAGATAGGCATTAACAATACACTGTGCTTAGATCAAGGAGAATGAAAGGCAAGAGCAAGCAAGTGAACGCTCAAACAAGCAAATCCCTTCTGCAACTTACTTTTGGGTCTGTGAACTTGAACTTCAGCCTTTCCACCATCTCTGGTCTGAGCAAGTTCAGCACAACAGGCTCTGATCTGTAAGGATGAGGAGCAGAGGGCACTAGACAGCACTTACTTCAAATCTACAAAGCACAACAAAGACTCTCAGTAAACAATAGGAGACAGCAATTTTTTCAGCTTATTCTATCAGCCAAGTTGCAGCAAAACTATGAATACATTAAAGGCTGCCCTTGTGGGACTGCTTTTGTTCAGTCAAAAGGACCAAGAAAGAATGAAGAAAAAGAAAAAAAAGAAAAAAAGCAAGCAAGAATGAATGGGGAAAAGAAAATTAAAAAAAAAAAAAAAAAAAAGAAAAAAGAATAGCTGCCAAGTGAACCGGGAAACCTTCTAGAATCAAAATTAAATGCAACTGCAGAGGCAATTAATTTTTCTCATGGCTTTTTTGCATCCTTGTTAATGAAGCTGGTCTTTGAGAGATGTTCTTGGATACTTCACAGCCACCACCAAAGTCAGTGGCTCAGAAGCTTGTGGGAGGCACTCAGTCCTTGCATGTGCAGGTGTTAAATTTGCTCTCTAGAATGCACATTGAGTGCCTGATAATTAATACTCTGATTTTCTATTTTGATTTATTTATAAATGGGAATAGAGAGAGATTTTTAAAGTACTAATAAAGGAAGTAATCAAAGACGCATGCTTCAGAAGAGGAAAAATGAAATGTGAGGCACTTAAGGAATACCTGAAATATTTGTTTCCTTTGCTTCAACTACTCCCTGAAAGAAATTGTTGCTCTTATTTGAAAGGCAGCAGCTTGCTGACAAATGAAGGAGTTGAAATAGAGTCTAATAGAGACCTTATCCAGAAGCTTTTTCTGATCTTATCTACAGGATTTAACAGAAAAGAATCCAAAAAATGTGCTGACACCCTGATAGAGGGAGGTTTAGATAATAAAACCCTGATTCAAATGCCGACATCCAAAATGTCAGTCCTCAAGCTCCCACCTAATCCTAAAGACACTTGAGTGTCTGCCAACAAAATACTTTAGATATCCTTTCCGCCCCCACCGCCCAGCTTCATCTAGCATAGAGACCACCTAAGTCTCAAAGACCAAACAGCCCAGCAGCAGTTTTGCACATTTTTTCCCAGCTAATTCATCCACTGAACCATTCTTCTGCCTTTGCCAAAGACACGTCACACATAAAACAAAATGAAGCAATGCTTTAATGATCCCCTTGTGTAGCCAGAGCCCTTCTAACAAAGATCAGACTCAGTGATGCTTTCTGCTCGATAAGACCTAAAGCCAGGTCTTCTCAAAGAGAAGTCCTCCAACTCTTGTTCTGCTGGCCCTTCCAGGGCAGGACTCGGTATCCCTGTATCAGCTCCACCCTGTACAGTTAGCTGTCAGTCAGAACACAGAAAAGGGAGAAAATTCATTGCTGTATATCCCAAGCTGAAACAGGTGTTCTCCTTGGCATGGAAAACAAAGGTTAAAGCTTAAACTATATATTTCTCCTAAGCATTTCTGTCAACCTCGTGAATCCACATTCTGGCTTTCCTATTTCACCTTCTCAGGCAGTAACAGGTCTCACACATAACAGAGTAAGTCTAGCCCCCAGATCAGAAGAGTATTTGGTATACAGTAGTTGCCTGATGACTCCAAAGCTGGGAGATGCAATGCCTCGACTGAGGCTCTTTCCCAAACCTAGCCCCTCACAGACACCGCTCTTGACAAACTCCTTCTTGTTCACATACTGAAGACTGGGGAGAATGCAGGAGGTCCTCTTTGTTTTTTCTGCCCAGCCACCTACCCCACGTACAAGCAAGAATACTGGATTCTGACATCAAGTTGCTGCTTTTTTTGCTTTATCTTGATACCACTCTCCACCATGGCCCACCAGCAATGAGAGATAGCTACACCAAACTGGCACCATCTGCTATCAGGTGCTTTGGCTCTGACCTCCGCTCCTAGCTGGGGACAAAGAAGTGGTGTAGATACCCTACCTAGCCATAGTCCCAACCTTCCAGTCCAGGGACATGTCACAGCACTGACAAGGATGGTCAATGCTAGTACAGAAGTCTCCCAAAAGTGAGCAGGGGGCGAAGACTAGGCTAAACTAACTGTACCCCCAGAGACAAGGGGAGTTAGGAAAGGGGATCACCTCCCAAGGGCACTGATGGCTTCCAACAACAGTACCGACAATGTGGGTTTTTTTGGATGCACCTTGATTGACCATAACAGCATCCCTTTGGATGCAGGTGAACGCTCTCTTCCCATACTGACAGCTACCACTACCTGAAGACTTCACTTCATGCTACTCATCACCCTGCAGAAAAGCTCCTCTAAACTCCATTTACCAGACTGTCACAAGACAAAACTATTTCACATGTTTTTGGTTTCTGGTGCACAGAAATGAATGAATTTCCCCTGCCTCTCTCCCTCCTTTCTCCCTCAAAGTCTCGTGATGTTTATGGAGTACCAATCACTAGACTTCCTAGGTACCGCATCCTCCACTTTGGACAGCACAATTATCTCTTGAGCAATCAGCTCATGACATAACAAGCATAAACAGCAGCACGAGATAAAAATGAAAAGCAACAATGTTTTCACACAGGTGCCCCAAGTCACCAAACAAGGAAACCGAAAACTCCTAACATATGGCATGCTGGCAGGATTGCTTCCAAATAGATACTTTTTTCCAAGCTGCGTCAGTGTCAAGTGTCCTGAGGGACTAGTAATAGTCAAGACAGAAGGCAGAATGACTTAAATGAGCCAAGAAGTCTCCCAATAGTCCATTAACATCCCCCGAAGTGACTGATAGAGGCAGAAATCAAGTGTAATTTTTTCCCCTCTCTCGAGACACTGCAGACACCACACACAAAATCAGAGCGGTCTATGTACAATTTCCACAGCTTCAGCCATGGCCTGGCTCCACTTCAGCAGCTCTGCTGCTCTGACTGCTGATTAGCATGGGGCAATCTCCGCACTTTTGGTTTCCCTTGCTACATGGCTCTTCTGCTGATGACAACACTGTTCCAACTGGCTTGCATTATTGCACTCTCTTAAGGAAGCATTAAGAAACTAGTAAGTGGGCACGATGGCAACATGCAGGGGGGCTTCTTCAGAACGGTGGGAGTTAAGTCCTTTAGGCTTACATACACACACACTGCAGGCAATGTGATCTGTCCCTGTGCTACAATATGTTAGCCATTAAAGCCTTTCCAATCCGGACAAAACCAACAATTTGAAGTACACACAAATACTAATTCAACTTCTACATTCTCCACCAGACCTGAGCAAAATCCGCCTGGCAGGAAGCCTACATATAGATGTGGGTGCTCTCCTGCAAGGCACTTCTAGCATCTATAAATTTTACTGGTGTGAGTGCCCTCAAGCCAAGGCCCACCTCATACAGATGGTGCAGCCAGGTTCCAAGTGCCTGGGAGGGTGTCACAGGACGCATGATGAACACAAACCTGCTAGCTCATTTCAAGAAATATAGTACCCCAAGGAAATTAAAGCTTTAGCTAGCAAGTATTTACCTTGTCAGTAATGAAGATGGGAGCGTCCTGATTAGGTTTGGGTAAACATAAATCAGTAACATTCAATTAATTTAACCTGTGTACATTATGATATAAATAAGAATGAGCATGGACCAAAGGCAGATTCTGCACAGCTTGCAGGGAGCAGAGGAACCATGCAGTGACAGAATGGACTGTTAGTAATGTCACTGCAACACCAAGCTAGCCAGATATCACTTTGCTCCAAACCAGACTCCAGGGAAGACCTTAAAGTGAGCTCTTCTCAAGGGCTCAAGAGTCTGTACTTTCTTTTAGCAGCTGCTTGAACCAAAGCACAGAAAGTAAGAAGGGATTCTCACCTCCTCCAAAAGCAGGAATACTCAAGACCAAACTAAACACAGCTAGCCATGTTTATTTCTGATACTTCCTGATTTCTTGGTTTGCTTAACTTCTAAAGACAAGACATGTACAAACAAGAATACTCACAGCTATCTATCATCCTTACTTGTGTGAGTAGGTCTGTGGTTTGACACTTCCTCTACAAAAAAGGAGAGCTGTGATCTTTTGGAGGAACCTGAAGGATTAAAGAAAGACCACAGGCTACTCCCTAGAAAATTCCAAGTTACATTTCTTCTGTCCCTCTAGATAACAGCCCTCATTTCTCAGAAGCTTTAACATGACTAATTTCCACTGAAGTCGTATCAGAACCCAAGCACAAAACAGTAGCTGTTTTTATAAACCCTAGGAACTGAAATCCCAACTTTACATACAAAACACACTAGAGTCATTACAGTATGTAAATTTTTCTTACCATGCTTCAATCTAGCATCGGAAAAAAACCCCTTCACTGGTAGCCTTTTTGCTAACTCTGCCAGCTGAGACAGCACCTATGCTGTATGCACTACTAATAGCGCCTATGGCCATCACATGGCAACAGCCTCCCATCATGCTTGGATGCAAGAGAGGATTGATACTTTGCTAACAAACCCCCCTGAACCAGTCCATCCTCCTCTCTCACTAGAGCAGGAGTTGAGGAGGAACTTCCCAAAGTATCCAGCGGCGAAGGAACATGGGAAAACATAGGAAGTGCTTTCTTCTTCCACTGATTGTTTTGTCTGTTGACGAACATTATTGTCGGCTAAGGTACTCCCAAAATCTGGAGTTTCATCTGAATACCCACCCCACCACCACTACACCCACAATGTTTATTTTAGTGGTTACGAAATTAACACTGTGATTTAAAAGCCTCCAGCTGCTAGCACTTTTATTCTGAAGGCAGCCATCAAACACCTTCCTGGGAGACACGCAAGAAGACTTCCTAGGGTTACGAAGACACCTTATGCCAGCAGGGTCCTGAAGCAGCCCTGAAGCTCCCACCTGCCAGGGCATGAGGACTGAACAGCCAGCCAGCTCCTGGAGTGACACGGCAGGAATCTGCAGGGAACAGTGTTCAGGAGAGGCCGGCCAGGTGATCAGAGACACCAAGGAAATCCAGCACTGCGACGATTATCAAAAGCCACACGCACAATTACAGCATAAACCAGGAGCTCCCAGTTGTTTCCCTCACAGAAAGCACACGTTGCTCTGGACTGGTGGCATCTGCCCCTGCGATACACACCTTTGAGCACCCTTGAGCCCCTCTTCAGGTTGTCCCCAAACGTTCTTTTCCCCAGTGGTACCTCCACGCCATATATATATTCATACACAAATGCTCCTCGGCTTTAACAGAGAAGCCATCTCCTGATAACGCTCCCCTAGTCCCTGCCAACGGCTCTACACGACCGCCGGTGGTTTCCCGGCTATTTGGGCAGCACGAGGGGGCACTGCTCGGGGTTTCCCCGCTGCCGCCGGCTCAGCACCGCTGCCCGACCCGCGGTGCGGACCGACAGACGCTGTGCTCCCACACCGAGAGCCGCCCGGACCGCAGGGGCTCAGCCCGGCGGGTCCCGGAGCGCAGCGCGGCCGGCCTCGGATCGCTCAGCGCGACCAGCCCCAGGCGCTCCCGGCGCTGCCCCGGGGGCGTCGCGGCCGCCACCAGTGGTGCAGTCCCGCTCGGCTCGACCCGGCTCGGCTCGGCTCAGCTCGGGTCGACCTCCCCGTGCGGGGCGGGGCCGGGCCCTCCGGCGCCTTAAAGCGGCGATGCCTCCCGCGTGGGGTCGTCAATCGGAGCCCAGCACCCCTCCGGAACGTGCCCTCAGGTGTCCTGAACACGCGGTGTTCTGCAACACACACCCCTCCCCCCACACCCACCCATGCACACAGAGAGTTTCCTCAGCGGCAGCGAATTCACTCGCTGTTGCTGTGGAGCAAGCTATTACCCTTAATCTTGTTAGTATCACAACAATTAGTAGGGTTGCACCCTTGGTGTTGGACCGCAGCGAGCAGAGGGCGTTTGTCCATCTGCACGGTGGTCCAGTGATGTGTGACACGGACAGTAGGCTATGCAGCCATATGCACAGCAAATCTTCTCCGGCAACACTACCCGTTTGCTTCTAATTGCTTAACCCCGATTGTCGTGTCCTCTGCTTTTGCTCTTACACGGCAGAGGATGAGGATGGTACATTCTCCGGTGGCAAAATCCACCGAGGAAACCTCACAGGGAAAACCAGTCATTAGCAGTGCCCTTTTTTTATCGCACTAAAAGGAGGCCAACGTGATGCTATTAGCTGTGTCCCAGCTTGTCTGTGGAGATGCTTTCCTTCATTACAGCTGTGCTCAGGCATTTTATTCGATCACATCCAGCCAACCCAGAGCTTAGGCTCATAGCGGCTCATCTTTTGCTGCAGGCAGCAAGCAAGCCCATGGCTTGAACCTCAATGCCTGTGGCCCGTGGTTGCCGTGTGCTTTGCAGGTGAATGTGACCAGAGCTCACTCCCACACAATCTATGGCAGACAGAGCCAACATCACTCCCAAAACCACTGATGAGGATGCAGAGGCACCTTCCCATCCATGTGAAGGGTGTGCTCAGGACAGGACCTGTGGCTCTGGTAGGGGAGGTGAGTGCAGGTGGCTATGAATGATGGTGCTGAAGTGTTTGAAGCAATCAGTGGAGAGGGATACAGTCCCTGAGCTTCCTCCAGTGCAAAATACACTGGTTGCACAAGCATGGGAGCAGGATGTGGCATTTGAATCCAGAGCTGCAGTTGTGCAAACCTTGTACTTGTGAGCATTTATCAGCTTGCTTTCATACAAATCACAGTTGCAGTCAAAATGTTATCTGAACTCCAATTTTAGACCTTACTCCTTCATCTGACCATGGCAGGAGGAAAGCTACTCCTTTGGCAGCTCAGAAAACCCCTCTACACCCCAGGGAATCCCTTGGTAGAGAAATCAGCAGTGCAGCTCCTCACCATAGGTGCCACATGGAGGGATGGCTGTAGGACAGGAGACACGAGTGTTGCTCTCTGCTCCTCCCTATTTTATAATGTAACAGACCACCGCATCTCCTTGGGGGCTTTTGAAACGAGGCTTGTCAAGAGAGAAGTCAAAGGCCCTAGAGAGTCATCTGATGAAGAGCAAGCCGGTTTTTATGTGCTCGAAACCCTCCCACCCAATTTCTCCCCTGCTGCCAGGCAGTCCACCCCTTTCAGCATGCATTAGCGAACACCACAAGCCTATTGGAAAAAGCGCTGGAAATGAAAAATGAAATGTACTCTATTTAGTCTTCAATTAGGGAAGAAGAGTTTACTCCATCTCTCTAGGGCAGCAAAAACTGGAGCAGAGTGTTAGGTTCATTGAACATTAATGATCTTTTCCTATTATGCTAAATTATTGTTTCCTTAGCCAGTGATCAAATACAATAGCTTTATTAAAGCCCATTTCAGTTAGAAAAAAGAAAGGGCCTTTCTGCTGGGGTAGCTTTTCTGAATGACAAAGGATCAAGGGCCCTACAACAGGGTGATTGTTGGAAACCAGGGAAGCGCTGGGCCCCCTGCTTCTGCAGATGCCCTCACCTTTCCCCTACCCCAGTAACAGAGACATCGAGCTGCCTGAATGAGAAACTAATTTTAGTTCCCTGCTCACCTGATTGTCGGCTCCTCTGGCCCCTCCACTACCCGGCAGGCACTCCTGAGCAGGTCTCTGGTGGTGCCCTGCCCATAGGTACGCAGAGCTTGCCCCTCACAAAAAAATATTTTAAAACCCCTAAAAAGCCATTTAACTCACGACCCAAGCTGGGTTGCAGCGTGTGCTTTCGGCACCAAGGAGCAACCGCACGCCATAATAATCCGATCCTGTGGGGAAAAGATGATCTGAAGCAAAATGAGCCAATTTTGGTACAAGCCTATGGAGGCAATGCTACACTCTTTAGATAAAATTAAATGAAACAATTTCAGTGGAGTTCTGTGGAGGCCACAGTCCACTGTAATTACAATGGCAAATGATGTTTCTGATGTAAGTACGCTGCTGCTGAAAGGAAAGGATATGAAGCCATGGCAAATACAATAGGTTTAAAAAAATATGGTTCAATTAAGCTAGAGGAACATTGTAAACCACTTCTGAAATATATTTATCTATACCACACCCCGCCCTGTGTCCTTCTCTGGCACTATAGTGCTCTTGTGAGATGATGGTCTCTCTCCTGTCTTCTTGACACTACCCTGCGTGCTGCTCATGAACACGGGGTGCACAGCCTCATCTGCTGCAAGAGTTAAACACAGAGGCAGAGGTATTGTCTCCAGCAGTCCCTGAGCTGTGAGTGGCTTTGTTCCTCTCTTCCTACCTGCTTGCCCAAGATGGATGAGCAGCTTGGCCCTGCTGGCTCATTGAGCTGTTGGAGATCCTTCTGCAGCACTCTCAGACATTGATCTTCACACCACTCTCCCACAGTATTTAAAATGCCATTGCTCCTTAATCTGCAACATACACAAAAAATTACTTATACGGCCCACACCTCAAATCTGAGTGGGTTTGTGTGGGAAATGGGAATGATCCATGCCAGGATGGATGGATGCTCCTATGGCAGGAGGTGTATGGAGGAGGGGAGGGTGCTGGCAGAGGAATGCTGCTGAGCACATGGAAAACAAGTCCAGCAACCCCCCCCGGGTGCACAAGATTTGCTTTATTTCAACAAGACATTTATGGGATCTTAAATTCTAAAGTTGTTTCTCCCTGCCCCAGTCTGTCTCTGTCTTCCCATCCATGCTGTAGTGCCCTCCAATGTTAAATATCCTGCTTGAAATCTACCTCGATAAGTTGAAGATCAATCGGCTCCCAGTTTTGCATCCATGGCAACACATATTTTACATATCATTTTATCCTGAACAAAGGAAAATTAAATACTTGATGTGAAAAGACTTGGGGTTTCAGGGAAGAGGGAGGGAGGGGGGAGGGAACAGGCTTTGCCTCCAGGTGCAAACCTGTCATACAGAATCCTTAATGCAATGCACTTAAGAAAAGTGTTGATAGAGCAAAACTTGAGTCTCTGTGAGGAGCATATGAATGCCAGACTTATTTCAGCTGACACTACTCTAATGCAAACTAACAGAGCCATTGCCAACCATCAACAGACAATCATGCAAACAAGTCATTCTCAAAAAGTTATAACAGAAAAAAAGACACCCAACCCCCACCCCCAAAACCTCACCAAGAGAGATCAAACATTTAGATTTTGGACTAATCACATTCTAAACCTGATTCTGATCTGATTTCTACTGACAGAAGTATAGAAAATAATTTTTCAAGCTGAAGTGGTTTAAATCAGAAGAAAGTCCTTCCCATGTTCCTGAACCCTGCACATGTTGCTAATACTGGGTGGGTATTTGTGATTACATTGAGTTCAATATCTGATGATCTACAAAAGCCTCACCTACGTCTAATGATTTAAGTTCATTACTTTTCTGTCTTAATAAAGACATATTTACTTTTTTTTTTCAAACCCAGTTGTTCTGAAGTTGGGTAGAACAGTAGTTGCATTAGGTAGTCAACAGCATAAAGCAGCCTGATTTTCCCCTGCTGTGTCCCTAGGGTTTTATTTACACAATCGCAGAGTGAGCACAAGGCATAAAACAAGACATTTCTTGTATGGTTTAATTTGACAATCATTATCATCCACACTTTCAAACATGCAAATTCCTACACCAATAGCTAGCCACTAGGAAAATCACTTCCTCGTTGTGTGTCTATCCACATGGAAAAACACCACTGAAATCCCAAATCTTTCCAAGCCATCACTGTGCCCCCAGTAAGCGCACATACCTATATTGGCTCCTCCAATCAAGCAGTTTTAAATCTCGGTTTTAAAGCTCTTCTACTTAAGGAACAGCTTTGGAGCACACGTGGTGTGAGGCTGCGTGTGTTCCTGCTATGGCAAGGGGACCCCAAACACGGGGTCAGGCCAGCTGGTGGGTGGTAGCGGGCAGCACTAGCTACAAGCCCAGAGTCAACCCCAGCGGTGCCAGTGCGTGGCATCAGAGTAACCACTGCGCAAACTTGTAACTGCACACTGCAAGACTGACACTCCCGAGTCAACGACACCTAAGGAGCTGGAGCTTGCCCCAAAAGGCTTCACTAGAACAGAGCTTCTTCCTGATCTCTTGTTAGTAGTTCATCCAAAGATGCTCTATCTGATTGCTAGCACAGGCAGGAAGGCAGAAAGACCATAGTCTCAACAGAAAGTACAGTTGACACAGCACTGTTGTGTAAAACCTTATAGATTGTCAGTATACTTTAAGGTTGTGTATTAAGCCCTATCCCCAGGGTGGGGTTACCCAGAAGGCAACAGATGTAGGTGTGTGAGCTACTGATGCCATCTTTGTGCTTGTTAAGAATAGAAAGATCTAGCGTAAACAGGGGGGGAAAGAGATGTAATTCATCTGGATACTGAGGAGTGCCTGCAGTCAGGTCATTCCATTAAATCCACATTGCTGCCCTTTGAGGCACGTGTCACACAAGGACTACGGGAGAAATATGAGGATGACAAAGATGTCACATTAAATACAGACTAGAACCAAGTCACCGCTGTCTCATACTTGCAATTATGACCCTGAGGCTTGTAACTATATTCCTAGGACTACATTACCTTTTCTTTACTCTGAAGCCTGCCTGGTGTTGTTGGGAAATAAGGTGAGCTCTGCAATGTGTCTGTGATGCTCCTGCAAACAAGGGCAGAAACACGGCACTGGGCAGAGGTGCGGGGGAAGCCAAGCAGCAGGAGAAAGCTTTCTGCTGGCTCCTGATGGCAGCGTGGGCGGCCTGAGATGCCAGCTGCCAGCTTGGGGGAAGCAAGTCCCCTGAGGGGCCATGAACAAGGGCCCCTCCTGCCTATGGCAGATGGCAAAGGCTCCCGCCAGCCCACAGTGTCAAGAGCACCTCTGAAGCAAGAGCATACTGCTGCCTGCACAGTGTGGCTAGCAGACAAAAACCCGTGCCCATGTCTTGTCGGCTTCAGTGGGAGCTTCACCTTAGCTTACCTCTACCTTTGATGCAATATTTGCTAGAGCTCACCCATCAGTGGCCTTGCTTTCCTGTTGAGTTTGGCACTCTGGCTCTGCCAGTGCCATGCAATCTGCCCTTGGCTTCTCCATTCCTGTTTTCCTCTCTGTAACACAAAGGCAAGGAAACTCTCTATCAGAGCACTGTATAACTCCTCTTTGTAAAGTGTTTCAAATCCACCATCAAATGCTCTGCAAAAGTCCAAAGCACTGGTGTAACATCACCCATATTATCACGGTATTTATTGTACTGCTATCTCTGAGTGGCACATGTCATTATCATTAAGCGTGAGTATTATTATTTATTACCTACCCATGCTGTATCTCAGCTCCTTGGCAGTTATACAGAGATGCTATAAATGCTTTTCTTATATTTGTCCTTTCCCAACAATTTCAGGAAGATGTACACGCATCCAAAATATTAGAAGTAAAAATTCTGTCATTTCTAATGCACAAAAGGCTCCTCCACCTGTCACACCTATATTTTTGAGCTATTATGCAAACTGAGAACTGAAATGTTTACGAACTTTGTGAGCAATTTGTATCAGGCAGGATAATTTTTAAAGTTGCTCAGTGAGTACACTTTCCTTTCTATGAAGAAATTCCCTTGATGACTGTGAACATACCGGTAGTTGCTGGAATTGAAAGAAATGGATGGATACCATTAAATTGACAGCAGATTGAAAAATTACAATGAATCAAACAGTTCTTCCGCATTTCATCATAAAATAGTATGTCATGCACTCCTTACCAGTCTTGCTGGTGTTTATGGGGTACTATGTGTTAGCATGGTAGGTCCTCCTTGCCAGAATAGCAAAGAGGAGGCAGCACACCCCAGGGGGTGGGCAGACTTGTATGTGTGTGGTATAATGTGTACCAGCCTGTGAAAATACCAGTGGTGTAGGAGAACTTACAGCAAAGCATGGACAGGAGCAAAAAATGAACTAGATGGTAAAGAAAATGAGTTGAGTGGTTTGGATGAGGCGAGGGGTCTATATGCTCACGTTCCCTTTCCAGATGTGGCATTTGCTCATTACCATGTAGCCCGTGGTGAGGCACTCAAATATGCCAGGGTGTCATAAATAAGGATTTAAGCATTTTAAGTGCCATCATAGGATCAGACAAGTTCACTGGAGCATGTTCCTTCCTGCTGCCCAGAGTCTGCTGAGTTTCTGGTGGAATCAGCCGTCCCAACCCCCACATTTTGGTGGTGTCCCTGCCCCAGAATTTCCACTGGCAAGGACCACGAACCTCAGCTGAGCAGTACCTAGCTGCAGCATCGGCTTGCGGGACACCTCTCCCTGCTCCCTGATGGATCCTTCTGCTTTTGCTCCTCAGATCCAAGGTTGAATCCAGTGTTGTATGAGCAGCCTTAGCTGCCAAAGTGCTGAGGATGATCCTGGCAGGGAGAAGCACCAAGTCTGGAGCAAAGCAATACCTTTCACTAGCAAATATACAGAAACACCCCATTTTTTGCCACTTAGTACCTGATAGAAATCACACGTTGGGTTTCCCACTTGTGTTGTGCCTGTCCTGGCTCCTGGCCCCAAATACAGCCCACAACAGAGGGCACATGGTCCCACAACCATGGGGCCAGCTGTGCCTGGGACCAGCTGGAGAGCAGCAAAACTGTGGCACAGTGCTCATGGCAGACAGGGTGACTACTCCCGGAGAAGCCCAGCTCCGTCCCCTGCACCAGCTGCCACTCTGCCGACGCTGGATTACACTTACATCCCTGGGACTAGCACAGATCTTGCAGCTTCCCAGGACACCTGTTTTGATCCTGTCTGTACGCGCTCTGGGGTGGCTCAGTGGCTTAAATATCTATTTTCAACTGAGGGGAGTGGGAGGTGAAGAAAGAGAAAGTGAGATGGGTGTGCTGGGGCTGATCCCAAGGGTTTTCTTCTCCCCGGACCAAACAAAGCCTCTCTAACACTTGCACTCACCAGTGTCCAGATTCACTTCAATTGCTGACGCTGCGTATGCATCCATGATTTACATACTAACCCAGACTGCCTATACCTTCACAAAGCATGAGGACATCACCCATGAAGCAACCAAGTCTTAGATCCATACTTCAGTGTGTAACCTACCTGTCCTATGCCTCTTTGACCAGAAATGGCTTTCCTGTTGTCACTAAAAGCACTTTTAAGACAGACGGGACTGCCACATGGTTTTATAGGAAATAGATGTTGCTACGTGAAGCAGCTGTCTGATCTCCCTTCAGCAAAAAGGAGCTAAACCTGACAGTTTGACAGAAGAAAAAAAAAAAAAAAGTAACCTGGTTTGTTAAGATTCACAAGGAAAAAATTCAAAATATTCACTTTTACAAAACACAAGAAGAAACAATTTTAATTACTTTTATGGGAATAGCTTAATTTCAAGGAATGCCATTTGTCAAGTCTACAGTACAGCTGCTGCAGTGTCCTGATTGTGTAGCAGAGGTCTAGAAAATGAAACTTCTGAGAGACTCATTACTGACAAAAAGTGCCTCATTTATGTGCCTTGATGAGAAGGAGAAAAATACAAATGAAATAACTATCTAGACTATTCACTGACAAGTAAATTACGTTTCTCAATTTTGTTTTAAACATCCAAAGCACCAAATGAAACCTAAGGAAGGGAAGCAGTTAGGTTTTCTTCTTGAAGAAAAACAGGAGACTTAACCCAGGAATGTCTCAAGATGCTGGCTGACAAAAAGTTCAACATGAGCCAACAATGTGCAAGTGCAGCCAAGAAAGCCCTGAACATATCCTGGGCTGCATCAGAAGTGTAGCCAGCAGGTCAAGAGAGGTGATTCTCCCCCTCTGCTCCACTTTGGTGAGACCCCACCTGCAGTACTGCATCTAGCTCTAGTGCTCCTAACACAAGATGGATGTGGACCTGTTGGAGTGGGTCCAGACGAGGACCATGAAGATGATCAGAGGTCTGCGACACCTCTCCTACAAGGACAGGCTGAGGGAGCTGGGGCTGTTCAGCCTGGGGAAGAGAAGGCTCAGGAAAGACTTTCTTACAGCCTTCTAGTATCTGAAGGGGACCTACAAGAAAGATGAGGAGGGACTTTTTACAAGAGTAGTGATAGGACAAGGGGTAATGGCTTCAAACTGGAAGAAGGTAGGTTTAGATAAGAAATTAGGAAGAAGTTCTTCACTCTGAGGGTGGTAAAAAACTGGAACAAGTCACCCAGGGAAGTTGTGGTTGCCACATCCCTGGATGTGTCTGTCCAAGACCAGGTTGGATGGGGCTTTGATCAACCTGATCTAGTGGGAGATGTCCCTGCCATGGCAGGGTGGTTGGAATTAGATGATCTTTAAGGTCATTTCTAACCCAAACCATTCTATGATCTGTTTAACTTCTCCACATCAGCTCCATAATTAATTACAAACTGGTAAGAAAGCCATCAGTCATCAGTTGTGGTCCTTTGTTCTACACTTGACAGGGACCTGAAGAGCTTGGTTAGAAGCTCCTCTGTGCTGGCTTGAATGGTGGGTATAAATGACTACACTTGGTTCTGTCATCTGTGATTTCAGGATCCTCAGACTGTCACTGGACAGCATCCCATGTAACAGTTGTGCTGGTCCCCAAGCTGTTTCTGCCTGCCCCTGCACTGTGCCATGTTGCTGTCTACTAGCCACTGTAATGAGCCTTGAAAGTAATATAGCTCGACTCAATCTGACATTCCCAGTTTGAACATTTTTTTTATTATTATTATTATTCTTTGCTGCTACTTTTGATAAATTTCTACACAGGTAGCTGTTTTTATGAGCCAGAAGATGACTGTGTCATTTTTGGCACAACATGAAATATTCCTTGATAGAGGAGCTCATAAAACCCCCTGTCATCCCGGCTCCCACATCGGGCTCCAGTCAGCTGGACTCCCGGCAGTCTGCTGGCTTGGTTGGCAAGGAAAGGAGCAAGAAGAACCACTGTCACTCCACCCTCGTCACTTCTAAAAGCAGGATGAAGCATATCTTAAAGAATAGTCATCATAGATATACTCATCACCAGCTTTTGCCTAGAAAGTGCAGGCAAATTCATACTCTTATGCCTGCAGGGCTGCAAATCAGAAAAGAACTTAGCCTGTTACTTGTGCTCAACAAATTGCAAACAGAGGGCCTGGTTTTGATCTCTGGCAGCTACCAAACCAGGAATATCTCCACTGAGCAGTTGCCTTGCTGGGTAGCTGGTGTGAAAGAAAATAATACCATTAATATCCTCCAGATCCTTACATCCAGGTTCATCCATAATGTATGCCACTTGATTCTGTAGTGCACTGTTAAAAACAAACTCTTTGGCAGATGAGTAAATCCTTTATGTTTTTAACAAAAACAAAGGAAACAATTACTTTTCCTTAGCTTGAACATAACAAAGGGCATTGAAAACTCAGGGGATGATGAAGGTGACCCAGCTAAACTAAAGCAAGTTGACTAAATGCAATCACTTAAATAGATTCTGCGAGCAGGCTAATAGCTTGTCTACAAGAAATCATCTATGGATAAAAAGAAAAAAATCACACCTGCAGCTTTAAACTATAGTATACTAATACCCTTTCCCCCACAGCAAGACACAAAAAGGAAATGGGCAAGACAGGCACATTAAAAAATGATGACTCCTCTGACTGGAACGCAGAAACACACCCCTCTTTTGTGCAGGGGTTGGAAATACTGATGTAAAATGTGTCTGTGCCTTACCTCATTCGTTACCAGGTTGCATTTGTGTGTTATTATCACTTGAGGTAAATGCCTGTCTGTCCTCATGGCAAGGCATCTGTTACGACGCCAGACATGAGGGGAGAAGGGAGAAGAGGGAGTTTAAGGGATAGGTTGTTGGTGGGGAGGGGAGCAAACACGGACACACAGACAGCTGCCATTTGCTTTGGGAACAAAGACCTTCAGCTACATTTCAGTTAAAAAAGGAAAATCAACTTCAACTCAGTCCATACAGATAAATAGTAACTTTAACTCCCACACATGCTTTTGGGGAACACGAGGAGCAGCGCAACAGCAGTAAGGGGGCCCTCCCAGCCTCACTCCTCACCCAAATCCACACTGACCCCAAACCTCTGTGAATCCTCACCATCACACAGCTGAGAGAGTAAGTTCTGAGAATACCTCGAGGCTGACAGCATCCCCATTTTGACTGCTGACAGCAGTCCAAAATAGTCTGGGAAACCCTGGGCAGTTATATTCTTGGATACTAAATCATATACCTGGATTTTACGGCCCTGAAAGGAAGCATTTTCATTAACTGCTCACTACTCAGAATGGGGAAGGTAAAAACATTTTCAACATTTCATGATTTTTGGTAAATAATATTGAACAGGTTGAATTAAATATTGAGGGCAGTAAAACTGATTTAAGATATGTAATGGTATGCAGGCTGAAATCTATCAGATAACAAAAATATTTAATGACAGGTTTTGAAAATGAGCCTGTGCTTTCAAAATCACAGATTTTCTGTGGTCTACACAGGGGAAGGGCTGGTCCCCTGTACTTGAGTGCCAAGGACCTCCTGGTACACACATTTTTCACCTTGTTCTGTGACACAGGCTGCCTAGAAAAGACCCATTTCAGAGGACGTTGCAGGAAACCTGTCACAGAAGGAAGAGAAAGGGACTGTGGGGGACACGCTCCCTCTGACCCCATACAATTTCCTTAAAGGATGTTTGTAGCTTGCCATCCCCAGGATCGGACAGAATTCAACTGTTTCTTTCTCCTTTTCTGGAGTGCTTTTCTCTCCATTCCTGCGTCTTTCTATACTTTGCGAAATGGCACATGCAAATTCAGTGAATGTGTCTAGTGCCCAAAATCTATTTCTTTTTTTGAACTTTCATGCCTTTGACTATTTCTTTGAAAACACCTTCTGCTGGCTTGACACCAAGGACTGTTTTGACACTGTGTGACACTTAAAAGAGCCCAGGTGGCAGAGGGTAGACAAGCATGATGGGATCTTTGCCGTACACTAAATGGTACAACTTAAATCTGCCTGTATTAATTGTATTACAATATGCTGTAACTTACCCTTCCCCATCTAGTATTCTGCTTGTATCCCTCCTGAAATCCCACTAACTGCACTTCCCTCCCTGGGATAGGAATTGGAGGGCTCTGGGTCTTCAGGATTCTGCTCCATTTTCCTTCCATCTGTGATAGCTGCATTTTGCAGTCAGTCTTCCCTTGGAATTCATTGCAGATTATGGTCTGAGTGCCACATACACAAAAACCCACAACCCCAAATCCACAAGAAGTGGTTGAACAGCAGGATAACTCAAAAACAGCCCATCTCACTGCAGCACCAGACCCTGTTTGTTACCCTATTACTGCCGTTCATCCTCCAAAAATCCAGCTGGAGCTCTTTCCTTGAGCACAGCACTGGCTTGCTTTCCAGTGGGATTATTCTCCTTCCTTTGTCTGCACAGCTCCTTTCACACCTGCACAAGGCAGCAGTCCCCATTCAGGTGGGCCTGTGCGCCTGCTTCTTTCCCACAAGCTCATCCTATTTCTCCGCCTGGAGCAGGCCATGGAAAGCCACATCACGAGAAGGGGCTAAGACATTACAGCCACGACGCTTTGCCTTTTTTACACCGAGTTACAGTAAACAGCCTCTGAGGGTGGGACTGATAATGTTTGTTGAGGTACCAGTCGATGTGCAACAAATGACTCTTTGTGGAGACGAGTCCCCACGTTGGGAAATAACTTCTGCTCAGATGAGCGCGCGTTACTTCAGCGGGGAGAGCGACATTAGCGCCCGAGACTGCAAGGTAAGGGGTTTTCTAGGTCACCGAGAGTCACGGGAGCTGCGCGGGCGCCTGCCAGGCACTGCTTACCGTGCAGCCCAGCCCCTTCTCGGGGGAGCTTTGCCGCGTCCAACCCAGGGAGCACAGCTCTGAAGGAGCGATTTAATTTTATGCTGCGGTTGCAAAGTAGGAATATCATGCAAAATGGGATTATGTCTTAATACGATCTCTTATCCAAGCTAGTCCGGGACCACCTGGTAATGTCAGTGAGAAAATTCTAAGTAATATTACTATTAAAAATAAAAAAAAAGCACCAAACTTCAAAGGGAAAGCAAATCACAAAAACTATGCTGGTGATGTTAAGAGCATGCTGCATGCCCAGTAAGTCAAAGTGTAACTAACTATATTTTCACTGTCTTCTACTGGCCCTGAGTTATTTCTTTGAATGGGCTGACAGGGCCTCAGTCGGGCAGCGAAGTGTGGCGCCGGCGGTCGACTCGGCTCCATCCCCAGGGCAGCTGCTTTTGTGTGCAAGGCGAGGAGACTCCACGCCTGGAAAGAGCTTCCCAAGCAGTGAGGGAAATTCCCAAAGGGAAATCCACAATGGAAATAAACCAAGATTGGAAATTCAGATGCAAGTGAACAAAAGCAAAGGCAATTCATGCTGTGAATGCTGGTCTTGCTTTCTTCACTAAGTGGGAACCCCACCACATTCACCCAGACTTGGCTGTCCGGTGCTCCCTGGGGTGCAGCACAATTTTGGTACCCTGTAGGAGGTTCTCAGAACTGTGCACTCGGTTGTTCCATCACACTAGTAGGGTTTGGAGGTAGCATCCCAGTGATTATGAACTCAAACTGGGAGTAGCAACAACCCCCTGCTCTGCACACCTATTTAGATTACAAGGAAATAAAAAGTCTGGAGGAGGCATTCTGAATTCAGTCGGGGAAACACAGAAATATGGGACTGAATGAAGTGCATTCAAATTACAACATCCTCTAGATCTATTTTTTTCCTGCTTTTTTTTTTTGTTTGTTTCTTTGGTTGGTTTTAGGGAGGTTTTTTGGTCATTTTTTGGGTTTTATGTTTTGTTGTTGTTTTGGTTTTTTCTTCCTGAAGCTAGTGTTATCAGTTAAACATGTGAGTTTCTACAGAGCTGAAAACTACACCTCCTGTCTTGCAGCTGGGGCAGACAGCATGCTGCCAACCCCACCCAAGCTTTTCAAGACTTATTCTCAGATCTGTTCAAAAGCCCACACCTGACTGAGGCACCAGTGCAGCCAACCTGTAAGCACATACTTCACTGAAAGCCTGGGAAAGCTGGTGGGAAGTGCACCCTTAAAGGTTCTGCTTAGTGAGGCCTATAGCCCTATTCTGATGCAAGTTACAGAGCCCATTCCTTGAGCCTCACATAAAGCACTGCTGAGCTGTTGGCAATGCACAGCCAGAACAGGATGATCCTGGTATGGAGAGCAACCTTCTACTCACACTTTCAAATCCTAAAGTCTTCTCATTCTCAAATAAGCAATGATCTTCCTTGCCTGCCCCATCACTGTCAGTCAATGGAAACTCCACTAGAAGAAAACAGTGAGATGAGTGCCATTGAAATTATACTACAAAGAATCTTACAGAGTTTCACCCCTTGGTTCTGCAGAAAGACAAGCATCAGACAGCATATACAGATAAAACAGCATGCAAAAAGTGCACCAGACTACTAATTTACAAAGCACTTAAAGTTTGCCTTAAAGAAATCACATGGAAGAAAGTAATTTTTCCTTAATGTGGTGGTAATTCAAAGCTTTCTCTGGCACAGAAGCAATGATCTGCACCAGAAGAATAAAATGCAGCAACGAAGCGAAGCATCATCCATCCAAGCTAGGTTTCTCCATCCTCTTGGAACATGCCCCAGTAGCACAGCATTTCCAGTTTCACACCAACCTACAACTACACCATTTTTGAACACGGAAGCTATATATAACTTGAGGTAGTTACCAGTCACCAAAAAGAAAGCCATGTTTCTTCTCAAAAGGTGTAACTTATCTAGGCTCTGGCTCTAAAGCTTTTGCAAAGGAGGTTTATTTCCCATTAGCCATCAGAACCACAGCTGTGCCATACTTACAGAAGTACTTAAAAATGAAACCTTAGATATTTGTGGCACAGCAGTTTTCTCTTCACAGTGGTTTAAAATTTATGCCAGCAGTTTATTATTTAAATGTATTTTCATTAGGTGAATGTGACAGAGTTGCTGCATTTCAGTTACAAAGCGATGCTAAAGAAGAATTAAGAATTACACAGTTAAATTGTGTATTATCATGTAAATGGCAAAGGACTGTCACATGGGATTCTGTGCATTGTTCAGAGAGATAAATGCAGTGAACTATAACTACAAGTTCAATAGAAAGCCTTGTCAGTTAAGCTATTGAATGAAAGCTAGTCTTGGAGGCTGCTGGTACGCTTTAAAATAAATTCTCATACACACATTTGCAATATCTAATATAGATAACTAAATGACCTTTTTTTTTTTTTTGTTAAACCGTTGTCTTGCTCTATTATAAACAAAACAAAAAACCACTGTAATGGCTGGGAAAAAAAAAATCATCTCTATGTGAAGTTTAACGTAAATAAATGAATACTAACAAACCAAGGACCGATGCACAGCCCTCTTGGAGTTCAAGGGAAGGTTAACGCTCAATATACTTAAGACAGAAACTACTTGCATAGCAGCCCAGGAGCACGCTGCTGCTGCCTTCATTGAGAGGTGACTGTCCAGATGTAGAAAAGATTATGCTGCTGTTTGATTATAGAAGGATATATACTGGCATTTGGGATTTAAAGAGGATTAGTTTGTCCTTTGTCCTTATTCTGTCTGTATTTTGAGACATATAATGGTCTCTTTGATGAAAAAAAAAAAGCAAACAAGGAGTGCAGATATTTTGTACACCCACTGCTTCATGCTCCCTAGAACAAAACTGTTGTAGGAAAACAACCCAAGTATTTTGGCAAGATTGAAATGCTTTCCTGTACTTCAATTCTGCCCCAATCCCCATCGCAAAGCTAACCAAAATGGGAAAAGAGGACTCAAAACCAGTATATACACCCCCTGAAAGCAACTGCCACCTCTGGAGATGTTTCTGGCACAGTAACACCTGACATAACCTATATTAAGAAGCTGGTACCCAGCACCAGTACTTAAAGAGGCTGACAGCTGCTAAGACCCCAGCATCACTATCAATTTGCTGTAACTTAACTGCTTCAGTTATCTCAGTGCTAGTCAAGGCAGTTCATTCCAGGCTTCAAACCACAAGACAAAAAGTCTATTCAGCTACCGTATGCTAAAGCCACATTATTTTAGCTGCTCTGGAAGAGCTTTTGCCCTTTCAGTTACACACAGCTACGAAAGAGAGAGAGACAGAAGGGCGGCACTTGAAAGCTCAACTCTACCCCTCATTATCTCCGAGGGAACGAGTAAAAGTTTGTTCAGTTTGGTGGATTGAGAAGCTGGAAAGAGGTGCTCTCCATCACCCATCAGGGAAGACTGAGGAGGTGTGCACTTCCCTGGCAAAGCTTGGGCACACATTCAGGACAAAGAAGGCAAAACATTAACACACTTTACTGAAATACCAGTTTCTTTAGTATGTTACACAAAAGCTTATGAACATATATATAATGTACATAAAAGGCAGATTTTGTAAAATAAAAAGGTCTTCTTTTATAAAAAATTAAAAAGTCAAAGTAAAGTGCATGAAACAGTTTCTTTTTCCTCCACTTTAACTATTGCGTCAAAGTCTTAGCACATAGCAATGTTTTTAAAACCTGGGAGATCCTCTCGTGTCACCCATTAGTCAGTTAACTTTACTGGTCAGATAAAACGGTGACGGTGACAATTACAAACAAATGCTTAAAAATCAAAACAGTTTAACCAAATGCATCCACAACAAAGTCTAAGAGCTAACAGAATATGGACTTCCTATACACTTTTCATCGACAAGATTTAACAATCAGCAGAAAGGTTCACTCTCGTTAAAGAAGATCAGTAAGAAACGAGCTTCATAAATAGGGCAGTTTTGCTAGTTAGGGGCTCCCCTATTGTGCAATCAGTTCTTGGTCTACGAATATCAACATTCGTACTTAAATACGCTGTTGCAAAAGGAAGAATATATATATTAAAAAAAAAATTAAGTGTTTCTGCCTGTCTCCTTTGGAAGGAAAAGGTAGTCGACCCCAACCCGGACAAAGCCGACAGCTTTCCGACAGGGTCTCTTACGAGGGCCGGTGCACCACGAGAGTTCCGGGAAGCGCTCAAGATGCTGACTCCTCTCATTTTTCCAAGCTCCGGGAGCAGAGTCCCGGAGTGAAACTCGGCTTTATAATGACATGGATCTCGCTCTGCATCTTCAGAGACCTTGACACCCGCGAATTAACTACTCCTCTCGGCAACCCGCGGTAGGCGGGTAGCCGGTTCTCACCGCACCCGACCGTGAGCCCCCGCTCCCGCCGGCCCGCCACCCTCACCCCCGGCAGTCGCGGCGGTTCTGGGGCACTGAGCACCGAGGCGGCGGGCAGGGTCTGCCCCAGCCTTGGGCGGCCGCCGGGCTGAGGAAGTCTCGCTCCCTCGGAGGGGTGAAAGCCAGGCACGGCGCGGGCAAGCCGGCTCTCGCCGCCACCCTCCTCCGCCCGCCCCGGGGCCGTCAGAGGACGGCGGCCTGCGCGCGGCAGTGGGCGATGTGGCGGTGCACGAAATCGACGCGGGCCTGCAGCAGCTCGGCCTGCCGCTCCGAGAGGAAGCCGAGGCGCGCCCAGAGCGGCTCCCGCGCCCGGTAGCGGCGGCGCAGCTCGGCGGCGGCACTGCGGCGGCGGTGCAGCTCCGCCACGCGCCGGGCCGTGCCCTCGCGGAAGACGCAGACGGAGCGGAGCAGCGGCTCGTTGTACGGGTCCCACATGGCGAGGAGGCGGTAGCCGTGCACCAGCCCCGCCTCGTTGTCCATGAAGACGAGCCCGCCGTTAGGCGCGCGGAGCAGGTTGCTGGTGGCGCGTAGCATCACCCGTGGGTCCCACTGCAGGCTGAAGAGGTTGCTGACCAGGCGGTCGAAGTTGGCCGTCAGGTAATCGAAGAGGATCAGGTCGCTCCACTGCACCAACTCCACCAGCTGCGACGGCGGCAGGCCGCCCAGGTCCCCCGCCGACAGCGGCTGCAGCCGCCGGCCGGCGCCGGCCTCGGCGCCCCAGGGCGCGGGGGCCACCACGGCGGTGAGGTTGTCCACCCAGCGCGTCAGGCTGACCACGGCGCCCTCCGCCCAGTGCGAGCCGCGCAGCTCCTCCCGCACCGGCTCCCACTGCCGCCCGCGGGCCTCCACCAGGGCGAGGGCCATGGGCGGCAGGCGCTCCTGCATGCCCAGCACCCCGGCCAGGTGGTAGGAGAGCGCCTCGCCCTGGATCTGCTCCGGGTTGATGCCGTAGCGGACGCAGGCGCGACTCCCGTCCGACAGCCGCGCCAGCCGGTTGGAGCTACGCCCGCAGCCGCCCCGCTCCAGCGAGGCCACGCGTGCGGCGCGGGCGGCCGACAGCCACGCCGCCGCCTCCTCCGCCGCGAAGCCCGGCGGCACCTGCGCCTCCACTTCAGGGCTCCAGAAGATGCCCCGCTCCACCGGAGAAGCGACGTCGGCGGGTGGTGGCGGCCCGGCTGCAGCGAACCGCCCTTCGCCGCCCGTCTCCTCCCGGCCGGCCGCCGGAACTGCCAGCAGCGCCCGGAAAGTTTTCTGCCCGCCGCCGCCGGGCTCGCCCCGCGCCTCCGGGGAGCGCCCCCAACCCCACCGCCCGGGGGACTGCTCCGCGGGCGGGCGCGGCTCCAGCTCCGTCTCCCGTTGCGCCGCCGCCTCCCGCCGCAGCAGCACCGTCCAGAGCCCAGGCAGGGCGCCCAGCAGCAGCAAGCCCAGAACGGGCAGGGGGCCCGGCGCGGCCCGCCTCGCCCGCTTCATCCTCCCGCCGCTTCACGCCGCTGCCGCGGGACGCGGCGGCCGTACAGCCCCGCCGCTCGACCGCTCAGCGCGGCGCTGGCGCATGGCCGCGGGCCGGGCCGGACCAGCCGCCCGGGGAGCGGCGGCGGGAGCAGGCGAGCCCGGTGAGCACCGGCGACAGCCCCGCGGTGTGTGCGCCCAGCCCCGCCGGAGTCCGGGAGGCACGGGCACCCGCACCACGTGGGGGAGAGAGGGGGGCGCGCCCGACCCGCCCCGTCCCCCGGCGTGGCCGTCCGCTTAAAGCGGCGATGCGCCGCGCAGCAGCTGCAGCGGGACCACCTGAGGCGGGGCGCACCGTCGAGGAGAGGGGAGGGTCGCGCCGCTCCGGCCGCCCGCTCGCCCGCGGGAAAGGAGGGCGCCCTGCCCAGGGCGCTCAGCTCCGCCGCTTCCGAACCTCCCCGCCGCAGGCAGCACAAAGGAGCCTGCACACGGAGGAAGGGAGGGAGGGAAGAAAGGAGGGAGGGAGGAAGGGAGGAAGGGAGGGAGGGGAGGAAAGGCGAAGGCGGCGCGCACGCCAGCGGAGCCATCCTCCGCTCCGGTGCACGGTCTCCCGCGGAACCTCCGGGCGCGGCTGCGCCGCCTCCCGCCCACGCCGGCACGACGGGGTCGCGCCGCGGTCACCAGCGTTTCGGCACCCCCTCCGCTCACCCCTCCGGCTCTGAGGGGCCGGAAGCCGGCAGGTGGTTGCACAAAGGGATGGGCCGAAACACGAGCGCCACGCTGTGCACATATACCGTGTATACGTATGGGTATGTCTACGGACGCACACAGCTGCCCGCCCAAGCCCGGGACCAAGGCGGCACACGGCGGCTCCTTGCCGGACAGGGCCGCCGCTGACCGAGGGACCCCCACGGCGCATCACCTCCTCCTCCGCCTCCCCCCCAATCCCCCCCCGTCCGCCGGCGGTGGCAGGGGATAGGTTTGTCCCTTTGAGTTCTTTAGGGCATATAGTGGAAGATCGGAAGAGCAGCTGTTTCTCTGCCCCGCAATTTCCAGTTTCCTGCCATCCCAAGGCAAGGAAGCTTATCTCTGCTCTTTCTGTATTTTACTGGAGACCTCTCTTGAGAAGAACGCATTTGTGAGCCGATTTAGATTAAACACCTCTCCCTTCTTCTTTGGCCATCCTCCAAAGTGGTTATTGGAGTTGGATCAGTGAAGCAAAACCACCACACATAGAATCTTAAACATCTCAAAAGAAAAAAGACCGCTTTCTCACCTCCTCAACTCTTCCTGTTCTTTTGATATATCACAACTAGTTTTTCAACCACAGTCTTTCAGGTTGGATGGAATGCTGTTTATTTTCTTTTAATATAAGAAAAAGGGATTTCACTCATTTCCAGGATATTGTTAAAAAACACTCAGACTCTCCTAATCCACCTTAAGAAGCTAAACAGATAAAAAGCCTTCGCCTCCAATTCCCCTTTAAACTGTGACTCCACAGCCTTCGCAGGGAAGCTCCGTCTGTCAGACACCCCTGCCTCTATCCCGCCCCGCGGCACCGCAGCATTTGCGGGCGGCAGCGTTCCTCCTGCGGTCCCACGGCGAAGCGCGGCCGCGGCTGCCCCCGAGCCAGGGCGGGACGGGAGAGGAGCAAAGCGACCGCTTCCTCCCGGCCCCACCGGGAAGACGAGCGAGCGGCCGTGTCGCACCAGCTCCTCCCGCCGGTCACGGTGCCGCGTTGCAGCCGCCGCCGCTGGCACGGACAGGAGCGGGCACGCAGACTGGCCCCGCCATCCCTACCTCCCCCCAGCCCAACAGGGACCGTCCCGAGAAGAACGACTCGTAGGGGGCCCTTCGGAGGCGAAGGGTTCATTCGCAGAATCGCAGAATAGTAGGGGTTGGAAGGGACCTCTGGGGATCATCTTGTCCAATTCCCATCAGGGTCACCCAGAGCAGGGTGGCCAGGATGCATTGTCCACGTGGGTTTGGAATCTCTCCAGGGAAGGAGACTCCACAACCTCTGTGGGCAGCCTGGACCAGGGCTCTCACAGCAAAGAGGTTTTTCCCGATGTTCAGATGGAACTTCCTCTGTTCCAGTTTGTGCCCATTGCCCCCGGTACAGTTGCTGGGCACCACTGGAAAGAATCTGGCCTCATCCTCGTGACCCCCAGCACTTTAGATATTGATCAGCATTGATCTTATTGATCATTGGTCTTAGGCTTCTCTTCTCCAGGCTAAACAGCCCCAGGGCTCTCAGCCTTTCCTTGTAAGCAAGATGCTCCAGTCCCTTAATCATCTTTGTAGACTCCTTGTTTCTCTTCAACTAGGGAGCCCAGAACTGAACACAATACTCCAGATGTGGCCTTACCAGAGCAGGGTAGCTGCGGAGAACCTCCCTCGACCTGCTGACCTCCTAGGTGGAGGGGTCTTTTAGCAAGAAATAGGAGTTCCAGGCACGGAAGGGACAGCCAACACGTATCAAAAATTGTGGCTGATGCCTTTTCTAAAAACGAGACTTCACATCCAACTATGACCATTGTAACTGGGAGCATTGTGCTCTTGGGTCCCTCATGCATGTAGGGACTTGCTGAAATAATGAGAAATACTCACCATCCTGGCTTCTCTCAAATGCAATACAAGCTGTAATCATACCTCTTATTACCCATGAATTTGGGTCTCATGCTATTCTGACCCTGAAGCCTTCTTGTCAGATGACGCTTTACACTTCCACCCTTTGAAGCCACACAAGCTGCACAGCAAACACCTGCTGAGTGATTTGGAGATGGTGATTGCTACAATTCACAGTAGCCAAGACCAGCACCATTACAATAAGCAGGAGGCTTTTATCCAACGGTAGGCTGAATATTTTTACCAGAGAAATGACACAGAATTACTTCTGTTCTCTGCCACTTTCTGGCTTGAAATAGCCTTAAGGAAACTCGTAGCTTGTTGGAGAAGGACTGAAAGCAGAAAATTAATTGTATTCCATACATAAGTGGGCATGTATTTTGATTTAAGTGAATTATTTGCTTTTCTTTCAGGGTAAATTATGCTTATAGTGAGCATCCAGCTGCCAATACCTGCACTGAAAAGTCTCCCTGGAGAAGTACCATTGCCATGGATAAGGACACTACCTTTCCTGTTATTAAGGTGAATATCAGCTCCAAGTTATGCATGGCATTCATTTCAGTTACAACTTGCCTCTTGTAAGCTAAGCAGTTAATCAACAGGCTATACTGTGACTACACCCTTAAATCGCTGGCTGGGAAAACATCATCTCCCCCAAATACTCAGCCTCCTAACTACACTACTACTACTACTATTTGGAAGCAGGACAAGCCAGAGTTTTGCTGAGCCATCCCACTGGCTAATAGTTCTGCTTACAAGCCGGGCTATTTTTTAAACCAGACAATTGGTAGAGGGTTAAACATCAGACAAGCTGATGTGCTGTTCAATTTACAGCGTGTTAAGCATTCCTGAAACTGTGATCAGTGATATATTTGGGTCAATCAGATGTCTTGTTACTGCTTTGCAGACGTTGCAATGAACAGCATGGAGATAAAGGAGAACAGTATCCAGTCTTCTCAGCCCTGTACTGGAGAAGGGAGATCTGGCCACTGTCCAGACCCAGAATCCTAGCAAGTAAAAAGATAACAAAATAATTTCTGGCTTTCATTTCATTTCTGGCTTTCTCTTACATTAACTTGATTTTAGCTGCCTGACAAAGCTAGGCTCATTGAATGCCTAACTGCTAAAGTTTCACACTGATTTTAACCTAGTGAAGGCTTTGTTCTCCTCATTCTCCTGACCCTCAGTACTCATCTTCCTGGTGATGTGGGGTGGCTGTCACTGCAGCCATTTAGCCATTTTTTCTACTCAAAGGTAGAAGATAATGGGGACTGAACAGAGAATTCAAAATTTTTCCCCTGCAGTGAAAGTTATTTCATACTCCAATCAAAGGCCAAACTCAAATGGGCTTCAATAGGGTTAGGATCGTGGGGAAGCAGATGAGGGCTTTACTTTTCTGGACACAGCTTACCTATGCTGGACTTGAGGGGCCTTGCCACTGATAACAATCTCTGCCGGTCAAGGAAAGAGCATTGCACCATAGCCCAAAACAATCAACAGCTTTAAAGCACACGGATTCACCAGTGCTTTCTGGGGCAGGAGGGAACCTCCTCCCACAGCTGGAGCTGCAGCTGGCAAAGGGGATGCAGCTGCAGCCCACCGCAGGGATGACAGCTTGGGAGGGCTGCCCCAGCCTGCTCTGGCTAAGGCAAGTTCTGTCCTGTAGTAGCATTTCATACCTTCAGCTGATACTCTCACACAGCTCAAGGCTTCAGTACAACCCCTCCACCCTCGCCTTTCAGAGGCATTGCCATGGAAGTTATTTCCCAGCACAGACCTTTTTGGACTACCAAGAGTACTTCCCTACCCCCCACCCCCCTCCACCAAATCCTTCCCAGGCTCATGGAAATTTCTCTCCCTTCACTGAGTACTGACAGACACTTTTCTATTCATCATTGGTTTTGGTGTATGCCCAATGCCAGATGTAACTCACCTCAGTGCCAAAGTTATTGAGTCTGGTGGCTGCCACATTAACCTCAGCAAGGCTGTGAGCTCCTTCTCTGGAGACTGCAGTGGGTGAGCCTTAGTTGCTGCTTTGTGGCAATGTGTCTCGGTAGCACAACACACAAAGTCTTTTATATGCTTTGAACTGAGGTTCAGGATCCTGGGTGGGGTGGGAATAGGGGCTTTTCACTCCAGTCCAGCATAGCTTTTCTAGATTTTATCCTTTCTAGACCTTCTATACAACTTTTCTATACCTTTAATACTTCTCCAGCTTTGTCTGCTCTCTTTCTTCCTTATCCATCAGATTACCAAAACCTCGATTTCTATCCAGCATTTCCTCAACAGTTCCTGAGCAGCTTCTTCCCACCCCTAGTTAGTAGCTTTGGCTCCTGGCAGTGCGATGGTGCCAATGAGATCCCAAATTAATGATAGCCATTTTTAAAGGGACCATCTGAGATTGCTGTCAGGAAAGGAGCACTGAGCACGTGCTGCAGTGCGACTGCATCCGCAGAAATGGAGGGCTGAAGAAGTTTAAGTGCTCTGCATTTCATAGCAGAGAGAGGTGAACATTACAGACCTTGCCCTGCAGGCATGTTGGCAATTTCTGGAAGTAATTATAAAGTTGCCTCAGCCTGGAATAGAGAAATCTGGAAGCTTTTCTATTGCTTTGACTTCATAGTTGGTTTCTCAGGAAAGCTCCCAGACAGATGGGACTCTTCAAGGATTTTTTTTTGTTTTTGTGATCTGAAGCACCATGTAGAACATGAAGCTAGGCAATTTCTGTACACAGAATGAATCCTATCTCCCCTGTACTCTGCGACTCTCTGTTTTTAGTATCTGTGACTCTCTGCTTTTAATATCAAAGCAGTGAATAAGTGCTTGAGCTCTTATGCCTGGTTCTTGAAAGTGTTCATAAGACTTGTCACGTGCCTGATGATGCTCAGTCAGGGGATTTGTTCTCATTCCTACTAAAGGTGAACTGCAAAGACAAAAAGAAATTTGTGTTATGCTCAGACTGATGTTCTCGGGGCCTCTGACAAGCAGGGTCTGCAGAGCAGTCATGAAAGAAATACATTGAAGTGATAGGTCAGCAGCATCCGTTATACAAATACAACCCAGCCTCTCCAGAAAGCCGATGATTCAGCTGGGAGGATTTTCCATATAATCAACATCAGGCACAATGGCTTTGCTTTTCATGGCTTTGGGTGAGATCCTTGGCTGATCTGAACTGGCAAAGCTGCATGGTGGGGAGCTGCTCACTGAAACTTGCAGCATCCACATCAGAACAGTTCTGGGAGGTCACTACTCCCTTGCTCACACTAAAATACAATACATCCTGGAGGGAAACAGTAGCCATTTGTATTCATCACAAAAAAAAACCAAACCAAACCAAACCAAAACAAGCCAAAACAAAACAAAACACCAAAAAAAACAACCCTAAAAAAAACCCCAAAACATTTAGGCCTGAAAGTAAAGAGGTTCAAGAAACCTCTTCTAATGAAACTGCTGAGGCAATTTAGGGAGACAAAAGGCAATTACCACACGAGAGGACAAATAATGCATGGGGTACAAGCTTCTGCTTTCAAGTAGGGTTTCCTGAAGGGTCAGATCCTATGTCCTGCAATATTCATATACACTGATAACTTCTCTCCTCTCCTTCTTCTGGCTGCCAAAACATGTGAGTGAAGAATATTGTTCAATACAGTTCATAGTAATTCCAGGCACTTGCCCTCATGTGGCATAATAGAAGGGAGAGGGGAAACCTAAACTTGGTGTCTTTCCAGAAGAGAGAAGGTCAAATCACCTTGATAAAAGCCCATAGACCTTTTTAAATTCCTGACTCATCTTGCAAACCCACAAAATTGTACTTGAAGAGGTATGTATGATTTGGAAAGATACTGCCTTTAGGTAGAGGCTCTCCATCACCTTCTGGTAAGTTGGCCCAGGGGTTAAATACCCTCACTATTAAAACTATCCTCACTTTAATGTGTTCTCCAGGCACTTAGCTCTGTGATGGGCCCAGTTAAAAACTAAGATGGATCAGACTTGACTAGAAAAATGAGGCCAGGCTAAAGGTAGAGTTACTATTGTTACAGGAAGGGAAAAAAAATGGTCATAAAATTTAGCTTCCCCTGCAGAAATACACCCAGGACACATGTAAACTTTTCAGCAAGTCCCAAAAAAGCGCAGCTTTTGCACTGCCAGTGAAACTGTTCTAATTAGTCTTAAGGTAAAAACCCCGGCTTCACCAGTAGAAAGCCAGCTGTTCAGTTCTAAGTGAAGCAGAGGAGAGGACCAGCTTAAATAGCAAACCCAGTTTCCAGACCCCTAATATCTTCTCTCTGTTGTGTTGCCTGGAGAGGCAGCTGGATTCTTTCCAAGGACAGAGGAGCCCCTCTGGCTGCCAAGAATGCTGGAGGGGGAAGACACAGAAGAAAGAAATGTATTAATTCCCTGGACCTTTGCTTTTCTTCCCCCAGCCTCTCCCCTCCTTGAAGGTGTCCTCTGCCCCTGCATAAAGCTGTGAGGTGAGGTGGTGAGAAATGGGGAGCAATGTTCCAGTCCCTCTTTGTGGGTCCTGCCAGAGGAGGTTCCCTCTGCACTGTGCCTGCATGGTTCAGGGTTTCCCAGCTCTGCCCGTCTCTTACCCACATCAGGAACTCCAGGGAGTCTGTAGCTTGCCCATAGTGGCACCTCTGGCCTGATATTCAGTCACTTAGGGCTGTACAATAGGATGCCAAACCAGCATCACACGTATCACTGTGTGCAGCACTCCGTGAGCTCCAGGATGTGTCCTCCAGTCGCATATGAAAAGCAAGTCTACTACCAAGGGCAGATATGATCCCATCTCAGGTGACAATATAGTCTTTTGCATCAGGCCACACTGAGGCACTCTCCTCACCTGTGGGGACCTTTCCTTCTCCACATTCTCTAGGGTTTTGTTTGGTCTAATTTTAAGTGACTCAAATGATGAGATTTCCACCCCGCCTAGCTCTATCCATCAGACATCTCTGCTGGGACCATTGACTGTGGCTGCAGTTCCTATTGTAATAGTTTTTCTACACATTCCAGCTGTCAGGATCAAGTTTTTGACTGACACCCTCTGTCTTCAATGAAGAAAATAAATAGGGCCTACTTTGATGTATGTAATGACAGCCAAACTGTCGGAAGGTAAGCCAGCTGAGCCTGGATGTGATCTAGATGTATTAGCCAGGCTCTCTGTCTGAGCTCAGAAGCCTGGGTTCAGGTTGTTAGTACAGGAATACTGCCACACTTGCATGACTAGCCTAAATTAAGACTCAAGGGGATTTAGCAGTTTGAGTCTCTGCAACTTCAGTGATCACCTACACCATGGTCTGCCCTGCAGTGGAGATGTCCCATGTCGGGAGCCCTCTCCCTGACTGAGTGAGAAGCAGGAAATAAAAGAAACCCCCCACATCTAAGGCACAAAGGTGTCCCAGTTTTGAAGGTCTCAGCTCATGATTTTTCTGTGATTTGGTTGGTGACATTGAGAAGTTTCCCTGCTGTGCACTCTACATCTTAATGCGACCCATTTAAATTTCTAAGCCTTATTAAACACAGCATTAACATTCAATAAATGTCTCATTGATTATGTATTTACTTATCTGATATTTAACTAGCATTCTCTTAAGGAATGAATAAAGAGTCGGAAGCAAGTGATAGTTACTGCATGTGATTTAAAAAGAACTGGGAAAGTACCCTTCAGAGGTTAAGGACTGCAGTCAGGAACTGAATATGCCCAATATCTAAGTGCCATAAACTTTTTTATGTTCAATATGCTTTATTTAAAATATCATATTGCTTTCATTGGCTCAAAATGCGTCTTATCTCTAAATGAAATCCAAAGACTTTATCTGCAAACAGGAAAGCATTTCAGTTACCGGACAGCTTAACTGGCCCAAATCAGTACTGGGTTCCTCAGCCAGAAAAGCTGGCCACTAAACAGCCCAGTGGTAAGGAGCTACACTGGTTAGTGGATGGAGCTTTGGTCTGTAAAACTACAAAATAAAGATCTGGACTACAGTTCTACTGTAGCTGGGACATACATTCTAGTAGGATCCACCTTGTCCACCTTGCTGAAGAAAGAGATGCTGCTCGTCTTCCTCCAAAAGCCTCAGACGGGTTTAGGACTCCTGGCAGACAATTTAAGAGCAGTGTAAGGGACTCCACATTGTGCTTACTATGTGCTGCACAAAGTGTGTCTTTTATCAGGAATTATGAAATACAAAAGCACAAGATTGAGTCTCTCCCTCAGCCTTTCTTGTACCCAAGAGTTTGGCAACAGGTAATGTCCATGTTAATTTCTACAACGGTCCCTACTGCATTTCCCCTCTGCACCACTGAGTGAGCCACATAGCTTGCCTGTGCCTCAGTTTCTCCACTTGCAGAATGGGATGCTGTGAAATGAAGTTATTTGATGATGTCTAAAGAGGTCTTTGAGTTCTCCTTAAGAGCTGGGAAGAGCTGATGGACACTCAAGAAAGTCCATGCACTAGAATGTTATTGTTTTTGGCATTGCTATACACTGTGGTTTCACATAACTCCTGATTTGTGCAGGACTGTGTACTTCTCTTTGATCTCAAACTACAGATCCCCCCCCTACGTTTGGGGGGATAAATGAGCTTCTCCATCTTTCAGACCAGATACAGTTCATTTAGTCTTCATCCCTGCTCAGCTCCCCATTATCACATTTGAACTTCCCTAGTATGGGGGTGGAAAGGAAGAGCAGCATAGACATTACAGAAAACAGCTCTTTTTCCTCTGGGAAACCTACCAACATTTTTGGTTTAATTTAGCCCAGTTTCCTTGCAAATGACTTTCTGCCTAGCTGTCGAACTTTCTGTAAACACTTCAGTAAGAGTCATAAAATAAATCCCCCAAAGAAGTGAAAAATAAACATAGTCATGAGTTACTGAAGTGAGTTCTCTCTTCCTTCTGCTCTTTGTTAGCCATCACAGGAGCTGACTTTCCACTGAGTCACAAAAAAACAGACCAGGGAGATAACAGGACACAGTACAAAAAAAACAAGAAGAGGCATCATGGAGAAAATATAGACTTATTTTTTTAAGTTTTTGAGATGGGTTTGAACAGACAACTGAGCTTCCTGAGATATGGAGGACACACAACTTAATGTAATCTGCCCCACAAGAAATGGCAAGTAGTGGTGTGGAGGAGCTGAGCTGGTCCTGGAAAAGCAGCCACGTGGGCATGTGTGCTGTGTTAGCCTCTCCATTCAGATCACCTGTGTGAAGACCTTGACTATTCCTCCTGCATAGCCTCTCACCAGGAGCTGCAGCACTGAGGAGCCCACGCAAGGACTTCGAGAGCTTCCTGTCTCCTGCTGCCAAAACCAAAGAAAGCACAATCTTCACCAGGTTCAATATGTACTGTAAGGATGATGCTCAGGCTGTGCTTAACACTACAGCTGTGACATGCTCAGATGGGCTCATGCTATGTACAGGAAACAAAATAGTATTTAATGTGTGGCACCCCTCTTAATTGCTTTATTATCTTAAAAAGTCGACGTTGAATCTGCTCATGGTCAAATGCTCTGAAATCTCCAAAGTACTTAAAATGTGTCAATGTACCACTAAGACTCCCTGCTTAAATGCAAGTTATACTGTGGCTTATTGTTTTTAGTAGGGCTTGATGGTCAGAATACCAACATAGAAGTAAACAGCTCATCTTTCTCAAGACTTGTCTGTATGAGACTTCTTCCCCACCCCGCACAAAATGAAGTCAAGGATGCAAAAAGCACATGAAAATAAAGTGCTTAATCAATAAGGTGTCAAGCTAAAAGGAGTCACAGAGACGAGGGAGGTCAGATTCTTTTACAAACAAGCAGAACAAGAATTTGGATCATACCTCCACCATGTGAAGCTTACATAGGATTTGTGCTGGCGGCACATGGGACTATCACTGTGTGTGGGAAAGTCAAAACCACACAATCAGAATCAATCCTCTTGATGAGAGCTCTACAGATTGGGATGTCAGCTTTGACATGAGATAGTGACTGCCTTCTGTGCACATGTGCTCTGTGTCCAGAAACCAAGGGGAGCCAAGAGCCAGCTGAGACATTTCTTGGAGCTTAGAGCTTTTGACACCCTGTATTCTTGGATGCTGTTGACTGTGCTGACAGGGGTGTAATTTGCAAAGAGATTACATCATCTGGGGTTTGGATCTTTAAAATAAAACAACAGAAGATAGAATCAATCTCTCCTCCAGGAAAGCTGGTTGCCTGTAGGAGTTCCCTTCAGGCAGCCTTGGTAGGAGAAGAGTTGTGCTATTAAATTTCAAGATGTTTCTATTGGTGAAAATCCAAACATTGAATTTAGCTTGGCTATTAACTTGGCTGGTGAAAGGGCAATTAGCTGGGCAATTAGGTTGGCTGATGAAGATGTAGGAACACAAATCATCTCTAGCCTGGCAAATACAGAAGGGAGCTCAGGGAAGAGAAGGTGTATCCAGGGCTGCTGCCACCCTGATTGGCCTGAGGGGTAAGTTAGGAGCCCTGCACTAATAAGAAACTTGAGCTGAGGATTTCCTATGTGCAGTTTTAGTACATGGTGGTATGTACCTCATTTTTGTGAAACTCCATCTGTCATGTATCTTTATTTAGGATCTTCTTTAGGATCCTCTGTAGGGTCCTTTAAAATCCTTCTTAGGATTTTAGACGCAACTCTCAAGCCATGATCTGTTTTCCACAATTGCAGTTCTGCTGTGCAGCATCACAGGGCTTGAATTCACTTCTCAATTTTACAAATGTTTGTATATCCCCCTTGGTATTTACCACAAACTAATTTGACTTGCCCAGAAATGAGCAGGTACACTAATAGCCAGGGACTCTGGAAAAGAAGATCATCCACATTGCCTTATTTAGCTTTCAGTCTTGACTAGTTACTTGTGCTCCTCGTTGGCCAGTCAGACATCATTACAGATCCTGGCAAAGACAGAGAAGTACTGTGCTATGAACTGTTCAGGTAACAGAAATCCCAGTTGGAGATCTGCTGGGAGGGTCAGGTGTTGTCCACCTATCGTTTGTCTGGACTGCCCAACAAATGTACCCGTAATCCTTGCTCTGCTGCAGACCTGCTTTGTGCTGTGCCAGAGCTTATCAGACTCTACTGAAGAGTCTTCACAGGGAAGATAAAACACTCTGTGCTTTTTAAAGAGCAGTGGCTCTTCATTGCCGCTGCAGCAAGTTTCTAAGTGGTTACACAGTGCTCTAGTAGTGAGGTTTGGAGATTCCCACTTGCTGAGGAAGGGCACGGCTGATCAACATTTTCTACTTCCCTAACCATGATTTATCCAGATCCCTGTCATTAGCCCTCTTTTCTCACGGGCTTTCAAAAAAGTCCAAATGAGAGACTTTTGCCCTGAGAATTTTACTAGTTTACCCTTTGCCAGAAACATTTTTCCTTTCATGTGCAAACTAATAATAATAAAAAAAGATACTACTTCTAGTGGTAATAAAAATAAATCACGGTAGTATGGCCAATAAGATCTTTATTGAAATTCCTTTCTTTCAGGGTTTTTCCCTGTAAAGCAACATAACCCATGAGTATTAAACAGGAAGTATTCATTCAAAACCACAAGAAAACACAACTGGGTAGAAACCAGGAAAGTTGTTTGAATTTAGCACCACACTTCCCATTTTACTCTTACAAAAAGTTCCAGGAATGGTCTTGGATTTGCTTCTCCTCATAAAGCATGAGGCTCATGGATAGAAATTGAATGAAAAAGAAGTGTTCAGAATCTAAAAAACACTGTCAAAAATGTTTGGATTTGCATAATAATTTTACTTCAATTTTTTTTTTCCCCACTTATTAAATTACGTGCATTTTTAAAGTAATTTCCTGATAAATTACTACCACGTACTGCCACTTCTGATATATTACAATATGACATAATAAAGTAGCTGAAATGCTTTATTATTTTAATGTAATTTAGTGAAATGTATAATGCTAATAATTAGCAGTAGCTGTTACTTGGAGCTAGTTAAAACTTCATGCCATATTCCCTAGAGTATTTTATCTTATTCTTTCAATCTATGCTGCAATGTAGCAGATTGACACTTGGTGCAGCATAAATAATTTGAGTGCCAAGGTGAGTCAACAGCAAGGATTTTCAGAAAGCTGTGCTAACAATGCTGTAGGAAATAGCTGAATATTAGTGGGACTTCATGCTTAGCTCGTATTTTCCATCCCTATGGATGCTAGGACAATTAAATATCCATTTGTTACTTCTGTTTTCCTGGTACGCAAGCAGAGGCTCAGACCAGTGCTGTGATTTCAGGGCAGTGTCAATATCTGGGATCTGCATTTTGCAGATATTCCCATATCTTTTCCACACCAGTGTTTCCTAGGGGTATGTGGATGCTGCAGCAGTCCAGCATGGGAACCAACACAGCACTTATCCTCTACCCAGACAAAATTTCCCTCTGAACTATCTGATGCTCAGGGGAAGGTAGTTCGTTTCAGAAGGTTCAGCTTATCTCTCCTCTTAACGCCAGTTACTTCTGGTCTCCTGAGGGACCCCTAATCTCGCTCATCCCTAAATGCAGAGAGTTGACTCCAGTTATATGGAGGCTGCAAAGGTGGGATGTAGCAAAGGAAAGGCCTCTGGTGCCATGCTTCCTTCCATCTCCACTGCATGCCAGCTAAGACCTTAGTGACAAGCTGGGTCTAACCGGGGACCAGCACTTCTTAAAGGGGTAGCTGAGTTTTTACTGCCTTGGACTACGGATCAGGACCAAACTGAGCAATTTCTTTTGTCTTTGAGTCACTGTATTCTTGAGTGGGTTACACTTTCTCTCCTCTATGGCTCAGACGAGGTGGGGCACACTGGCCTTAGCAATCTCTCTTGGAGGTGCAACCCAAAGGCAAGCTTCCTTCACACACACAAAAAAGCCCTAGGGATTGCTACTGTGCCAGAGGATGGCAAAGGCCTGTCCCTGTCCCTGAGAGGTCAGATTGACTCAGAGGAATGAGACAAGATGCACGGAGTTCTGTTTGCTTCTTTCTTTCCTCTCTCATTCACTCTCAGCTGTGTTGCTATTCCCAGACACAGGGACCTAAATCTGAGCCACGGGCATTTACATGGCTTGATATGTTTATAGCAGCAAAAATGAGTTTCCCTTTAGCCAGAAGTGGCTAGAATTCCAGGTCTGGAACTGTGCTGATGGGGTAATGTCTGGAAAAAAAAAAAAAAAGGAAATCTCCAACATGGAAACACTAAATGCTATGGCAACAAGAGGAGGAACAGACATGACTTAAAGACACAGGGTCAGAATTAATTTAAATGCTGAGGATTAGAGAGAGGGAAATATCAGCAGTTTATCTGTGTTTTATCTGGGATGAGTAGATGGGATCCTACACCCTTAAACAGCAATGTATACGAGCTAGAGGCAGGCAGACAGGCAGCGTCCTGCTGCAGGCTGCTGGCTTTCATCAGAATAATTCTGGCCACTCAACTGACATTACATGTGCAAACTGAGCTCTTCTCACATTATCCCTTTTTCCCCGAGCCTTCTTTCAAGTCATGTGCTGTAAATACAAAGGAGGGAGCATATCTGTGTAATTTGTTAATCCAGTGATAGGAGTTGGCTGAGCTCCTGCTGCCAAACCATCCGCTCCTGAGTCACAGAGATTCCTTCCTTCCCTGAAGAGCAGAGATTTTTCTCCAGTGACATCTGACTCACTCTGTGATAATTGACAGCTCCCTGTTGAAAATGATGTATATGTTCAGGATACGTTGGGTTTTATCCCAGTCTATCCTGGTCCTAGTGGCGACACTCCATAGGTCTCCCTTCAACTCCTAAATAATATCCATACCTAAATCTTCTGGCTTCTATTCAACATACCCCAAAGGTGTTCTTTCTTGTTTCTTTTATTTTCTTTGTGGATCTGAATCTCTAACCATTGTGGCACAGTAGTTGCCAGTAAACATCTGGAGAGGAGAGACAGGTAAAATGTAGTCTGAAAGTGCTTAGTGGAAGGCAGTGGCTTTTGAAGTCAGGACACAGGCTTCAGCTCAAGCAGACCTGAATTTAAGATGTTTGCAAGCTTCCTTTGAGATCCTTGAGAAGGCATCCCCTTTCACTATGCCTTCAAACTCTGAAGTGTCTGTGGTAGAGAGATCAGAACCTGTCTGGGCAAGGAATCTCTCCTGTGTGCATGTGCAGCATCTGCCATAGGGAGGCTGAGACCTGACAAAGCTACTCCCACATAAGCACAGGGTGAACTTGTTGGGTAAGGAAGGTATTGACAGGCTTTGCATTGCAAAGATCAGCGCCTGGATTTCTGGGCTCCCGGAGCTGCTACCTCCTAATGATATATGTATAATAATTCAGAAGTCATCTTTGTGAAACAGACATATTTCCTTGTAAAAAATGGATCAATTCTCTCCACTGCGTATTGAACTTTTTTTTTTTCCTTTAGTAAAAAAAATGACATTATAAGACTGCTTCTCAGCATCCAATGGCAATGACATCTGAATCTTGGGCAAGTGACTCCATCTCTTTGTCATTCAGTCGCTCTGAGCATCTCTTCCACAGTCTGGCCAATTTTCTTCTCCTGTAAGGCAATACTGCATTTCCCCACTTTTCCTTACCCCAAGGCCTTGCTGTGAGCCTGTCTCAGGCTGTGAGGAGTCATAAGGAGGAGACATATGGCCTGAACAGCCGCTGCTCTGGGGACAGGATAGGGTACTGCAACACACCAAGACCACTGTGGGTCACAGTGTCCGTGACATGAACTGTCCCTGTGTGTGTGTGGCACATGATATTCATGTAGCACACTACTGGGGTCACTGGTCACAGCACAGCAAAGCCAGGAAAGTCACAGCAAACCTGTCCTCTCTTAGTGATATTGTTTCAGCGTCTAGGTTGCTCAGGGTTTGGAGAAAACATGTGTCAGGGTGGAAAGAGGGGACAAAGGGTAGCAGCAGCAATAGAGAGAGAAGATGAACTTTCATCACTGTGAATTGCTTCCTCTGAAGAGCAGACTGAGGAGGCAACTCTCAACTTCAGCATTTTTCACAGGGCAGGCTAATCATGGGGGACAGGAACAAGACAGTGGTTGTTTTTTTCCCCCTGATCTACCATTTGATCTTGGACTAGTTCCTTCATTTCCTGTTGTATAACTTCCCTTTTTCTATAATGACAAAGTGTCTCATTTGTACAACGAACATCATAACTTGTGATGAATAACTTTCTCTGGTGTCACACTGAAATATTTCTGCTTTCATCATAAAGAAGTAAGAGAGTTATATTCCTTCATTCAAGGACTTGTTAAACTTCTCACTGTGTGTCCTGGTAAGGCATCATGAAGAAGTGGATACAAAGGGTAAATGAGAATAATGACAACCTTTTTCTTTGGATTCTGTCTCAGTGGATTTATGTTGCCCAAGCTTCAGCATTAAAAAAAAAAAAGCAGTTTATGGTTTTCACTATTTCATCCAAGTTTCCTCAGAACTGGGGCCAGGTACATTCCAGATGGAGGGATCCTTTTTGACCAAACTGCTTGGTTTCAAGTGTGTAACATTCATTCCATGCAATTTTGTGTTTCAGCTGAGTACCTTTCACAAGCTCTGTTCAGGACTAGGGCTCTCATTTCATGCCAGCTTGCCTGCTGGCAATACACGTGAACAGTTTCTCTCTGTACGAAGCATTGTTAGAGTACTGCTCAAGGCACAATGGAAATCTCTGTGTTACTCTTTCCTGATGCAACCCTGATACATTTTGCACAGAGGTAGAACCCAGCATTTTTGAAGTAACAGTCGGTGGGGTTAGAAGTTTTATTGTTCAGATGATCATCTTTTGAAGACTGAAAGGCTTTTGTTTTTCACTACATCAGCTGCGTGCCTTTTGTATCTGGGAAGAAGCCTACAGGCACAGAGCAGGAGAAATGAGGAAACTCTCAGAATCATATAATCATTCAGGTCGGAAAAGACCCTTAAGATCATTGCGTTTAAACCTAACACTGCCAACTCCATCACTACAACATGTCACTAAGGGCCACATCTACACATCTGTTAAATACTGACAGGGATGGTGACTCCACTACTTCCTTGGGCAGTATGTTTCAAAGGTTGACAACCCTTCTGTGAACATTTTCCTAATGTCTAATCTAAACCTGCCCTCGTGCAGCTTGGGGCTGTTTCCTCTCATCTTGTCACTTGTCACTTGGGAGAAGAGATCAGTACCCACCTCACTACAACCAGGTAGCGAGCAAGAAGTTCTCCCCCAAGCCTCCTTTTCTCCAGGCTGAACAACCCCATCTCCCTCAGCTGCTCCTCTGGACACTCTCCAGCACCTCAATGTCCTTCTTGGAGGGAGGGACCCAAAACTGCACCCAGTATTCAAGGTGTGGCCTCCCCAGCATTGAGCACAGAGGGACAATCACTTCCCTAGTCCTGCTGATCTAATGTCCTGCTGACACTAATTCTAATACTGTTTCTGATAGTTTTGTCTCAAAGCTTGCCAGCATGGAGCAGGTCTGGCTGCACTGCTGCAGCCTGAACAGCTGTTTGGATCTCTGCTCATTGTCTTTTTAGAAACCATTGGGAAAAGGAGAGTAAATGTCCCTCTTCTGAGGAGGCAGGTTGGCAAAGTTGATGACCGCTTCCCTAGTCCTGCTGGCCACACTATTTCTGAAACAGGACAGGATGGTGTTGGCCTTCTTGGCCATGTGGGCACACTGCTGGTTCATATTCAGCTGGCTGTCAACCAACACCTCCGGGTCCTTTTCTGCCAGGCAGCTTTCCAAATGCTCTTCCCCAAGCCTGTAATGTTGCATGGGGTTGTTGTGACCCAAGTGCAGTACCCAGCACCCGGCCTTGCTGGCTCTTGTGATGCAGTGAGTGAGCTGTCATCAGTGTTGGAACTCAAAACTAGTGACCACAAACTGTCAGGCTAGCCTGGGCCATGGCATCCTGGTAGGAGCTGAGTTGTGCTTATCTGAGTTAAATGCAGCTGTTTTCCCACTTTTGGAGATGCTCTCAAGAGGGGAACAAATAGGTCCATGTCTTCCCTTCCCTTCCCTTCCCTTCCCTTCCCTTCCCTTCCCTTCCCTTTCTCTATAAAGAAAGCCTGAAAGAGTTTTTATTTTACAGATATTTTGAGAGAACTTTTCAGTAGATACTTTGTACGTAAAAAAAATAGATCTTCTCTCTACTGTTTTTCCTAATAGACTCTATGGACAGATTGAAAACTAATAGCATTATGGTATCTATGATAAACGTATAGCATGATATCTGAGAGAGGAAGTAAATTTTATCTAAGCTTCTTAAAATGCTGGGTTTTGTTGGTACATGTTTAATGCAAACCCCGTATAGACAGCTGGAGGAAAAAATATATCAATTTGCTAAAAATTCAGCTCATATGGATGCTCTATGAAGACAATATCACAGATATCCATGCAGTTTTACAAGAAAAAGCAGTGAAGATGAGCCTTGACCTTTCTGATGCTTCAAAGGTTAGAAAAAAGAAGAGGGTGGAGACTTTTCGAGAGGGAGAAAAAGTCCCACTTTTTAGGCCTTTTTTTTGTCTGTCTCAAAAAGGAACAAGAAGAGCAAAGACTTATCTAGCACTTCCTTTTGCCATTTCACCTTTCTGCTTCTCCTTATAGCTCAGGAAATATCAGAAAAGAGCAGCAGTCAAGGCAGAAGTTTCTGGCTGGAGAGTCACCAAGTGGCAAGCAGCCCAGCTGTGTCTCCCACTCATCCTTGAGAAGATGACCTTGAAAGTGATTCTGGGCTTGAAACATCCCAGAATGTTTCAAGTAATGAAATCAAAACAAAAGTGCTATTGCTCATACAGCAGGGTTTTCTGGGAGCACTGCAAGTCCTAAACAAAGGCACATCATCCAATAACTGTTTCTACCAATTGCTTTGCAGATCTTGTACAAAATGTCACAAAGGCAAAGCTTTGCCCAGTGTTGCCTTGTGGTGTTTTACCTCCCGCACAAAGTAGCAGTATTGTGGAGAATTAAATCAAGGAATATAAGAAAAGGACAGTGCCTTCTGCTCAAAGAAGCTGAATCCTGAACATTTTATCCACAGTTCTGTCACAGAAGACCCACACCTCATCTGGGTTTCTTAAGACAGGCTTTTCAGCTATTTGCATTTGATTTTTCCAAGTCCCTCACTTGCCACCTCAGATTTGACCATCAGAAAAGTGGGCATTGACAGCAGTAACATAAGACAATGGGAGTCTGCTCTGGTACTGTTAGACAAAATTTAAAAGCAAAGAAAGAAAGAAACAAAAAACCCTGCACAACTGTCTAAGCATCTCATTTTGAACTATGGAAACAAATACACTCCTGAGCTTAATCTGTCAGCCCATCTGTCTCAGCCCTTCATATAAAAAATGAGATACAGTCACCACCTTCTTGCTCAGAGCTGTGAGAAAGCATTCATTAACTGTTCTGACGCATGACAGTAGGATGCTTATTTGAATATGTTCAGAAGAAAGATATTCACAGTCAACAACCCTAAATCCACTATTGCCATAAAGAGGTTAATTACCTTTGTGTCTGCTTTCAGTCAAAATCCTGTCAGGAGATGTATACACTTATCCCACAGAGATGTTGATATCAAGCACGTTTGTTAAGGTACAGATTACTGTGATGTATGGAGTTCAGTGTAAGGTCAAGAATGCAGAGTCACACGTGTATGGCAGTGGGAGGATGTGGAAGGAAGCATAATGCATGGGCAAGTGGTCAGAAAAGAATGGAAAAATAACCACTGAAGAGATGTTTAAGTCCACAAGAAAGTCAAGCAATCCATATTTTAATGAAGAATGATCAGGGTCCTGCCTGTATAGAGAAGAAATAAACTAGTTTCAGAGAGAGGGATCACATCTGCCTGCATCCCCTGGAAGGGTTCAAGGGGAGATCAGAGAAATGTCATAATCTGCCCAGCCAAGTCCACCTGCAGGTTAAGCCTGAGATGAAAGGCATATGGACAGAGACCACTCCAGCCAGCTGAGCACAGGGAAAGGCTGCAATGAATGGCTGGGAAAAACACAGAGAGTAAGGGAAGGAGAGCATAAGAAGGCATCCTAATGACTCTCAAATGTTTTTTTCCTTCCATTGCTTCACCTTTACCTTTCATAAATTTTGTGACAAAATTATTTATTTTGGATCTCATGAATAAATACGTGTCTTTGTAACTGATCTTATGTGGGCTTGAATTAAGAGCGATTTCAAAGCAACTAGATAATAACAAGACACATTTCACCTAAGGCTATGCCAGTTCATAAAGTGTGATGCTGGGGATACTCCAGCGGCCTCCCTTGCTCCCAGTGTATTCTCTGTGCTGTGCTCTCTGAGGATCCAGATAAGCCAATTCACAGAGAGAGGAAATAGCTCTTGTCATACTAACTGATATGGCTGGGAAAATGCAACAAGCGTCTGGGCTTATTCACGCTTGTGTGCTTGAAAGCTTGTCTGTTTTTTTCCAGTTATACCACTTGGCCTAACCAATAGTTTTCCTCCTCCTGCAAACTGTGCCATATTACTAGTCATGTGATTTTAGTCATGTCTTTTCCCTCTATTACAGGAGGATAATATGCTTAAAGAGGCTGAGTTAGGACAGAAGAAGCAAAGGCTAAGAAAAAAACAGTGGCTAATCCCTTATACCAGGAACATCAGGTAATTACACTTCTGGAGACATTTGAACACTTTGTAAACCTCACACTGGGCCTGTCAATTTAAACCAGATTCTGATCTTGGTGTGACAGTTCTTCCCCTCAGAACAGCGTGATAACTGTAACTGGTGAACCTGTTTCAATTCATCCACATTCAAGACAGCGTTTCAGGACCCATTCAATTGTAAACATTATCTTTACATAGATAAGATCTATTTGAGAGCTTTTTTGACTGTGTATGCTCCATGACAGGATGGAGTTGCTGGTTTCTGTTGCAGTTTGCCATACCACCCAGACATCAGGTCATGACAGGGCCTCCCCATAAGGTTGCCCTCTCTTCCCATTTGTCCAAGAATACTGTCTGTAGAGATGCTGGGTTACCTTCTTTCAGCAGACAGCTGTCATACCCAAAGTGTCACTGTGGCATCTTTGCTGCCACCATCCTGCAGGGTACAAGAATAGGAGCATCTCTTCCTGGCACTTCTTCTTGGAGGCTGTTTGGGATAATATTTGGGATAAGTCCCATGGCAGGGAAAGTAAACAGCTACAAAATCTTGCAGAATACAATGATTTACTTAAATAAAAGCAAAAGTACAAAAAAGTAGTGGACAAAGTAGTGGAAAAATGCCTGTGTCTTAGTTTTGTCTGACAGGCATTTGACATGAAGAACAAATGGAAATTACTTTGTCCTTCAGTCATGGTGTTTCTCTCTCTTTCCTTCCATGCTATGGAACAGTTTGCTTTGACTGTCTACTCCCACCCACTAGGAGAATACATTCTGCTGTGAAAACACTTATTTCATCCTGTCACCTGCTAAGATTTCCTGTCCTTTGTGAATTCCTCAGTTTTATACAGCCCGTCACCAGCATCTGGTCCTTTAGCTTTCATATTAGACATCTTCTGCTTTCCACTTCTCTCTCTTTTGCAGAGAAGTTGAAGGAGCTAATGAACACTTGTAGCCAGCCTATCCTCCCAAAGTGTTTCCCTTAAGCAGGCTATCAGTAAGACATCTTCCTTTCCTAGAAGGCACTTGTTGAGACACTGACACAACTTTCTATGGCAGAGCAGTTCTGGAAACCAGAATTCATGCTAGGGGCTGAAGCACCTGCTCCAAATCAGGTTTTCTTCTTCAAGTGAAGGCATTTGCAGAATGTCCTATGGAGTTTGCTGTCACACTCACTCTATTTAGTTCTGTGGTTCAGAAATTAAAAGTTATTTTACACAAGAGGTAAGATGGGTAAATCAAAGGCAATCTACAATGCTAGAAGAATCTCTCCAATAGTGGGTGCCCCAGACCAAATAACTGTCTGGCAGTTAATTCTCAGAACACCCATGCATTAGTTTCTGAGGAGTCAAAAGAGAGTACAGAAAAGGTAAATGCCTTTCATGGGAAACCCACTATCTGGATATTAATCTTCCATAAATACATTCCTTATTCTGTGTAACTACAAAGAATAATAAAAAAAAAGCCTTATGCATTTCTGTGGAGGCTGAAATTAGATGTTCATTGCCTGTGATCTCCAGGGAGTTCATATTTATTTCATTGAACATTTTACTAGCAATGGGAAAATATTCTCTTTTCCTGAACATTTTCCCTTTATAATGTTGCCAAAGCTTTACAGAATGATGAATCATTCTTTTGTGACAAGAGTGTTATTTTTTCTCATTTGTAACATAAGCAATTTTTTTTTTGGTGCAAAAATTTCAGACACCTCATAGTGATGTTGCAGTGGGACCTAAAGCCTCCATATTTCAGCATATGAGAAAAAAGTGCATGAAGCAATATAAAAAAAAAAAATAAAAATAATGATTCTTGTGGTAAAATTAGGCAATGCTCACACATCACTAGGGCTGCACGTATAATTGGCAGTGAGATCCATGTTGTAAGTAATGGGGAATTGCACAGGTGAAGAGAGAAGTTCACAGGGAAGCACGTGAGGCTGTAGCAGATGAGGACAGTGGTAGCTGTGCTTGCGCTGCGAGGAGCTCTGGGCTTGGAATAGGAGTGGGCATTGCAAGACAGAAATACAGTGAATTTACATGAGAGTAAAGCATCAGGTAGAGGGTAGCTGGTTGCCATAGCTCAGTTAGACTTCCCTGCAGCCCCTTCTCAGCTGACTTATAGGAGGACAGAAATCAACTTAAACTGTCATGTCTGGGAATCAAAGTAAATGGATCAAAATTGTCTGAGAGATAGGAAGAAAGAGTAGGAATACATGTTTTTTTCTCACACCTGATGACATGGATGTAGCAAAATGTCTAACATGGTCTCTTGGTAGCAATTAAAAAACCCATGAGAATCATCTTGCCAAAAAATAGTAACCTGCTGAATCAAGAAAATGTTAGAGAGGTATGGTTTAAGTGTTTGTTTTGGCTTTAAGGAACCAAAGGGTAATTTAATGAAATAGAAGGTGGCCAGTTGAAATCTAACCAGATAAATGATTCTAGGTGCAACCTTTAGGTATAAAATTCATCATTTCCAATGTATACCTTTGGGACCAAAATCTTAGCAAGTTTAAAAGGGGCATTAGACATATGTGTAGATAGCAAGAGGTAAAGAGTATAATTGCGAAACCATGAACACTTTATGAGTTGAGTTAGTTTTTATTAGTGGAGAACATGATAGAACTGTGCACTAGAACAGGTTATTCCAATGACTTTATTGTCTATATCTGTTGAAATACATGGTCCTGATCATTTCTGGATGCAGAACACTATACAAAGAGGATACTCAATCTTGTTTGGCCTGACTGTGTTTATGTGACAATATTCCAACAGACTTATGAACCCTAGGCCTGAAAGAAAAGGAGGGATTGAGGAGTGAAGCTTTTTGGCAGAGCAGTTTGTAGTCCAATAATGAAATAGAAGGGGATACTTCAGGTCAGTCCTAAAGTGCACTGCAAGAGACATTCAGTAATAGAAGTCATCCATTATCACTCAGGCACAAATATTTTGAAAAGAAAAATTCTGGACAGGCTCGGAAAAGCTGGATGGCTCATCTTTCTGATGAGATTTCCATAGAAAAGTTACAGTATTTGCAAGGCTGCCAATTTTTAAGCAATCCTCTCTCAGCCAATTTCTTTATTTCCCTCCCCACACTACCAAACATGATTAGATCATATTAGGAATGTATTGCCTGCCAAATTTCATCTCCAGTTAATCATACTGAGCACTGTGACCTTATAAAAGAATCTTAAACTTATTAACCTGTTTACCCTGTGCCTACATACAGAGGGGAAAAAAAAATAGTCTCACCAACTTATTTTGGAATACTGTTTATTAAGGCATCTTGATTTATGTTTTCCTCCTCTTTTGCAGTTGATATGTCATACTTCAAAGGAAAACACTGTAAAGAAAGCAGTGTTTCCACCATAGTTGTGATCACATGTGAGAAGGGGATGGTATATCACTACATACACTCCAGATAACTGGGAATATGCAGACCTCTGTCATCTGCATCTTGTTGTTCCCAAGTATTTGTTTACACTGTGTCCCACGTGGCTCCTTTTGGTGGGGAAAAAATCATGAAACGTTTAAAGCAGCTCATCTGTACTGTCCTGTAAGGCTTTACTCTTCTAAACCAGCAGACACGGTCTGGCACTGAAGGACAGATCCTCAGATGATACTAATCTGCCACCCTTCTGGCATCTGTACTCTGCAGAAGCAGACAATATGTTGCTTCATGATGAATGGCAACCCAAACCAGTGCAATCTGTCCCATGAAATGCAGGTTTGTAGATTAAGTCAATATTGCACTTTACATTTTTTTGTATGACATGCGGTTCTCACGTAAACTAACCAGATTTGGTTTGGTTTCAACTTATCAAATATCAGACATCCTAAATGTCAGGGTTCACATCAAAGGTAGTAGTCTAAAAACCCTTTCTAGTACATGGAGAAGAACAGCAAACTCATCCTAATGTTGATTTTTAAAAGACTGCTAATAAATCACATACCAGAAGTTTCTAATTCTCTACACTTATAAAGAAAAGTACCTAACGCACTAACTTAGATATCTACATACAATCATCTAACATTTGGTGAGATGGTTGAATTATGCCTTAGATCAGGAATAGAATATGTGGCAGGAGAACCAATTTTTGCTGATTGACTCCCTAAGAAAGAGCAGAAACACTATGTATTATAAAAAGAAAAGTGATTGCTGTCTACCTTAGTTATGCATTGTAATATTCCACCACGCACAACAATCCCATTAAGTGGGTCAGTGAATTGCTATTGTAGGCTTCTGCCTAAGATCTTTTACTCATAATGACACGTGTGACAGTTGTACGTTTAGAGTAGAGAGATAAAAGCTGCATGTGAAAACTAATTAATCAATGTAACATACTGCTATTAGCTTCACCCTTGAGATACCAGTGTTACATGCTAATTGTCTAAAAACCAGTGCTTACTGGGTGAGTCAGGAAAGGCGCATAGTTTATAAATTTTAACACACCAAACCATTTGGGAAACACAGCTGAGGACATCAACAAGAGAAAAATTTCCACCAGAGATCAAACAGCTGGATATACTCAGTTGTGCTCCTGTCTTTCACAGGGGCTACTTCTGAAGGCAGGGATAAGCCAACTTTGGATCATTCTGACACAAACAGTCCATACAGGAAATTTCTTCTTAATGTTGTTTTAATAGTGTTTGGGAAAATCCTTGTTCATAGCACATTTAATACAGGAAGGAATTATTAATTTACAATTTTGACTGAAGTCTCATGGATCAAGATAATAAAGCTATTTGAAGTGATGTACTCTATTGACCATGCCTATATTGCCTGCAAAGGATGGTCCCATGACTGCCCCAGGAGATGAAATGCCTGTCTGCCATAGGGTGAGCTTCCAGGCATGGCCTTGGCTACAACTGGAGCACAATTTCCATCATCTATAGGATAATATATGCCCAGACCAGCCAAGATGCAAGTCAAGACAGACAGGAAAGGAAACAAACCAGTCTCACAAACACTCCAGAAGGTTCTGTTTCAGCATAGCATAGACATGGCCTTTGATTTCTGAGAAATATGTATCAGCTGATCATCGGTATCCTTATGGGTCTGCTCTGAAGGCCACTGAACTCAGCAGTAGTCTTTCCACTCGCTTCAGTGGCTTTGGCCCAAGCTCTTTTGGGTATAAAATACATGAAGAGAAATCTAAAACAAATGTCAGTGGCCAGGAGATTCTTCAAAGAGAACAGAATAATTGAATACAAACAATGGAGTTATGAATATTGTCACAGTTTAGGGTCAGGGCAGCCCCTTAGACCTATAACAGATGCTCTCTGTTAACCCCCCTCCCTCCCCAAAGGGGAAGAGAAATGGAATAAGGGAGAGTGACCTAGCGATTAGAAAAGGAAACTAGACAGCTTTAATGAAAAGGAAATTAATAATTATAAAAATGGAATATATACAAAGGGAGAAAAAACCCACAAGACTCAATACTCTTTAGCACAAATGAATCTTTACTGGATCCAAGGCCAGCTTATATCTGATGTCCTTCCTGAAGCAGTTTAGACTACACGAAGCAGACTTTTCTGTGTAGACTTTTCTCTCCATGAGCAGTTTTGTGTGTTATAGTGCAATGGCAGTTTGGGAAGCTATGAATAGGTATCAGAAGTTTAAAGCTATGCTGTCATGAGGCACATACTCTCATTGTGGTTTCAAGATAGTGAAATAATAACAAGAATGGAGAAATGGGGATTTTCTAGCAGGACAGAATGCAATGAAACTGACCGTTCCTTTCTTTTACTGCTTAAACTTGTAAGAGCAAAGTCCTGCTGGAGAAAACAAGAATTACTATTATTTCTTTTCTACTCTTCTTTTTATTGCTTTTCTTCCACAAAGAAATGTTTAAAGTAATAAAAATCAATACCCCGTCTGTCAGCCTGCATTCCACTGAAAGGTAACAGTCAATGGGAGTAACAATGGTGTGGTAAAAGCTTTTAATGTGCTTCAGCTGAGTTTTTTCAATATTTAAAGAGAACCATCAGTGTTGATTTCAAATCCTGGAGGCTGCTAGATAAATATTTACTAAAAACTCTGATACACCTTTTAACAATGAATGTTGAAGGCTGTCTTATTTAGAAAATCCTGTCACTTCAATACCACCAAAGCAGTGGTCTGGTGCTAGTCTGTTGGTAATCCCAGTGGGAAGTCTATTTATTTTTATTTCTTGTACAAAGTAAATGGCACATAAGAAAATGAAAGCCTCATTCCTGTTTGCTGCTGAGGGTGGCAACTGCAGTAATGAAAGTAATGTTCCTCTTGTCTGGAGGTGCAGGAAATTCAGCCAGCCCAGCACTTGGGGAGAAAGCCTTCTCTGTGACCCTGATGTCACATCTCCCCAGTTGCAGTTATGGTTATCCACTAAGGATAGGCTCCGAAAACTGAAAAGAGTGTCATTTAGTCCCACTGAATTCAGTGGGATTACTGATTTAACCAAAGTTAAGCACATGCTAAAGTCTTTACTAGGTCAGAGCTTAAAATACCATTGTAATCAGTATTTGCATGGATATTTTAAACATAGGTCTTATGAACTATACAAAGTCTTCCGTTAACTTGAATGAACTTTTTAGCTCATGTTTTTTGTGTATAGAGTCTTTTTCCTTGATTAACAGCTTATAAATCTTCTAAATCTCCCCAGCTTATATAGCTATAAGTAACAGAATTATACTAAGATGCATTTTTTTTTGTGGCATTAGATACAGAGAGGGGGATTTCTTGATACAAACATATCCTACTACTCACTGAACTTGCATTCCTGAAAAGTGTGACAGTGATTTGACAGATGGCAAAACAAATTTTCCCAAAGGAATTAATGTAAGGGTGGTGGGTGGGATCCGTGGTTCAGAATTACACACTGTTTAAATACTGTAACAATATATGATCTTTCCAAATCATATCCTGATACCACTGTCTAAAAAATAATAATAAAAAAAATTGTTGGGAAACATTTTTCTTTTTTTTTTTTTTTTTTTTTTCTTCAGGTTTAAGTGGAACACCAATAGTGGTTTGGCATGCCAGAGTTTAGAGATGACAAGGATGACACAGAGAATAAAGAAGTGGAAGCAGAATCATCAGGACTGTCAACTGCCAAATCAATGTCTGATGGGACAGAAGAGGAGGACAAGATGCTACTTTTCAGCAACTTGCTTTTCAGCACCTAGTTTTGCACTAGTGGAAGATGCTGATGACTTTTTTTAAAAATAAAATTGAAGACAACTGCATATTGACCTGAGATTTTGATCAGCATATCTTTTTATAACATGAAATCATATTTTGGAACACCCTTGTGACCTTGTCCAATAGTTCTCAGAATGGACTACTGCTCTGAAAGATCTCATCTACTTCATCTATTAGTTTGAGCAATCTTAATCTCTCTTTCTGAATCATTATATTTTTACTGTCTTTGTCATCTTATTCAAGTCTTCTTCTTTTTGTCAAGGTCAATCAAGGGAGAAGGTGAGAAATACTAGGAAATGATTAGCATAAGAGGGTATTAAATGATGGATGGCAGAACTCCCAAAAGATGCATCAGGAAGATACATTGCATATTACTGTACATTTCCAGATTATTTACTTGTATGACATATAAGACAACGGTATAGTAGGTGAATGATTTCATTACTCCTTGTAGTTAGAATTTCACAGTTGTTCCTAACTAGACTTTTTCACAGAACATTCACAAGGACATTTTGGCAAATTTGACCTACGGGGACAGAGAAAGTGAGCCTTAATTTCAGTTTTTATGAGGATTTATGAAAGGAGAAAAGGGAATCACAGAAGAAGTGCACTTCAAACTAAGCTCTTAATTTGTTAAACATCTCTGCTCAAGTCTTGCATCACTCCATTATCTAACTGCAATGCAGTTACAGCTCATGTGAATCATATTTCCAGAACTGGTATACTTTTGCATTTCCAGTTTGGAAAAAGAGACATTCAGCACCTCTGAAGAGCTGACCTTCCACCAATTACTTTCAACATACATTTTTCTAACCTTTATTTCATGCACATTTTCATCTGGCTGGACATCATGCTGCAGTGCTTGTCTGGCCTTCTACGTGGAGCACAGTTAGGTTTCTATCTCAAAATCATATTTTTTTCTTGGCTTTCATGCTGATTCACATGTACCTAAGCCCAACATAAGCCCAACTTAAAACATAAGCCCAACTTAAATAAAACCAAAACAGGTGCTAATTTTCCATGTCTCTGTTCTTTCAGTTATCAGGCTGAATCTGCTATACAGACTAAAAATTTTATTCATTAATCTAGAAAGCCTTACTTATTAAGCTATAAAGCAAAAACCTGTATCACTAGAATGACTTTACCTACAGGTTGTTTATGTCCATGTAGGGAAAAACGTCATTTCAGTTCTTTTTTATTACCCCCTTAGACTGTGATATCAAGTCCCAACTGATTGTTAAGTAAGCTTGACTACTGACTGGTTTTAATTTCAAACCAAACCTTCCACCCATTCCTTTTCTTACACATTGCTAAGGTAAAGATCATCATAGACTGTACACAAAAGTGAAACACAGCAGGATCACTGAAAAATACCAATCCAGATAGATTAAGACATGAAATAACAACTGAAAAAAACCCCATATTGCTTGTTAGGTGCTATTAAGAAGTCATATTTCTCCAGCCATATTTTCATACTTTTCCAGCCATATTTTGCTGATCGCCAGCCCAGAAATGTATTTGGAATCAAACTTCAAACTACCTTGTTTTTCCTGACAAAATCTTTTAGACGAATACAAATATTACCATTGCCTTTACAAGTTGCATTAGGTCAAGGGCTGTAATGTGTGCTGGCACTACAGCTCCTAGATCTTTTGGCTTCTCCCATTCTCACCTGTTTATCTTGCCTGGACTGTGATGCCTCAGTCACTAAGGATTAACATCTCACACAGACATGGGGATAGTTTGTGGAGCTTAGTCCAGGAAAAGCCACACACAGTGTCATTGCCCGTAGGCGCCTGTGTAGGTAGGCTGCCACAATTCTACTGTGGTTCAAAAATGCTGGATATTGCATCACACACATTTGGCAGAACTTGAAGCCCAAAGGGCAAAGTATACTCTTAATATTCCTAGAAACTTACAGAAAGTTCTGGAGATGTTACAGTAAGGTCAGGGATTTCTTTTAAAAGCTGTGTTTTAAGGGCAAACACTTTGTAATCTCTCCTCTAAAAGGACCCCTTTATTTGAAAATAATGCTTTGAGGGAATTAATAAAATATTAATGCTAATCTTTCATTAACAGCTCTTGATGCTACTCTTAATGCTCCAGGCCTGAGTTTAATTTGACTAGTATTTTCCCTATGAGATACAAGCCCTTTCCATCTTCTCAGTGTGTCCATTTTCTTTCACAATGTCTTTCAAATGGTTTCTTAAGATTTTGTTTGTGTGGGATGGGTATTATTGGGCAGTCACTAAAGTTCAAGACCTAACTCAACCAACCCTTCTGGGAGCACGTTTGAGCTCAAATGATTCAGACTCTTTCTTTGGCAGAAGACTCCACATGTTTCAGTGGGAATCTTGCCTGTGAGAAGGGAGAGAAATGGTCTCCACATGTTCTTGCAAGAAGGATGTCCTGTGAAGGCATCCAATGTGTAGTAGCATAAATGAATAACATTGAAAATCACAGATTTCCTTCCAGCAGAACCTCTGGAGTTTTGTAAGATCATCAGAGCCATTTGGGATGGAATCATCTGAGCAGAAGTCACAAAAGAAGAAAGCTTTCTCATAACGTTCCAGTAACAGAAACAAGAGATTTCAGTAGTTTGTGAAAATGGGGGGAAATATGAAGTTCACTAACATTTATAAGACTGAAAAAAAGTCCTTTTGGCTCCAAGACAGTGATTTTATTTCAAGCCCAAACTGATTATATTCAGAACTATACATTCACCTCTATTTATTCTTCACAGAATCCTCTCAAATCCAGAACTTCAAGTACCAAACAGGGGTCAAGTTACTGTGTTCCACTCTTGACTCACCACTGCTTCAGGATACCAACCTCAGCACATCTCCCCACATGTCATTTTTTCCACACTATAAAACCGTGGTGTTCTTTTCTGTTCTGGAAGACTGGACTCCACAGAATTTTCATGTCTCAGATTCAATGGTGGATTATTAAAAGTACAAGTTAGTAGTATTAATTACACATTAATTATTCACTCAGTAGTCATTAATTTTCAAAGCGCTTGTTTTACTCTAGGTTGAAACAGATTGCTAAGTACTTTAAAATATGTATTAAAATATGATAACTCTATCAATATTTGCAGCACACTGTTTTACAGTTCAGTTTTGGTGGAATGCAATTTCCAAACCCGTACTCTAAGTATGTTCAGCAACAGGGCAGATAGAAACACTGAAGCCAAATGCTACAGTGAGATTCCTCAGCAGCATAGACACATGGTTAAGAGCTTTTAGCTTCCTTTCATGGAGGATTAAATACAGTCTGAAATATTTGGCTGGTGCAATCTGCCCGGTTTGGTCCCTGTGTCTTAAGAGGAATGCAAGAGGTGCCTTCGGGAACACTGTGTAAGTTGCCCAGAGTCATTCCTGGGGCTAAATCTACATGCTACCAGACAACACATGTAAACAGGCAATGTGCAAATCTGTGGGCTCATGGCTGAATTCCCTTCTTTGGCTGTTGAGCCATTCTCTAAGAAGGCACTGGATACACCAACTAAACTGATTTTGCAAGGCGCCAAGGCTAAGCACTGTAGAGAACGCCGAGTGCAATTATATTTTCTGATGGCATGACTACCTTCCCTCAGAGACAAGAAAAACAAAAAGATGTCATAGATGTACCGGTTTTCCCCTTTAGCCCACTCCTCCATAAAACAGAAAGACCACTTTCCCACCCTATGACAGAAAGTGACACTCTGCAGAGTTGCTCATTGCACGGGACAAAGGCACAACTTCAGCTGCTCCTTTTCTACTGTTGAATGTCTTGCCACAGGAACTGGTTCAAAGAGACAAATAACAGTGGCCCTGGTGGGTACATTTTCCCCAACGATTCTGGTCTTTATGAGAAACTTAAGTATTGTGTTCCCTGTGGCTGGCCCAAACACTCCATTACCCTGTGTCCAGCCTCATTTGGTGCTCTGGGATTTCCCTTCACACACCAAAGTCAGATTTTGGCTTACGTCCTCATGAGACTCCCCTCAGAGATGTCTAAGCATCAGTTATCTGTAAGCCAACTTTCAGTCCTAAAAGGACTTACTAGGTTAAATCATTTGTTTACTAGAAATAAGGACTAGGAAATAAACTAATCATGATTCCACAGACATTAAAATATATTTTTGTTTCTTTGTGATGAGGAAAGGACTCCTCATTTTCACTGTTTTCACCTGGTTTGGGGGGCTTCCATGTTTTTTTCCTTAGCTTTCTCCTACTACCACTGACCAACAATAGCTTGTTAGAGGAGCCCAAGGATGGAATTAGAAAGGAGTTTTGGGCATATATGTGAGTAATCAGAAAGGAGCAGGGAGCCACCCAGGTAGGGTTTCAGAGCTCTGGGGCACGAGATGCTCATCATGGGCTCTGGGAGAATGTGTTAGTTGAACAATATTAGGGCCAGTTGGGACTTGGAGAGCTGTGGTAGCCTCCTCCTCAACTGATGAGCACCTGGGGTGCCAGCTGGGCTGGCTCAGAGAAGACAGCTTACATGTCCTTGGAAAAGCAGAAAAGCTTTAGTTTGCTTGTTAGAACTTCCAGTTTCAGATTGCCATGGACTGTTGTAATGGCTCATGAGCCTGGGAATTTCTACTCAATAGCCTCGGTTTCTGCACCTTTTACAAAAATTATGAACATTTTGTCTGTGATGTCAGAGGTGGAGAACTGGAGCTACTATGAAATACAGGGGTGTGTGGTATTGTTTTATATGGATGGTGCACAAACACTGCAAAACCTGTTCACAGTTAAAAGTCAGGAAGTTAGTGGACAGACAAGTATAACGTAGAGAGATGTCTGGATAAAGAAATTTAACCTATGAAAGATCACCTGAAGGTGTAACAGATTTTCCACTGCAGTAAGGTACTCAAGGCTTCCATTGGCTATTGCTCTCAAATATTTGAGGTTGCTCAACATGCCTAAGAGCTTTACAAAGAGATGTAGGTATTTGTTAAAGCTTTTTTCAGATACTTGAGTTTCTACTCAGAAGCAAATGCCAATATTTCAATTTTTTGCTCTCACAATGTATGTACATTTTGAAAACTTGATACAAAAATGAAATTGAGAAATTTCATAGTCCTAACTCAGACTATTTCCTTTGGGTAGTAATCAAAACTTGTGCAAGAAAAATATTAGGAAAAAAAAAAAAAAGAAAGTACATTGCTACGAAATATGGTCTGAAGACCAGATAAAATCAGTAGCATGTGCTAATACAAAAGGCAAACCAAAATATGACACAAAGATAAAATCCAAATTAAATGGTCTCCTTTGTTTGGATTGAACATTTCCTCAATATCAAAATGTTCCGACAAAACATTTCAATTTTGCCAAAATCGCATTCCCTGGCAGAAGTGGACTCTGTAAAAAGGTTTTGACTAGCTTGAGCGTGTGCATGCCAAGTGATTCCTTTTGTGTTTTGTGGTTTTCATCCACTGTGGAGTGAACTTTTAGTGAGCCTCATTCATTCAGCTGCCCCACCATAAAAATGCACGGCTATTTTAAGCACATTGTAAAGTGGAACATGTCACTTGGACAGGATGCCCAGTCATGGGAGCATGGGCCAGGAATCCCTCTCCGCACCCACCCCATGCCCAGCCCTCCGGTAGGGGCAGTACCCTGGGGATGCATCAACCCCTGCAAGCCTAAAGGGAGGATGTACCAAGTGCCTCCTTCTGGAGATGGCTGTAACTTCAGCTCACACACAGCAACTAGGATGACTCATGTAAACAGATATCCACTTTTCTGTTTCTTCCCCCTTTACTGTATCTTTCTTTCCGAGATGAAAATCACTATCTCAGAGCTGAACACTGAGCCAACAAACCCACCACAAAAGGGATTGGCTGCCAGAGTCCAGAAAGGGTTAAGGCAGCAGTTGGAGAGGTTTGGGGTGACGTCGTCCTTCTGGACGCCTGAGAAGTCTCTTGAAGGTAGTTCCCCTCTGGTGAGGATGGGAGCGAGCTGAGGTCTGAAATCCGAGATCCCTCGCAGCCTGGAGCTGGTGAGGTCCCAGTAAAAGCTGTTTGCCTGCTTTCCCTTCCCAAGCAGTCACTCTGCTGCACTGGCCTGGGCAGTATGGAGCGAGCCCCCTGGACACATGTAGGACTCACTCTCCTCCAGCTCCTGCTCATCTCCTGCTTGCCAAGAGGTACCGTAAGTGAGCGTGTGCGTTCCCGGCACGGTCGAATGAGTCCTTTTCCTTCAGTGTGGTCAGAGGGGTTTGATCTCATGTGCTGTCATGGGAAGTAGAGAGATCTGCAGGGATGGTAATAATAGAAAGAAGGGTCTCTGCTTTATTTATTTTTTTCTTGCTGGCATGGAGTGTGTGTGGGGGGAGGTTTGCCCAGGAATGATTTCCAGGCAAACTTAATAGCCTTAAAGAGAAACAACTGGCTGGATTTGTTTGCCAATGGCCATCAAGAAAAGGGTATGCAATCACTTCGCTTACTACTGCTTTATTTTCTCAACACTCAGTGCTAAGGAAATGATGATAAAAAGAGGCATTTAAGTCTCTGAATTGTAAAGCGTAATTTGTTTAGTTTGGCAAGACAGAGACTTTCCTCTCCAGCCCCAACACCAAGAATGAAGGCAAGGGAGGAAAAAAAGTGAAGGAAAAAAAAAAATAAAACAAAAGCCACACATTGTTTCCGACCTAGGCTTTAGTTCTGCCAAAATTATTCTTTCGAAGGGGAAGCCTCGTTAAAGCAGAATGATCTTTTTTATACTCAAGTCTCACTCCAGTTTCTGCTGAACCAGCATGTACGGTTTCTTCTTGATAAGGTTAAGCAAAAAGCATTTACTGGTTAGTGCAAATCTGCTGTTGTTACAGCCATGATCATGGGCTGTTTACACCTGGAGGTGGCTGGAGCTGCTTGAAGCAGTGAGCTGTCAGCAATGCAGGCTGCTTTCTCAGGAGATGCACCCGTAAGGACTGGGTGTCAAGGTGCCCTCAAATCACCCTCCCTTCAAGCTGCTGCAGATTGTGGCACTCCTGGCAAGGTAAATGCCTCTTACCAGGGCAGCTGTCAGGTAGGCAAGCACCCCAATTGGGACGGCTATAAATAAACAGTGTCAAGGATGGTTCTTCAGAGCTCACCTTGCCAGGGTCTGTGGCAGAGGGTCTTCCTCCCTGCTGACCTCTTGGGGCCTAGGGTGTAGGTGACAGGTGGTGACCAGGGACGCCTGCACTGACCTCGGGCCAAAATTTCTCTCTGGGGCATAAGCACAGAAAGCTTCTCCATGCCTCCATCCCACATGCACCTACTTGTCCCCATGGTGGCCTGTCCTTCAGCCACATGCTACCTTGCACTCTGGCCAGGCAAGCTGGCTCTGTGGCACGTGCCAGAGCGGCACAGAAATAGCCCCGAGGGTGGCAGAGCAGTCCTAGACATGGACTGCAGCTGTCAAGTGGCTAGGTGGGCAACAAACCTCCCCTGCCTGTGTGAGTACATCTCCCTCACAGCGAGAAGCCGGTCCACAGAGAGCGCAGGCACTGGGCTGCTATGGGCCTACTGGGCAGCGAAGACAAGGGGCAGCAGGAGGAAGGACAATGGCAGGCAATGGGACGCGAGGGCTGTGGGCGTGCGAGCTTGGGAAGGAGGATGCCCATTCCCTCTGACACCAGCGCCTCCCATGCCACGACAAGTGCGAGAAGGGCCTGGGGGACACATGGAGAAAATCCGTCCCCGTCGCCCCTCTCCTTCCTCACTGTGCCTCCCCGGCTCTGCTGCTGGTGGAGCACCTGGAGCGGGCACTTGTCCAGCACACAGCTGGTAGCATGGCGGGGGTCAGCAGCTCCCCTCTGGCAACAGAAGGAGGGGCACTCCAAGGCAGGGGAGTCATTCAAAAGTGCAGTGGCCTTAGCATGTCAGGGCAGGTTGGAAAATAGCATTTTGCCTCCTCCCCACAGATGTATCCAATTTTTATCCATATTTATCACACCCAGTTGCACAGGGCCTGCCTCGAGAGTTGAGGGCAGGAGTCGGGGAGGTCTGGGAATTGATTTTTGGAATAAACTTGAAATGCAAGTGACTCATATTTCCTTAAAAATATATGTGTGTTTGTGTGTGTTTTTCTGCCTATCTAAACCCTTCCCAACCTCTCTTCCCCTCCCCCTCCAGCCTCTGTCTAGAGAAGTGGAGGCCAGATGCACTCAGACACATCCAGATGCATTCAATCTTAGCAAATGGGTTACTTCAGTTCACATGTTTAGGTTCCTAGCACTGACAAAGGGAAAGAAACTTCCTTTTCATTTGGGAAAAAAATCTGGGGTTACTCACTCTTGATCCCAAGGCCACCTCAAGGGGCTCCCGGGAGTCCCTGCAAGCCTGCCTGTATCCAGGATTTGGCTCTCCATCAGCCCAGAGGGAGCCCTCAATACTGCAGGGCCATGTGGGTGCTACTGGCAGCATGAGCTCCCTTGGGGACTTGGATGCCCCTCTCTCTTCTGCAGGAAGTGGTGCAGGGGCAAGGAGGGAGGGAGGCCATAGGGCAGGGAGGCAAGCTATCAGCAGGGACAGAGGGCTGGCAGCTTGAGGGCACCTGCAGTCCTTGGTTAGGGCTGGACTACAGTGGGGATGTAAGGAATAAAATTTGAGATGGGGGCTCAGGGGTTTTCCTGTTGTCTGTGTGGACTCTTTCTATCTGAGCAATGTTAACTGCAAGTAAACTGGCAAGATGTTCCAGCTCTCACACCATTACAGCAAGCAAGCGGTCAGGACAGGTCCAGTACCAGCCCCCTGTGTTTATAACACAAGCACATTCTCATGTTATGTGGTCATGAATTTCAATGCTGTGGCTCCTTCTTCTCCACAGATTCCCAAATATTCTCTCCTATAGCAGAAGTCCAGCTTTGTCCCCTAGACCCCGTTAGCAAAGTCTGAGCTCTCCAACCTTATTGAACCCAAACGTGCTACATTCGTTACCTGTTCCTGTTCCTTGTCCTGCAGCACAGAGAACACTCTTCCTGATCACAAGAGCATAATTTCTCCAGCCAGAATAAGCTACTCTATTGCAGAAAGAAACCAAGTCTGAATAGTAATGTGTCAGCCTCTGAGTTTTAGCCTTACCCTGGCTAGTTTAGCCTGTCACAGCCCTTCGCTGATGAAGACACAAGGCCACAGTCTCAATAATAAGATCACAAATGCCAGCACATAATTTCAGAGGAGAAACCAAAGGAGGGAGAGGTTTAGGGCAGACTTTTACAGATATTGCTTTAGATGCTAAAAACATCCAGGCTAGTGGCATAGATTGACTATAATTTAAATCCAACTATGGCAAAAGTGATACAGTGAAAGGAAGCTATGTGGTGTTTTGAAGGCACGAGGGAGATGCATGCAGAGGAGAATGAGGTTTAAACTGGAAATGGATCTGAAATGTGGTGGAAGCATGAACACTTGACACAGCTCTCTGGGCCTGTGGCCCAAATGGCCTAATCCCTAAAGGGAAAGGAGAGAATATGGAGGTTAGGTACATCAAAGTGGGGAAAGGAGCCAAGTTTTGACTCGGGAGGTGTGGAGTATGGCACTATTTTGCATATTACCACTTACCACCAGGTAACAAGAGCAGATGAAATGTATGAAGAAGGAGAACGGGAAGTTTCCAATAGGAGCAAACATCCTACCCTAGAGATGCTCATCAGTCCTCTCCACAGCAGTGGATAGAGCAGGCAAGAGGAGGGTCTGCAGGGGCTGCAGGTTGATGGAAAGAGGAAAACGGTGAGAATGACACAGCCAGTTGGGTATCACAACTGACGCAACATTGGCTGAGGGGTCATGGGATTACTGAGGCTTTAATGTGTAGAAAGACTGAACTGACAGTCCTGTTTTCCGTTAAGTCTGGAAACAGAAAACCCTAGAGCTATTTGTGTTAAAGCTGTTTTTGCATTAACCCACCGTTACAGCACTTAGATGGGCAAAGTCTAGACCTCACAAATAGGAAGCACAGTTTTTATTTGGCTTTCCTTTTAGTTACACCGAGATTCTTGATTTTTATCACGGACAAAGCAAAACAAGGCAGTGTGGAGAGAGATACAAGCTTTCAAAGTAACATGGGAAATGCTGTTAAGGACCCAATGGAGACATCAAAAATAGTTTTTTAATTGAACTAACAATTCTCTCCTTGCAACAGAAGTGTTAGGAGTTTATGATTTGTTTGTCACAGCCTAGTTAAGAATAGAAGCTTACAAATGTAAAAAAGGCACTACTGTAGGAGCACAATGAGGCAAACCTATGGCCTATCAGGAATGCTGTCAGGACTATTTACGTCTGAATGTATAGCTACTAAACACTATATGACAGCAGGAAACCTGGAACAGAGACCCTCCTATTTGAAAACAATAGGCAGACCCCAATTCCTGAATCAGAGGAGAATGTGCAATTGCCTTCTTTTCTATGTGAAATGTGATCTGAATTGTTAAAAAGGTAGAGCTGAAGACAACAGTGGTCTCATCAGGCGGAACAGAGTTGTACTTAGACTAGACAGATTTTTAATGTGTTCCTTAAACATAATATACTTTCTGTAGTAGTTTAGTGTGCTTTCGAAACAATCCTGCATTGTGGACTTAAAAAAACGACAGTCAAGTTAGTTCACATTTATTAAGTGGACAAAATCAGCTTAGTATAGAACATTTCCTGATGTTCACCCACTGGTTTTGGTTCTTTTAATCAGAATTTTTGTTTGAGTTTGGTTTTGGTTCCCCGCCCCCCCCAGTCTTACTGCTGTGTGAAAGCACACACTAATGGCCAGGAAAGGATGCTAACTGACTCTATAGGAGAAGCAGTCTAATTATTCAGCAAAGGTCTGTGACCCATAAAGTAAGCACACTGAGTAAAACTAAAACAGGGATGTATTTTAGCTCCTCTTTTAATTAGCCCAGCTGCTCAAAAGAATAATAGGTACATAATTTCTAAAGAGAAATCCTCTTACATCCATTAGGAAAATAGGCATCGTTTGCACAATAGGTTATCTGAAGCAAAAAGAGGTTAAGAATAAAGGCCTGCACTTTCCTTCATTATTAATCATTTGGGGTACACCATTTTACAAGAGCTCCAGTAAAAGCCTCTTAAAGGGAACACTTCCCTTCCAAGGTCTATTCCTCTTGGCCTTGCTGAAATAAAATGGAGAGTTTTACTATTCATCACAGTGGAGCCACAGTTTCACCCAACACGTTTCTCATTTCCAGCTGATGAATTCTAGATTTCCAGTGCACACAGAGCTCTTCTTATTGTTAATGTTAATGTCCACACAAGATACCCATGGGGTGGGGCCCAGCTTGCACATCCGTGCAATGACACATAGAGCTGAGCAAGAAAGGAGAAGGATAAAACAGTAATAAAAATGAGACAGACCTAAAGAATATGTTAGTTGTTAATAGGTTTCACCTCTATTGGATCCATTTTTATTTTAAATGAGAAAGCTTCATTTCAGAATTATTACACGGCCAAACATTCCCTAATAAGAGCCTTAAGAAATCGCTCCTTCAAACTGAAATGCTTCTTTCTTTTTCAGAAGGCAGTAATTGTTTTCGGGCATCATGCTGAAAAACTAAAATGCAAGCAAATAAAAAGGGGCATGTTCTCATCTGTGGAACATGAGTTGGTTGAATAATCACTTTGAAAAAGTCATCCTTTATGGACTCTAATTTTAGAGGTGTATCTAGTCATATCTGCTCTTACCTACAATACGCTGTTAATTCATACAGCACTTTTCAAAGCAATTTGAAATAATACTTCTTTGAGCCTGAGTAGTGTTTTACTGATGTGCTGATGGATAAATTGAGGCATGGAAGAAGAACTCGTCTTTGCAGGATAACAGAATGGACTTGTAGGATGGGAAGTTCCATCAGTTCAGATCAAGATATGGATATCCTTGTAAAGCACTTTCTTCCATCTTTCATGAGTTCTGATAAATATATATATATATTCAGTGGGGTCCCTAAGGTGCTCTCTCTTTTGGAGGACTATAGAGCACAAAGATAGGAAGTGGGAATGGGAAGTCAGGAAGAGAAGGGAGGAAAGTGCCCCATCTCAGCAGCAGCATGGGCTTATATGAGCTTGAAGTTACTGCAGCCTAAAAAAGTCATTCTTCTGAAATGGAAGACGTAAGAGTTAATTGGTGTGATAGGGCTTGCTTCAATTCACCTCAATTCTTATCGATATAATTTTCCCAGCTCTCAGACCTTTCTATCTAGCAAGGTATCTATTTACCTTGTCAAAAGACAAGTGTGTTGAAACTACAGTTTTACCACAGTGAGCTGCCTGACCCACTCCTGAGGCAGAAATGTGCTTGTGAATCTGTTTCCAAATCACCAAAGATTTAAACCTGACCAGGGAAGATAAACAAAATCAAAGTTGGTTTACTTGACTAACCCAAGGTGCAAAATGTAACTGGTCAGAAGCTCCCTAATAATGTGGGTCACACTTTGTTTCCCTACCCTGAAACCCTTGCTTATAGGTTCCCCATGAACAACCTCCCTGAAGATGAAAGCTAATACCTCACTACATTCCCCATCCCGGTCTTATATTTCATCCACATCCCCATCCCACAGGAGTTCCTCTTTCCTTATTTCTATTTTCTTTATATGGCTGAAGAACCTTTTGCTATTATTTTCATTTCCTTTGCAAGGTCAAATTCAGCTTGGCTTTTGGCAGTTCTTCCTTTGTCCCTGAGCTCTAAGTCATAGCTTGCTTTGATGATCAGACTTTTTTCCATCCCTGACAGGTCCCTGCTTTTCCTTTGAATGAGAGATTTGACTGGGTTCATGGTATGTCCCACAGGATTCATCACTATCCTTTCCAGCAGACCTTGTATTGAATAGAACTAGTGCTTTAAGACCCTTGCAGCTATTTTTTATGACTTGGGCATCCTCTTTGAACTCACTGGCATAAGATTAAATAACAAATCTCCAGTCTTCAGAGTGAGTGCTAATGGAGCCTTCACTTACTTTCCGAGGAGACTTTTCAGAACAGTGCAGTAAAAAACACCCTTTTGGAAGGTTGCGTTTCCAATCAATTTCAAATAATTTCTGTCAAACCTCCATCATGACCCTCCTCATGTACTAATAAAAGAATTTATGGTGTGATTTTTATCACTTCATTTTCGAAAGTCCTGTAGTTTGGAAGAGAATAGTATTTGAGGCTTAGCAAGGACAGATATGGCTAAGTTATATGTGTGCCCAGACCACGAGGGTGATAGGAAAAACAGACACACTTGTGGCAGGGAGATGATGACTAAATTGCTAGTTGTTCAAGCTTCTCTGCTGCTCATCAGGCTGCCCAAGCACATCTTGGCCAAGGAAGTCGACACATTTTGAAAAGGTAAAGCAAAAAAAAGAAGTAAAAAAGGCAATTCTTGGCCAAAGTGAGTCGAATCTGAGCTGGATTTGTGGCAAGGAAGTAAGTGGCAGTAGAAGCTTGATAGTCCAGCAGATTAGAACTATTTACCCTTCAAGCTATTGCAGCACCAGGAGCAATCTACTTCACTCCTTCCCTTCACTGACTCCTGTGGGTCCACGTTACAGAGGCAGGCAGGAAAGCACCACTTTTAAAAAAAATTAACACTGAGCCGAGTCAAAATCAAAAGCAAAGGCTGAACATTTTGCCTTTGCAGTCTTGAAGATCTGTGGAGAAACTGAGGTGCTGTTACTGGCAGGGGAAGTCAGTAAGTATTAAACTACTCAGCAAATGGACTGCGCATTTCATTCAGTGCCAGCTCCTCTGTAGATGCTCTTCATATGCTTTCAGCAGCTCAGCTCCCAGCGCCAGCTCAGTGGAGGCCAGAGCAGGATCAGCCAGCCCATCCCTCCACATGGTCCTGCTGCATCTTCTTCCTGTAGCTCATTATCTGTCCACAGGTTTTCACAGAGGAAGCTCAGAGCCCACCTGTTAGCAGGGAGGGCTTCCCCCAGTGAGGAGCCTTTGGCTGCTCCCAAGCCCCAGCTCAGTGTGGGGAAGCAGGGGAGGTAGCAGCATCACTGTGATGGATTGCTGTTGCTGCAACTCAGCCCTTGGACCGACACTGCTAACAGGGAGGACTTTGACTGGGAACATCCCCTCCTACTGCTGCCTTACAAAATCCATCACTGACAGGCTTTAGGATCTGAAACGTGCTGTAGGGACTAAGCACTCTTGATAGGTGAAGATGTCAGTGAAAAGCATGAATGTGTTGCCATTTGAACCTGGAAACACACAATAATTACTGGCCATCCTGCTTATGCTTCAGTGCTCACTCGTCCCTCAGGCTGGACGTAAAGCATTGGGTGAAACACTGTGTTGTGCTCTGCCTGGCTTCCGACTCGAGCATGTCTTCCCTCCGGCACCTTCCCCAGAGGCCCGCGTGTTTTCCCAACACCGCCATTTCTTCCTTGGTTTCCATGGTCTTGAGCTGCTTCCATGTGTGCTGCTTATCCCTTGATTTAATGGGCTTTTCTTCCATCATTAAAATCCCGTAAATTAATCCACTGTTTATTTGGCTGTCCAGAGGTTTGTTTGTTCTTTTCAGCTAAATATTTTGCACAGGCTTTCAAGCAGCTTCTTCCCGTTTCTCCCAAAATCAGGTCAAGCCTCTTTCTGGACTGTGTTAGATGCTGGGAGATGCAGACATTGCCTGCAAGCTAGACTGCCTGCTTTGGAGGACTATCAAAGTCAGGCCCACACAAAGTACCCCACAATTATCTCTGCCACAGCTTGCCAAGGCCTGGTTTCAGGATTTTACTCGGTCCATAAATCTCCCCCCACTCTTCTCTGCCTCTTTCTCTCCTGGTTTGGGTAATAATGGCCAAGTGTGGGTGTGTGGAGCTGCTAGTGGTTACCATTCCCCAAACACAACAGTGGGAGCAGGGTTATGCCTCTTCCTCCCTGGAGTCCAGGCCGAGCCCAGCAACACAAACATTCATTACACGCGCTAGCAGCCCTGTGCATCTCCCTGTTAAATTTCTGAGGGAAGGTTTTCCTTTGCCTTTTGTTCAGTAGCCCGGAGATACATCCACAAAACAAAAGGGATCCTACTGTTACTAAAGAGGTGCATATATTCTTCATACAAATATCTCTGAACAACAGAATCTACAAAACTTCAGAATAATAGATTTCATTATTTCTGTGAAGAAAATCCTACAGGGAGGATCACTGCAAAAAAAAATCAAATCCACATATTTCCTTGTCAAGGCTATGTATGTTGCCCAAATGCAGTAACTGAGAACCTGAAAGGGAATTATATCATCAGTAAATCAAAAGATAAGTCTATTTTCATCATCTTAGTAGAGACAAGGGCAAGAAGTGAGAAAACAGCATTTCTAGGTGGAAGCAAAAGGGGGGCCAAGATCTGTTGCTCCCATCTTAACACTAAATATTACCTTAAACTCTATTTACATTACAAAAATACCCATTTGATTCACCAGGAATAAGTGTGGTATCTGCTTTCTCGCACTGTTACGTACACAAGCTCTACATATAAACCTAAATATGCATATGCACACATACATACACTCTCTACACACTTACATATGAAATATTTTATGGAAGCATAGAGTAGTTTAGGCTGAAAGGGACTTCTGGAGGTCATTGGGTCCAGCCCCTCTCTCAGAAAAGTTCTAACTTGGAAATTACCTTGTGTTGCTCACAGCCTTATCTCACCAGGTTTTGGACACCTGCAAGGGTGGAGACGTGCCTTAGTCACCCCAGCGCAACTCTGCTTGTGAGCATTTTGATCATTTTATAGATAGCAATGTCTCTTGGGCAATTTACAGCTACAACCCATATGGATAGAGCCACTTTATTAGTAAGCTTTAGCAATCCTGAGAAAAATTAGATTACTAGCTTGAGCTGGGAAACATGAGAACTTGAAGCAAAAAGCTTCCTCAGCAAAAGCTCCTGGGTATTGGGTAGTTACTTATTACTCAGACTTTGGGGAGTCCTCCTTCAACAATGACTGAGACCCCTACCCCCATACACCACAGAAACAGCTATTTTCAGTCATGTATGGTGAGATGTATCAGACAGAGTGTCTATTCTAATAAGATAATTAGACACGTGCAATCAATTTGCTCTGGAATCTGAATCAGATACAGTTCGTAGATAAATGGCTTCATTAAAAGAGAATAATAGCCATAGGTTAAAATGTCCCAACTTGGCCAAGTTCATTGACTGCTGTTCTGGGAATTAGAAGGCATGAATTTTATTCCCAGCTCTGCTATTGTTTTTCCCTGGGACCTTGAGCAAAGTCACTTCCCTTCCCTTGTGTTGAGGTTTCCCATCCGGAAAAAGGACTTCGTAGAGCATGTCAAGATCTACAGGCAAAAGACTATGTAACTGCTAAACACTAAGGTTATTTTGATGCAAAAATTTATTATTGGAATAAACAATGACAGAACCTTACGGAATGACAGAAGCAGCTTTCTTTTTCTCCTTGGAATGATTATGGGGAAAGGGAGGGGGAATGGAAGGGTTTCAGCACAAGCAGCAGCCTGGTTTCCAAACTCAGAGCAGCAATGGACTTTCCCCAGTCAGTATACCAGGCATAAGAGAAAGACTCCATTCTGAGGACCATGAAGGGCTGAACTTCATTTCCTAGGCAAAGTGAAAAAAACCCAAAGAAACACTTTGGTGGTCCCCTTTTTATGGAACTAGTAAATATCATTAGGCGAAAAGATGCACTTCCAGGAACCGGGCTTCATGAGGCTATGGAGAATCAAGTGAGACAGAGCAGCAAGGTTCAGTGGCAAGGTGCTCCACTAAACATGACACTGAGGTAACAAGGCACAATGAAACAAAAAACCCAGCAGTGTGAGAAAGAAACCAGGTACAGGCACAGGCAGGAGTGCTGTGCCTTAGAGGTGTATGGCTTGTTGCAGCGACAAGCCAGCCCTCTTACTCAGAGTTTAAAACAAAAGGAGAAAAAAAAACTGCAAAAAAAAAAAAAAAAAAAACCGAAAAAAAAAAAAAAAGAGAGGGGGGGGGGGGTGGCAGCAACAGTAAAAAAAAAAAAAGGACAGGAAAAAAAA
>JANVCC010000076.1:5348541-5514901 GCA_025345505.1 Todiramphus chloris collaris | reverse complement strand
GGGGAGTGGGGAGAAAGGGAAGAAAAAAGAGATTGTCTCATTATGTTTCCTTCATGTCTCATCTTTCTAGTCTGCTCTCTCTCTTTTTACCATCAAACTCCATGAAAGCAGTCATCAGGTCTGTCGGCTGGTTAGGAGACATGTTGACAGCACCACGCACTCATCAGATTTTACTTTGTAGAATTTAGACAGCACGCTAGTGGAGAAAGGTGGAGTCTGCACTTACTGTGGCAGTCCAGAGTCACAGTCTGAGGTCATTTCCTAAAAGGGCACTTCCAGCATAGCTTAAATATCATCATATGAGGCTATGCTAAATAATAAAAAGATATTAATAATGTTACCAGATTAGAAATGCCAGACAAAATGAACCTTTAAGAATAATGAAAACTCTTGTTTCCTTTGGCAGCAAAGCCGAGTATAACACCGTGTTTCTGAGTGAAAATTGGGAGTGAAACCAGCTAAAATCCAGCCTCAAAATTGGCCTTTCCTGGTGGAAAGAGTAGCAAATTAAAAAACAGAAATATGACCAAAATGTGCTATTTTAGCTTAAATGATCTATACTATATCTGAAGCCGTAAATCGGTCCTGCACTGTGAAGAAGACTTTCTCATGTGATGTCATCCCCCGTGGTTTTTTAAAACTGTTTTTCTCACAACAGAAATGGCGAGGCCTTGAAGAGAAAAGACTGAATATTCTTTCCCTCTGCTCTGTTTGCCTCCTCTGGCTGGCACTGCAGAACTGCCCGTGTGTTCTTTAGACATCCAAACTGAGCTGATGTTTTGGCCCCAGGTTATCACGTAGTTTGGGATTTCCTGGGCCAAAGACCTCAGCCAGCCTCATGCTGTACGTGATCTGACAAATCACTGAATAATAGATCCTGTCAACCCTCAGCAGGTGATGGATTATTTCCACATATCCCCCTCTCTGTTCCCTGCTTGCAGAGTACACAGTGATCAATGAAAACTGCCCGGGCGCCGAGTGGAATATCATGTGTCGGGAGTGCTGCGAATATGACCAAATCGAATGCATCTGCCCAGGACGGAAGGAAAGAGTGGGCTACACCATTCCCTGCTGCAGAAACGAGGAGAATGAGTGTGATTCCTGCTTAATCCACCCAGGTATGTTTAGGGCCACACTGCGTTCACACAAAACCTTTGGCCAAGGCAACAGCACGTCATGGTAGCTGCTGAGTAGGGGAGCGGCAAGGGCAAGGCACATCTCACTGGGGCATGGGATTGCCCCCCATCTCCTTAGGAACTCTCTCTGCCACTCTACTGACAGCAGCGAGACACTTGGCAAGGCGCCTTGCAGCAAGTAGCACTGCTGCCAGAAAAAACAACACTTTCTACCAGCAGTGCTGTCCTCAGGGCGTCTTGGGTAGGCTTGGGAGCTGTCAAAGGGTGATGCTGCAGTTGGCTTCATACCAGCAGTATTTTGTAGGTGTTCTGGGATTATTTGCATCCCCAAAGCAAGGAAAGAGATGACTTAGAAGTCCAGCGAGAAGTGAGGAAAGGGCAAAGTGAAAGGTGAGAGCAGGAGGAGACAGGACCAGGTTAGAAGACATCAGAATCACTTGGGCTGTGCCCAGGCGTCTCCAGCATGCACATTCAGACTCCTGAGAGAGGCACTTACAGTCAGAGCAATGAGATTTAGAGATCTGGGCAAGTCACACAGACTTTGGCTCCAAATCGCAGAATCTGAGCTGCCTAGGGTTTGGGGGTGGAGGGTGGGTACAGTCCACAGCAGGGAAGCTGTCAGCACCACGGCAGTCACTAACGTCCCTGGCATTTTTTGTGGTGCTCTTCTCCACACAGGACAACCCACCTTAGCTTTTCTCTAACACAGTGGCTCTCCTTACAGGCTGCACCATTTTTGAGAACTGCAAGTCCTGCCGCAATGGCTCCTGGGGAGGGACACTTGATGACTTCTACATCAAGGGCATCTACTGTGCAGAGTGCAGAGCTGGCTGGTACGGAGGGGACTGCATGAGTAAGTGTTCTACATGGGCAGGGGATCCTGTCAGGGAGAGGGAGTGGTGGGACGGAGCCAGAGCCATGCTGTGCCTTTCCAGCTGTTCCTGTACGGTGACTCTTGCAAAGGGCACGGGAAGGAGAGGGCAAGCACAAGCAGGCAGTAAGCAAATCTACATTGGGGAAAACTTCTCTCCCAGTGCTCCTCTGCTAGGGATTGGCCTGAGCCCCAAGTCACAGGAGGTTACAACCCTACTAAACTTCTGGTTTGTTTTGGTTTATTTTAAAACTTTAACTACTGTGACTCTGGAAATTTTCCATTCTCTGCATTTCTTGGACATACTTCTGCATAACTGATTCCCTAGAGGACTTTGGCAAAACATAAACATTTACAATGGCAACAGCTATATCAAAGAGCTTCTCCTCTGTCCTCTTGCAACCCCAGGGCTGCAGAACCAGCCCCAGGGAAGTGCCAGTGCTCCCTCCCTCGTTTGCACAGCTCCAATGCATTCTAAGGCAGCTCTGGAAAACAGTGTCTTGCCACTGCTAACAGCGCGGTGATGGACCGGGAGTGTTTCAGGCTCTGGTAGCGATATTTGAAGGTTTTGTTCCCGACAGTGTACAAAAGCTCCTGCTTCTTGTATTTTGCTCAGCTGTTGGTCCCAATGCCGTCTCTCAATAATGAATTCATAAGCTAATTGGATACAGACTGGTATTTCCTTTACCAATTTCCCACCGGTGAAGGTATAGCCTTTCATCCATCCTCTTTCAATTTTTATTGAGTGTCTCTTTGTTCACATTTCACTGAAAGGGATGAGAGCAGAGCCTGCTTTTCCTACTCTGTTCTGTCCATTATTCTACACACCTTAGTCTTGTCTCCTCTTAGGCATTGATTTTAAAGCAACAATTGAACATGCTTTCCCAACACAGCCCAGACCATTCAGGAGGCGAAAGCAAACAAAATAAAATCATTGCTTCAAATAACAGGAATAGGGGGAATCAACATGTTTCAGCAACAGGGATAACTCAACCTTGGTGCTTCAGGAGTTGATAAACTGAGTGCCTTGCACTTTATAGTGTGATTTCAGGTACCACTTTAAAGCCCTGTTTGCTCTGGGTCGATGCTAGAGCTCTCCTGGCACTTTTTATAAGAGCAGAGCTGAGAAGGAATCATTAGCTCATCTAATCCTTCCTCCCTCTGCCTGAGCAGATCAGCTGCCTGCAGTATATTCCAGCCTGCTCTGTCTACTTGTGTTTTAAAGCACATACATCCTCACAGTGCAGTCTATTTGGACATTTTTGCAAAATTGAAATTTTGCAAAGCTTTGTCTTTGTCACAGTTTAGGGCCAGGGTGGCCCCTTAGACCTACAACAGACGCTCTCTGTTAACGCCCTTCCCTCCCCAAATGGGAGCAGAAAGGGAATAAGGGAGCGAATAGAAAAGGAAACTAGAACAGCTTTAATGAAAATTAATAATAATAACAATGAATATACAAATATATACAAAATCAGTATCAAACCCAAGCCCCCTGATGGTAATTACACCACTGTCACCACTGATGCTGTAGAGCAGGCACTGGGGGACTCCCAGACTGGGCACCGCAGCAGACGGGAGCTGTGTACAGGAGCTGGATTCACCCCCAATGTGGTACACAAGATCCAGCAGAAGCCTTGGTCTGCACACCTGTACTTGGTACTAACTCTACACATGGGATGTTATCACTGCTAGCAGCAGACATTGCCTGGGAAAACAGTCTGCTAGCTTCAGAAAGTGCTGTTAGTTAGAAGAACTGAGCTGAAAAGTAAAATCACTGAATAGAATTGTTTCTGTTGTCACTCAAACCAGGACAGTGTTATAGAGTTTTTCCTACCATTTGCTATTTTGAGGGAAGCAGTGCAACACTGAGGACGTGGTCTCTTTTGTGTGGTTCTTCAGTACTTCAGGGGCATGGTAGAATGAGTAGATAATGCTGTTGTCTCTTCTTACTTGTAAAGAGGAGCACAGGGAAACGGCTGTGATCCCAGCACACTTCTGAGCTCCCCTGGTCTGGCTCTCACGGCTATCTCACTTTTGGCCTTGACTGTGGACTGCATGTCCTGGAAGCAGCCCGTACCCATGCCAGGTGCCGGTCTGCAGGCTCACAGCTCTGTTGCTTTGCACCTGGACAGCGGCCAGGGCGTAACCTTTGAACAACAGAGCGCACTGGCTGCTGGAGCAGCGGATGCGCCAACACAACACATTTGGGAAGAGTGAGCGAAGGAGGAGGCATCTCTCTTTGGTACCTGAATGCAGGGCCACATCTGGAACCTTGCAGCCTGCCCACAGGGGGCCTCTGCCAGTGGCAGAGTGCCAATAAACACCGGGAACACGGGAGAGGAAACCACAGTAATTGCGGAATGTAACATGTGTACTTCATCCTGTACTTCAAATGCCACTGCCCTCCGCTAGTAATCAACGGCAGGCCCCGCAGGCCCGGCGCCGCGCACAAGCCGCGCAGGCAGCGCCACCGCGCAGCAGCTCGGCGGCTGCGGGGAGCCGCGCTGTGAAAGGCGGGCTCCTCTCGGCAGCCCTGTCCTTGCACGGAGGCCCCAGCTGAGGCTTCTTCGCCAGATTCTGGCTCTTCCTGTCAAAGCCAGGCCCGCCTCTACCTCGCCCCTGCACGGAGAAAGCCGGAGGAGCAGGCAGCAGCCCCCAAGGCCCGGCGGTGCTCCGGCGGACACAGCGTCCGGGCAGCGCCGGGCTTTGTCTCCCTCTCGCGGGGCACGGGGCGCGTTGCCGCGAAGCCCGGCCCTAAGGCCGGCTACGGTGGCGAGCGGCTCAGGCGGGCTCCGCCGAAACCGGGCGAGCGTCCCGGCTCCTAACCGACACCCCTCCGGCTCCCTCCCTTCAGTACCGAACACGCCCCAAAGACACTGCCCCGGCCCGCCGGGGACTTCCCTCCCGCGGCGCAGCCCCCGCCCTCTAGCCGAGCCGTTTTCCTCAGGCGCCGCCGCCGCCGTGCGGGCGCAAGGTGGCGCCCGGGGGAAGACCCAGCTAGCGGAGGGGGCACTCTCGGAGGAGGACCGGGCTCCGGCCCCTGGCCCCGGTCTCCGGTCCCTTCCCCCGCCGCCCCGCCCTCGTCTGTCAGGCGGAGGGGGAAATGGCGGCTCGCGTAGGCAGGAGGGGCTGCGCGGGGCGGGGTAGGCTATGGGCTGGATGCCGCGCTGCGGTGGGGCGGGGGCCGCTCTGAGGCAGAGCCTGCTCAGCCCAAGGGGAGTGCGGCCTGCCCGCGGGGCAGCCCCGCAGCCCTGGCGCCTCTTCTGCCTGGCTCGTTGGGCTAGAGGCGCTGGCACAGCCACAGGGCCGTGGTCAAGGGGCTGCCCACAATCTGGAGGGCAGGGTGAGGCCCTGGGAGCGGTTTCTGGGAACTGCCAGGGAAAGCCTGGAGGGCTGCGGTGAGGGAGAAGTAGCTTGGGCCGGTCCGTGGGGCTGGCCAGCTAGTCCTGTCCTGCCGGCACAGCCAGACACAAGGACACGGCTGAGAAACAGCCAAGGGGCACCAGATCATTTGCTAATAAGAGAAACGGTATAGGGTAGTCCAAAGGAATGTTATTAGGAAATAAATACACCGAATAGAGTTAAGTTGGTACTAAGACTTCTCCTAATGGAACTGTTTATTGGACTTCACTATCAAGCTCTTAAAAAGCACATCAGAATCTAAAACTAGAAGAAAAATGATCCTGCAGGACCCTTTCTTTTGTACCAGCCTTTGTCAACCTCTGCCTGTTATGTCACTTGAGAACACGTACTCCATCAAAACATGGGAAAAAGTGGTATTACCTAACAGCTGTCCTCAGCCTTGCTGTCCAGATCTGGTCCCTATGATGAGCAACAGCACTTGTAGTTCTAGAGACTTCGCAAACATTAGTGTTTCATACAATACTGATGACCAACAAGCAACAGGTAGCAACAAGGCATGATGAGTGACAGCAGTCTTCCCATATCATCCTGTTTCTTAATACCAGTAACGTTTCTTTTCTCATTCTTCTCTATTCAATCCTTTCAGCCTTTGAAGGAGCCACACATCAATGCTGTAGCACTTGAACAGCAGATAATGAGCTCTTACCAGAGGTCTCCTCAGGACCTCTTCCTCCATCAACCCATGGGTCTCCGTGGGCTACAACTCAGAGGTGTCCTGAATTGTTTTCTTTTCTATTACTAACAAGCCTTAGAGGAAATCTTACTGTGGCCCTGAAAGCTGCCTTTTTTTCAGGAACAGGAACGGAACAAGGATGTTGACACTCCGCCAAAGTGGATTATTTTTTTGTAAATGAGGCAGAATTTGCCAGCATCTGTGGTTAGAATGCAAATTATTTTTGAGAGCTTTCCAGGTCTCCCGCAGGTTCAGAATGGGAAAAGACTCCTTTTGATCAACAGACCTGTTGGTCTGAGGAGTCAGCCTAACTTCTGCAAGAAGGACTGGAGATACAAGAGCGCAGAGCTGATGTGATCGCAAAGGTGCTTCATGTGGAGAAGGGTGGTAGCAAATCTGAGAACATTCTTTTGGAGGCATTCATTGAATGGCTCCTCTTTAGCCTCTGGACCACCTGCTTTGCTGGACAAACCTACTTCCTTGGCACCAGTGTCCAGAGAGTTCAGGCTGTACCACTGCAAACAGTACAGTGCATTTAGTATGCTGTGCATACAAGTATCTCTGCACCAGTTCTTTGGCTTTCCTTTGTAAAAGGCATTGGAAACTCAAAAGCCCCTTGGGACGAAAGGGAAACTTTCTTTGAGGTGGTCCAAGCCCCCTGTCAAACCATCTGAAGATTTCTAGAAGCTTTGTCTCAGGTTGTTTTTGAGGCAGGAGCCAAAGGCAGCACAAGGTCCTGTTTCTTGCGGTGGGAAGGAGCATTATCATGTGCACCATAGCAGATCCTGCTGTACTTGCTGAATCCTAATGTGGTTGCTGGGCACAGTCATTAATCCTTGCCTTTTACAGAGGGAACTAAGTGAGCCACAGAGGAGAATGAAACACTTTTGAGGAACTCTTCTGAGCAGGATTTCTGTTTCCTTGGGTCCTGCTTAATTAAGGGTAACTGAGGGTAAATGAACAAAGGGTATTTCATTTGAGCAACACTTTCTCAAGAAGAAAGAGGAGTAATTGACCTGCAGTTTTCACATTTCCCCATAGACCAGATGCAGCAGGACTGATTTCCAGACACTAAGATCAATGAGAACCGCACATGCTTGGTGCTTAACCAAATCAGGTCATTGTCACCCTCTTTTCCCAAAGGAAGGAAGGGCCCTGAAGCAAGTGTTAAAACCCACCATTTCAGTATGAAAGATTCATCCTGAGTTACTAGTTAAAAGTTTAGGGTTCTTCTTTGGAAACCAGTGGAAGGAGCAGGGCTTTCTCTTGGACTAAAGAGGTAAAAAGAATCAAGAGAATTGCCATGGAGGCCTTTTGGGTCGTTTGTCTTTTTACTTTACCTCATTATCTGTGGTGTACCCCCTGGTTCAGTGATGTTGTTAGTCTTCATGGCAATTTCTTGCTTATAGATACCGACTCATCCCCCAGCAAAGCAATAGAAGGCTTACCAAGGGAACGTAGCCATCTGCAAGACTCTATTTGGAAAGAGGTTGTCAGGAAAGTATAAACTGAGAAATTAACTCCATTTGGTGCATAATGATTTAACTGTGAATTTTGCTAGCACTTGCATTTATGGATCACAGAAGGCCTTTCAAGAATCACTAAACAACTTTCCTTTTTCCACAGAGGAAAATGCCATTAGCCATATTTTATAGCTGGGGGAAAGGGAGAGGTTACCAAAGGTGAGAAAACTCTCTAGGCTAAAAATGTTCAGCATCCAAGCTGAGGAATTAGGATAACTATCCCTGGACATCTGCCTCGGGACAGCTGCAGGGCAACCATGAAAAGATACTGTTTCCTCAGTGTGTGCCCTTGTCTGCTGTTTGTTCAAGTCATTGTCCTCTGATGGTTTTCTCAGGCTGGGCACAAATGACCAGAGTACTTCATCTTATTCTGTTGATGCTGGTCACCGAAGTACATTTCATAGTATGGAAAAATGCTGAGATTGACACACACACAAAGTGGGACAGGAGGAGAGAAAGGATAGAAATGAACCTGAGAGAAGGGATGAGGGCTGTATATTATAGGTATGTTACACTGAGTTAGTGATGGAGGAGCTGTGATGTTTATATATGTCCACTGGCACAGTGGGATTAACATGTGAGGATGATGTGGTGAATCCTGAGAACAAACAGATGTCTCCTCTAGGAATACATTGGCTGTTTTCCCTCCAAGAGTCTTCTTGCAAAGGACTTAAAATGATGATGTTGAGTGCAACAGCTCCTTCTCTCACTGTTTCGCTCACTTGATCTAATTCAAGTATTCACTGTACCTTTGGCTCTTTCCCTCCAGCTTCCTCAGCTTCAGTGATAATACAGGTCAGCATGAGACCCGTCAAAACTGTTCTGAGCTGGAGTGTCAGCCAAGTGGGTGGGTTCAACGAGAGTGGGCAAAAGCTCTAAGAAATGGTTTCATGGTGCTTTGTTGCAAACCAGGGAGAAGCAATCAACTAAAACTTTTCTAGGGGTGCTCTTAGCCTAGGTAATACTTCAATAGAGTCATAACTCTTTATAGCCATCGTGTGGCTGTCCCATTATTTTACACACTGCCTTGTAAGAAAGCATATATCTTCCTAAGCCACCCTATCTTCTCATTCCAGTCTTGTTTCTACATGTATTTCCTTCAAATGCCTCTTGAAGATCCCTCACACAGGTTTATGTGTTTGTTTTTTCTTCTTTTTCTCCTCAGGGTGTGGGCAGGTTCTTCGGGCTTCTAGAGGTCAGATCTTGCTGGAGGGTTACCCACTGAATGCACGATGTGAATGGACTATTCATGTTCAAGCTGGATTTAACATTGAATTAAGGTAGGTCATACTGACTTTTAGACAGCACTGGTTTCTGGTGGACATTGGGGCGTGTGAATAACCAAGAGTCAATGAGGGTTAATGGCTGGGAGCCTTGGAGCAGTGAAGGTACTGCCACCATTGTGTATTTGGTACCTCAGCTCTTTCCCCTGGTCTAGTTTGTGATGGGTAGCCACTTCACAAATCATCAATACTGTGCCTTCAATTCCTATTTAGGACAGCTGGATGCTAAGGAGAGTTTCTCAGTTATTGGACACAATTTATCTCTCTAGAGGTCTCTTAAAGACCTTGACACCAAAGCACCCAATATTTTGTGAAGAGTGGAACGGGCTGAACTAAGACATTCTTTGATGAAAAGCTGTAGGAATATTTTGATATGATGTCTTATGCCAGGAGTAATTTGCCCATGGGATCTGCCTTGCATTTAGCCTACATCTTCTCTCTTTTATTTTTCTTTCACTCATCTTACCAGCCCAGTCCTCTACCAGCCTTTCTTATTCCTCTTACCATTCCTATGTCTGCTGGATGTGATTGGCTCTCCTGCCAGTATCACTCCTCTGACCTGTGTATGTTTAGACCTGTTAACCTGCCCCTGCTGATTCAAGCTCACAGTTCTCAATTTGGCATTCAGGCTAGTGCATGAGAGCCCCTAGTTGTGTGAATTAATACTGTTTTCACATGTATGTAGCAGACAGCTCACACAGGCAGCAGGAGACTTGGCAGGGCAAGTCCCTCTAGCTAAAAACCCACTAGCTAAGATAATAAAATCAGTAGCTAAAGCCTTCACATCAGTATTTTGCCAGCTTGGGAGCCCAGGCAAAAGAACTACGCTAGATACAAAAATAGATTTCTTTCCGTATGTTTAAGGAGACTTTAACAAGAGGAAGAGAAACCAATTGAACAGAAAAGAAGAGCTTATGGTATTCCCACATTGATGCCCTTTTTTTCAGACTTGCAAATGCAAGCCTGTTGTGTAGTTATGAGCAGCTGCAGTTACCTCCTGGATAGCACTGGAGCATCTTGACTGGAGAAATGTGTAGGAGACACAGAAGAGCAAAGCTGTGTGGAGGAGTTTTGTGTTCTCATGACACAACTTTGCATCAGTCTCAGCAGGTATACTGAGCATACAGTAGATACTGTACCTACCTTGTTTTCAAAAGATGTGCCAGGTGGATGATTTGCACAGCACAAGCTCACGAGGGGGTGACCTGGTGTTTTTACGTTTCTGAACAAGGCTTTGTCAATTGTAAGGCTCAAAAGTGCATCAGGGGCTACAGATGTCACCCTGTCTTCACTTTTATGGGGGGGAAGTTGTGCAAGTAAAAATGAATCCTGTTCAGGCATATGACTAGTGAATCCACCCATCTCTGGGTAAAGCGTTGACAGCCAGGTGGCACCACGCACAAGATACAAGAAAGGAGGAAAGGCTATTTTAACAAAGGACACCAGATTGAACAGCCGTTCTTGCTGTGGTTGTGCTAAGGAGACTCTCAGCCATTTTCAAGGCAGAGGAATGGGGAGTGCTGGAAAGTAAGGTAACAGTTAAACTCTTTGGAGAAGTCAGACCTCAGTTCTAGACCCATCCACGTGCATGCTAGGAAGATTTTAGTGTCGTGTGAGATCTGTACTGTTCAACCCATTTACCTATACTGTTACCAGAATATGCAAAAATTTAACACTAAGGGCCTCCTGCTTCTCTTTTTCCCTATGTCCATCCTTCCTACAGTCAAACAAGCACAATACTAGGTGTCTCCTTGATGTGACATAACATTACATTCCATCCCATCTGTGAAAGTCTCTAAGAGGGAAGCCTGAGCTACCAACTTTCTGCTGCCAGCAACTACATTTATCTGAGCTGGGTTGTGTTGGAGAAGCCCGAGCGGAGTTTGATGTCTGGATGGCTAAGGATCCCAGCAGATGACATGGCACTTCTAGGGAAAGATCAGGAACTGTCTTGAGTGTCTGCATTTAATCTTGCCACCATGCAAGCCAGGAGGCATAGGAGGAAGCCTCTGGGATAAACACAGAACATGAGGCCCTATAGCTACCTCACATAAGGTAACCCTGGAATGTGTTGTGAATCAGCTGAGGTTTTCAATGTGGACCACCTCAAAGCAGTCAGATACTGTGGTACCTTTCACCTCAAGCTTCTCCTTTAGACCATTCCTACACAAAAGGACAGGTACAAACAAGCAGGCCACCAGAGTTTTCATCCTGGCTCTGCCATCCACGCTGAATTGGTGCCTTCCTGCATTTTCATCTAAATGCGCTGATCCCCTCTGTGGGTGTTAACTCTGCTTAGAGCTGTAACACACAGCCCAGCATTGTGCTGAATCAGCACAACTGCTAACAAAATAACTCCTTTCTTCATTCTCTCTGTGTACAAATCCTGTTTGCTGCCACTCTGATGGCTTGTGAGGGCAGGGATGGGGACAGCGTGATACAGAAGGGGAACCAAGCGGTTTGTCTCTGCTTACATAATGCGGAAAGAGTAAAACTCTCAGGAGCACAGATAAATCTTCCCTGTATGCCATGGAGTCCTTTGGGGTTGGCAAAGCAGAGCTGTTTTGATAAATGGTGTCCAGACTGTGGTGGTAGTTTGTTTTCTCTGCTTTTTTCCAGCCTTGTTTTAATTTGGCTTGTAATGTATAGTCTTACTCAGCCCAAGCCCTGTCAGGGATGTCATGCCACAGTCGAAATAGCTTACAACTTTCAGTCATTTTCTTTAATGCCTCAGCAGAGATGCATTTTTAAATATTTTCCTTTGGCTAGAGGATTTCCTCAGAGGGGCTGGAGAATGTGTTAGTGCTGCAGACATTGATGAAATCAAGACAATGCTTTGCATTCCATTTTGTATCTGATGACCTGTCGCACTAAATTACCATAGCTTAGTTCCCTAATATCCAAGAGAATTATGATATAATTACAGTTTCCCAGGTGAGAGAACTGAGGTTCATTACATTGTCTGGACCTACGATTTAAACAGCAATTGACCTTGTGCTCTGTAAAGGGTCCCATCAACTGGGCCATAGCCAAGAGGTTTTGAAAAGCTCTGTCAGGTTTCCTAACCTGCCAGTTCTGAGTCTTAATTATGGGATCACCTGTCATCAGTACAGTATATCTGCTTCTATGCTAAGTTAAATGATATGCAAATCAGAACTCCCTATGCCTTTCACATCTTTCACTCTGTTTTCATAATTTTTTTTATTTGAGCAGAGAAAGCAAACAATTTAAAGCAGTATTCTGTGTATGGCTCTTTCATTCTGTGCCTTCAGTCTGCGTATCTCTTGATATTCTTTGTTCAGAAACACAGTGCTAGACAAAGCATACCTTTACAGCTATAAATAATACTGCTCCCATTAAAGGGTGGGCATCCCAGAAACTTTCCTTCTGTACTATGTACAGACTTAATTTTAATCAGAAATGTACCAGTTCAGAGAACTGGGGAGTATTTTTAGGATTGAGTCAGGATAAACTGTAACCTCATAAGAGTGATAAGGATGAATGGGTTAATTTTTATTGCTCTATACCTTCCATAAGGGTAGATCCCTGGGGTATGATTGGCCAGTGAAAGAGTGTTTTGAAGATGTAGTATATAACCTGATGCCCATGATGAGGATGTCTCTGGTAAACCTGACAGAACTAGAATTCAGCTCATGCGTTTTATGCAAAGCTCAGTTGAATTAATCTCTCTATAATGCATATTTAAAGCAGATGTCATTTTTTCTTATTCTACGTTCCATCCAATGATTTTAAAAACGAGGGATCTGCTCCATTGGTTTATCTTCCTACAACTGCTCATTCATTTCTCTGGTGTTCTGTAACCATACAACTTGAACAAAGGTGACTGAGTGAAGAGACCTCTGAAGTCAGCTCATCAGTTGTCGAAGAAAGGCCATTTCACATAACATGGGGACCTCCTTAACATGGGGGCCTGACTTCCAAGAAGCAAAGAGCAGAAAATAGTCTCCAGTACTTTCTTGCCTCTTCAGACTGTGAGATCCAACAGCAAATCCAAAATTTGTCTCATCTCTTAGGTGTGAAAATGCAGTCTTTGTAAATCACTAGGCCCACACTGGAATAGGCAGTGTGGGAGATTTAGTGTAATCCTAAATACACGTCTGTGGCATTAGGAGTTCTCAGGAAGATTGAGTGCACAAGTTTAATTTATAAAATATTCTGCTGAACAGTTAGCACAGCCTCTCTCATGCCCAGAACTTCTCATTATTAATTGCTGTACCAAGGCTGGGACCAGCACCCCTGGCCATTGCTCCTTCTCCAGAGGCACTTGGTGTTTCTCATTCATATTCTCATGGGATGCTTTGGCTTTATGCCCCACTGAATTCAAACAGTAGTATATATCTTTGCTGTTAATGAACAAGAGCCTCGCACAGTGGCTGGATCAAAGCTAGGAAAGGACATTGTGGGAAAGGGCTTCAAATATTTCCCTTTTGCACTAACTTCTGTCACTTATTTCTGCCCTCAAAAAGAAGGGCAAGTGCCGGGCATTGGGGATTTACTACCATTTTGCTTTCTAATGCAAAATGTGCTGTAGTGTTTTGGATTCCTTTTCTCTTCCTGTTTCTGCTTCTGTTTCATCCCCAAGCTTTCCTTGTACCCCTGATTGTTGACTTAACATCACAGTATAAATAGATTTTGAGCCTTGGTCTCTTTGATACTGTTACTTTCAGTACTTGGAATTTTATTTAGGAGAAACTGAAAAAACCCACAATTTTTATCAAACAGTCACAATAGAAATATGCCCCCTATGGTGTCTGACCCTAGATGAAAGTTCTAGCAATGTAATTGGGGAACTGATGCATGTGAAGAGACTCTGACTTCAATTTGGGCTTCACTGTTCTGCCACTTAAATATTCTCATGGAGCAACTGTGTAGAGTTGAGCTAGCTTCCAAGGATCATGATGCAAAAATTGAGTTGAAGCAAGGAGGACTTCATTGTTGATTCATTGATCAGGGGGAGGCACTAACATATCTAAACATCCAGATAAATCAGAGTCAGGGTGCACAGGTGAGACTATGCAATCTGACTGTCTGTCCTTGTTCCCCAAGATTTTCTATGCTGAGCCTGGAGTTCGACTACATGTGCCAGTATGACTATGTGGAGGTCCGTGATGGAGACAATTTGGACAGCCAAATAATTAAGAAATTCTGTGGAAATGAGAGGCCGCCTCCCATCCGAAGCACTGGGTCTTCACTCCATGTCCTCTTCCAGTCCGATGGATCCAAGAACTTTGATGGATTTCATGCTGTCTTTGAAGAAATTACAGGTAAAATAATCCAGAAGTGGAACATAACACTCATTAATTCAATTTCTCTAATCTCTCTCCCTGTTTTGCTTCATTAAAAACTTTCATGCTGTGTTGCCAACAGCAACTTACACAAATTCAGTGCAGGGAAGATTCAAAAGCCATCAGATGGCATGTGAATGTGAGGCTCTTCTAACAAAGACTGAATTCCTTCTACCTGCGTGAAGAACAAGAATATCAGCCGAAACAGAAAAGCTGCTGTTTTGTGAGACTTTTTTGTTTGAATCTGAGAACTAGTCTGCACAGAAGGAAATAGAGGAAGGTGCGCGTGTATCTGCAATTGCAGAATTTCTCAATTCTGTGTGCAGGAGCAGAGTCACTTGTCTCAAGTAGAAAAAAAACCTGATTCAAAGCCTCATAATTAGTTCAGTGAAAATGCCCTGACATGACTCTTGTGTTGGCTTTGAAAAAAAAGTGTGTACAAAGGACAGATTATTTCCTTTAAGGAAAAAAAAAAAAGGCATTTCCCATTCCATGATGAATTCAGTGTTATGAATGACAGAAGCAGGGCTCCAGAATTCCCGTGTTTCTGGTAGTACTTGGTGCTTAAGTCCCCCACACTGCTTGCCATCATTTCTTTCTCACTGCAAAATATTATTGAGAGTGTAGCTGGCTCCTCATTTTGCCATTGTGTTTGAAGCAGCCTCTGTGCTTTTTGTGTATCTTCCTTGTTCAGCTATGCAGGGAATTTCGGTTAAATCTGCCCACACAGTACTCCTGGCACAGAAGGATAATCTGAGTGTGCTTGCTTTGCCATAGATAAATCCTTCAGGATCTATGACTCACCATAGCTTGCCTTCCACACACTCTGGTGACCCACGTTTCATGAGGTCATCCAGGGTATGTCTGGCTCGGGAAGTTTAGTTAGGTTATACAATCCTTATATAAATACACAAACCTACAGTGGATCAGCTGTTAGCAATGATCAGGGGTGCAGCTATCAATCCAAAACGTGCACACTGCTGGATGAAGTGCCTATGCCATTTCTTAGCCTGCCCCATCCTTCAAATGTTACCTTTAGTACCTGTCAGTAACACAGCAGGAGCTGTGAACTATTTCTTGATAGTTCGCCTGGGCTTACAGCAGGAGAGGTGATATAGAACAAATGAATGTGGTGTGGGCTATGTTGTGTAAGGGCTGCCTACTCTCAGGGAACTAACATTTTCCATATGGTGCAAGCTGCATTGATTCTGTTTTCTCTGCCCAGCAGGGAACATTTGGTATTCGAATACTGTTGAGCGCTTTTATTTCCACCCCATTTTTCGCAGTAATTATTCTGAGGCTGGGTGGATGCAAGTGTGGTAATCCACGCAGAGCACATTGCAAGGGACTCCTTAGAGTTTGTGAGGAGGTCTTATTTTGCACTTTATTATGGGGCTGTTCTGGTCTAATGTGTAGCTGCAGTGAAGGGCGTTTAAAACACTCCCAGTGTCTTTTTATGTGAAGCATTAACTTGGCCAGCAGTACAGCTTAGGAGAAGAATACTGTGTGCATGGGGCAGCGTAGGATTGAAAGCGGGGAAAGCACAGGATTGAAAGCTCTGGCAGCACATTGCAAACTGAATCATTTCTCCTGAAATTTCCCTCTGTGCACAGCACTGTGGAAAAGACAACGTCCTCAGAACAGATTGCACAGGGATTGCTAGAGCAATTCCCTGTGCTGCAGGTGACAGCAGCAGCAGCACTTGTGCTTACAGGATGTGGACCAAGCCATGGAGGTGATCTGATGTCCCCAGCACTGTAGTGGTATAATGGAGAGGACTGAAGAAGTGTCTTCTGCTGTCAGAACTGAATTCCTTCCCTTTCTGTCTTGCGTTCCTCTGAGCTCTGTGCTGGCTTAATAACTCATAGCTTGCTGAAGCAGTGGCACTGACTGCACAGAGGTCACTGGCTCTACTGCCAGAAAGGTTTTATTGATAAAAAAAAAGCTGCGAAGCCTAAATCTCCTTTAGGGAAGGTCACTGTAGTTATTAAAGGATGAAACCACAGAACCTGCTACACTGTCTGGTCTGGAAGCAGGTGTAGGTCCCATCCCATGCCAAGTGTCAGCAATTGGCACGAGTGACTAGAATTCACTCAACAGACTTCAGATGAGAATGATGGGGACCAGATGGAAAGGCATCAGGATCTCTTAGGGATTAGACATATGCTGAATCTAGTTAGATGAAAGCCTGTTACAGAATTCCAATAAAGTTTTACTTTCGGTACCCACAAGCTAGTGATCTTTGACACAACGTAGGGGCTTTAACCTTTTGTAGTACTGTGCCATGTTGTTTGACTGAAGCCAGGAAATCAAGACTCCTTTAAAAAGAAAAATATTTTGTGCTCTGGAGTATCAGGCAGTTTCAAGGACAGTAACTGGCACTTACCCTTGTTCACTTGACCTGATTACTTTTACAGAACCATAAGACAAAGCTGGGGCAAAGACAAAGCTGCAAGTTTACTGGCTTCAAACCAGTGACTACAAAGTATTGGTCTGTATAGGCTCTTCTGCTTCTCCTTCCCTTTCTCAGTGTCACTTTACATTAGTTTGATACAGTACAATTGCCAAATATTTACTCCTTTTAACAAATGAATTACTGTCCTTAGTCAGACCTTAGTCTTCAGTGAGACTTGGAAGATATTCGTTGCCCAGACATGTATAAATTGCTGTTACATCAACACATGAAACCTCCAGAGAAATCCATATGTGGCATCTATAAATTTCTTGTCTCTTGCCATCTGGATAGAAGGAACTCAAAGTTTGTGCTTCAAGTGAAGTATTCACAAGGAAAACTGCTGATTCTGTCATTCTGGACTGCGGCACAGAGAATGCTTTAAGTATAATAGTACACAACCTCACCATAGGTCCCCACAGTGGGTTGCTCGTGGTTGCTACACTCAGTGGCTGGTACAAAGATTCATATTTCTCTTATAGCTGAAGTAATCAGTGTATTTAGCAGTGAAGAACAAAGATGATCTGTAAATGAATTAGAATACAGATCTTTTGAGCAATTATGGTTAAAGGTTTAACCTATAAGTTATCAAGCATGCTTGGATAATTCTCTAAGATTGCAAGGAATAAGTTTTGCAGTCGAAGTGAGCTGAAGTTGAACTGATATGGATCCAAATGTGAATTTTGCTGTAGAGTCTTGTTTTGTTAAGATGAACTTGAAACAGAGCATCAGATCCTGAACTACTCAGGTTTTAGAGATACTTGAACCTTAAAGTGGATCTATATCTTGACATTTTGGCTCTATTTTCTGTCTGCTAAACCCCACACTCAGTCTGGAAAATAATCTAAGTGGAAATGGTTTATTTGGGTTTTTTGAGAATAAATTATGTTCTGGTCACTTATATCCCCTTAGAGCCAGCACAAAAAAACCAAGTGTATGTGTTAGTGGACACTGGAATTTTCTGATATTAAATGACACAATTACACATTCTGATATTAATTCATTCTAATATATACAGAATGATGCTAGATTTGTGGTGTGCTATAGCTTCCCTGGCAGACTTAGCATTATCATACCCATTCAGAGCTTCCTTAACCCAACACCAAAGAAGTGCTTCTCAGGGGCAAAGCAACTCCAAAGTCTGGGATGACAAGATTCGAGACCCTAAAAACCCACTGGAACCATGGATCCCAGAACTTATCCCTAAGCTCTGGGGTGAATGGCAGGAGAAATGTAGTTTGATATTAAACTTGTTTAATTTAGGCTAAGCTCTAAACACTGTTGGAGCTTGCTGTAAATTATTTTTATTCCACAAACCTTTCTCACTGCTTGACTACAGTTAAAGGTAAATGGTAAGAGTAAGAGATGAGTGCTGGGAAAAGAACTGCCCATCCCTGTAAGATCCCATCTCCATTAAATAAGAAAGAAGAGCAGAAGGCTTTTTGACATGCATTAGGTGCTTTACTGTGTCTTCCTAACTTTTAACCAGAATATGTAATTTACTCTGAGACATAACCATCACGAGGAAAAATAGATAGGACCTCCATCCTAAGAGAGACCATGAATGTTCTTGTTTTTCTTTTATAGCTTGTTCTTCATCTCCGTGTCTTCATGATGGAACGTGCATTCTAGACAAAAGTGGTACCTACAAGTGTGCCTGTCTGGCTGGCTATACAGGGAATCGCTGTGAAAACTGTGAGTACAGGCACTGTGTGTATGACCAGCCTCCAGGGTTGTCACTGCTGCAGGTCACTACTTCTTAGGAGTGTCTTTGATATATGTAAGTTAGGTCAGTCACAGTGCCAGAGAATGCACTGAGCTTCCTGTGGCATTTTTTAAGCCAAGTTGCTTGCAGTTTATGCAGATTTCCACTAAATAGATCTGGAGCTTTATATCTGTGTGTAAAAGGGTAAAACAGAATTGGAGCTGGGAAACAGCATACAAGAAATCTTGTAAAGAACTAGCCTTATCAGACAGAGAGATATACTTGCCTGCTATTATCTACTCTGTGGCTCAACTGTTCTCTTCTAAAAGCACATATCCAAGCTGAGCCCTGTGCTTGGTGCTCTAGCCAGAGTCAATTATAGGAAGTTTGTCTTCCCTCACAGCCACCTCAAAGGTAGAGTTCTGGCACCATAGATGACAGAGACTTGGGATCAAAAAAATAGAAAAAGGGTAGATTCTGTCCGTATCTCTGTTGGTGGTCCTCACTCTGTGTGCACTCACACACCTGGTTTTACCCTGCCAAGTGAATTGTAAAATAGCTGAATTCAAATAAGATCAAATCAATTTCTGTTCTAATGATTTAGTTCTCCACTCTTGAGCAAATTTCTTCATATAACAGGGCTTGAAAGAGATGGGAGTAAAAATTGTGCAATATATGCTGTGATAATGGCTATATAATGCCTATTAGCTGAAAGGAGCATTGTGCAATATTCAAAGTCACTGGGCTAGAGCTCCAGCTGACCCTGGAGGATGATTTAAGTGATAATAGTGAAGTCCACTTGGGATCATATTTGGCCCAAGACAGAAGTCATGGCTTATTGTGCCCTGCTGTGGCATTGCTCTGGCCGTAAGGCACACAATGCTATGCCTTCTTACAGAGTTTTAAATTCTATGTCAGAGCAGCCAATATACACAAACTTCACTACTTCAAAATCTTTTCCCCACACGTGTCATGGTCAGCAGTGGATTTCTCTCCTGGAATTGCTTTTACTTCATCAGGGGAGTTAAATCATAGTGACACAGTACCTCCTCACATGGATTGTTTTGAGATAAAAGACCTGTCTATTCCTACAGATCCAGAAGTAGCTTGTAAGACTTGACTTTTCTACCAGCAGACCAGAGGAGAGGTAGTTTTACATTTTCTCTAAGCTTGTAAAAGGTTTTTTTTTCTGAACAACATGCCCCATTCTGCCAAATTGCATAAATTCCTGTGGTGTTTTCTATAGGGAAGGGTTTGCTGAAAATTAAGGGCTCTTGACCTTAGGGCTAACACAGCTGCCTCTTTTGCTAACAGCCTCTTTCCTGGGAGTAGTTGTTCAGTAGGTTTTAGGGACTAGAAACTCCTGAGCAGTTTTGCAACTGCTAATCTCAGTGAGATTAGTTCTGTTCCTGTCTTTAGGAGAGAGTTAAAAAAAAAAAAAAAAAAGATTCATGCCTGGTTCAGAACCAACATAAATTTCAAATTAATTAAATTTCCAGCAAACCTCAACCCTAGTTTTGGCAGGCTCTGCGCTACAGTCACGGCAAGAAACGAAGCTCACATTTTTGTGCTAGTTTTCTTTTGTAATTTTAGTGTAGAAACTTCACCCGTGCAACACACAGAGCAGACAACAGAGGAGGTAGTAAAAACCAATAGGATAAGAACTCTGTCTTATTGTAAACAATGAAGGGTATAGGTAGTAACAATAAAAGGGAGGAGACACTTAAAAATATACACAGTAGGATTTTTAACTTGACAGGAATCCTGTAGTTTGATTTGTAAAAGAACAGTTTAGGTGGGTAAAATGCTGTTACTTTATGATGATTGCAGCTGTATGATTGTCTTTTACTTATGCTAGGAAATATTTTTTCCAGCACCTATATTGCTATCTTCCGTAACACAGATAAAGGTTGACTTTTTTATCTTTTATGTAAATAGCAAACCTCACAGTGGGAAAAGATCATGGCAAATCTCTGTTCTCTCTGGCTTCAAATTAATTTTTTCTTAATATATTTCCTTCAGTTTTGCCAAAACGTATCCTAAGTATTTTCCAGGGCATGGGGGGGGGGGGGGAAGGAAGGCAGGCAGAATATTAAAGTTTGATTTGTTTTTTAAGAGCAAATGGAAGAACTGGAAAATATATCTGTGACTGTAATTCTTTAAAAATTAGTCATGTAGTTTCCTGAACAGCATTACAGTTTAAATGTTAAAGGGACTTGCTCAAAATCTATTAGGTCTTCTAGCAACAGCACTGTCTTGTGAGGTGAAGCTGAGGGAAAACAATTAATTTCTGCAGAAAACAATCATAAAATGGTCACTTTAGGGATATTGAATAAGACTGTGGACACTATGAGGCTGATTCTTTTAGTTTAGTTTTTGTGGAGCAAGTCGGGTGCAATCCAATCAAAGTAAATGGATTTATGTTCATGAAAAATAGGTATAAGAAAGAAGAGAGTTACAGCCCCTTAATGTTAAGTGCATGTAGAAGATTTGAGGTGGTGCAACAGAAGGTACCCAGATTGATACAAGGGTTTTAAAGAAATCCAGGGGACATGCTTCAGAGGAATGGAAACTGTGGGATTATCTTATTGAGGAATAAGTTAAGGTGAGACTAAACAAATTCAACAATGGACATTTCATGTCAGAATCAGAAATCTTCTAAATCCTTCACCATCCCAATGCAGCTGTGTCGTTTTGTCTGTTACTATAGTTTAGTTTTAAAGATGTGGGAATCACCTTAATGTGATAAACCACGAGGAACCTATTTTTTCCACTATTAAATGAAATTCCATCTATTTAACAGGGTGATCAACATTGGCCAAGCTGCTTTCTTGGAGTAATATTCAACCCTAATTGCTCTGTCAATTACAATTTGCAATATCAATAAAATAATTAAAGGCACGGGCTGCTTATAACTACCAGTCTCTTTTCTTTAGTTAGAGGAAACTAAATTCTGTTTTAAATACTTGGGCTTCTTTCTAATCTTAAACTGAATACCTGCACAGCCCTCTCAGTGACCCCTTTGCGATGCCGACATCATTCAGGCCAAACTCAGGCTTTTCTGTATGACCTCTTTGAATTAATGCAAATAATGCAGCAATCAGAGGCATTAAAAAAACCCAACCCAACAAATCCAGATCATCTTGTTTTCTTAGCCTGTAATACCCTGAAACTGAGATGCAACTTCCTCAAAAGATGCTTGTTAGAGAAAAAGTAATGAACTGACTAGTGGCCTCATCCTGGTGCTCTGCATGCTAAAAAGCATCCACTCAAGTATCAGACTGTCAATGACTCTGTACAGTGTGACAGCTACTTGTTCAGCTCAAACTAATTCTTTTCCAAAGTCTCAGTGTTGAGTTTGCCTGCTGAAGATGAAGCTGTAGAGAGATGGTACTGCTGATACTCCGTGGCAAATGCTCTCCCCCTCTGCTTGTCCTCCTCCTAGGACGGGGTGTTCTGAAAGAGTCCTCCCAGGGCTTGCTGGCCCCAAAGCAAGAGACCTTAACCTCATCCTGCCCTGAAATTTCCTGTTACCTTTATTTCAAACAAAGCCAGGCAAACTAGAGTTCCTACGCAAATAAGAGGAACTTGTGCTGAATGGGGAATTCAGGGCTCAGATCCGATTTCCATTTTTATTCTGCTTCTCGCTCCTGTCTGCCAAGTAGAAGAGGTTTGTTCTGCATCCTAATGAAGGGTCTAATCCAACTGACTAATCTGTATAAACTCTTTGCTGTAGCCTTTAATGTCTCTATGACTGGCTTTCCTATGTTCCTATGCTCTGAATATAGCTTTCAGGCCCTTCCCCACTGCTGATATAATCCCCTGCCATTCTTCTTCGCCCGATACAACTCTGACTTGGGTTTGTTCTCAAGGATGCCCTAACCCTTAACAGACTGACTGGCTGATATTTAAGATAGGGAGAAAGCATTAACACTCCCACACCCTCTGCCTTCTTCTGCTATGGGAGAAATGCATTTTCTTTCTACAAAGAAAAACATACAGGTGATTGTCATAGGTGACTCCCTTCTGAAGGGAACAGAAGGCCTGATATGCAGACCAGACCCACTTCTTAGGGAAGTCTGCTGCCTCCCTGGGGCCTGGGTTAAAGATGTGCTGAGAAAACTTCCTACCCTCATATGGCCCTCAGAATATTATCCACTATTGACTTTTCAAGTAGGCAATGATAAACTCACAGTGAGAAATCCAAGGGCCATCAAGAGAGACTTGGGGGCCTTGGAACAACTGGTCAAGGGATCAGGAGCACAAGTAGTGTTCTCCTCTATCCCTCCAGTTGCAGGGAAGGAAGAAATACTGAGGGAAGAAACAGGAAGACCCATCAGATCAGCACCTGGCTCCAAGCCTGGTGCCACCAGCAGGACTTCAGGTTTTTGATCATGGGTTGGTTTACATGACACCAGGCCTGCCAGAGATAGACAGAGTCCACCTGTATCAAAGGCAGAAAAGGATTTTTGTGCAGGACTTGGCTCACTGAAAGAGCTTTAAACTCTGCTTGAGGGGGAAAAGGGATAAAACCAGGCTCCCTGGAGATGAGCCAGGGGGTGTCACATCAATGTTTGTTGTCTAGTGAGATCCTTAAGTCTGCTATCGCAGTATAGGTAGGGGACCGAGTGCCATGTGACAGCAAAGACAGAAGGGATATGGATGGGAAGAGCCTGGGAATTATGAGGTAGGAATCAGGCCTTCTGCCCCCAAAAAGGTGTTGGGATCAATAGCCCAGCTGAAGTGCGTCTACACCAATGCACACAGCATGGGCAACGAACTGGAGGACCTGGAAGCCATCGTGCAGCAGGAGAATGATGGCATAGTTGCCATCACAGAACCATGGTGGGATGAATTGCAGCACTGGAGTGCTGCAGTGGATGGCTCTAAACTCATCAGAAGGGACAGGCCAGGAAGGAGAGGCAGTGGAGAGGCCCTGCATGTTAGGGGGTGCTTTGGTTGCCTTGCCCATAATGATGGTGATGACAGGGGTGAGTGCTGATGGGTGAGAATCAGGGGGAAGGCCAATGAGACAGATACCACAGTGGGACTCTGTTATAGAACACCCAGCCAGGATGAGGAGACAGATCAAATATTCTGTGAGCACCTGGGAGAAGTTTCACCACCACTACCACTTGTTCTCATGGGGGGGGCTTCAGTTGAGCAGATCTCTGCTGGAAATACAGCACAGCAGAGAGGAAACAGCCCAGGAGGTTCCTGAGTATGTGGAGGATAATTTCCTGACACAATTTCCTGTCTTGGTGAGAGAGCCAACTGGGGAAGGCTCCCTGCTAGACCCGTTGCCTGTGAACAGAGGACTTGTGGGTGATGTGAAGGCTGGAGGCCATCTGGGGCATAGTGATCATGAAGTGATAGAGTTTACAGATCTTGGGGAAGGAAGGATGGGGGTCAGTCAGACTGTGACCTTGGACTTCTAGAGGGCAGACTTTGACCTGATTAGAAGACTAGTTGACAGAGTCCTTTGGGAGGCCATCCTGAAGGGCAAAGGAGTCTGGGAGTGCTTGACATTACTCAACAGTGAAATCTTTAAGGCACAGGAGCAGCCACCTCCATGTGCCATAAGATGGGCTGGCAGGGAAGAGACTGGACTGGATGAACAGAGAGCTTTGGCTAGAACTCAGGAAGAAAAGGAAAGTCCACGGCCTATGGAAGAAGTGGCAGGCAGCTCAGGAAGGCTGCAAAGATTCTGTGAGGCTGTGCAGGCAGAAAATTTGAAAGGCGAAAGCCCAGCTAGAATTTAATCTGGCTACTGCCATAAGAGACAATTAAACATATGTCTAAAAATACTTCAGCAGCAAAAGGAGGATTAAAGAGAATCTCCAGCCTCTCTTGGATGTGGGAGAAACATAGTGACTGAGGACAAGGAAAAGGCTGAGGTACTGAACACCTTCTTTGGCTCAGTCTTTAACAGTCAGACCACTTGTTCTCTTGAGTTCCCAGACCCTGAGCTGGAAGATGGGGATGGGGATCAGAATGAAGCCCCCATAATCTAAGAGGTCAGGGACCTAATACACCACTTAGACACAACACGAGTCTACGGGGCCAGATGGGATCCATCCAAAGGTACTGGGGCAGCTGTGGAAGTATTCACCAAGGAACAAGCTTGAGAGCATTGAAATGCCCTCAAGTTGTGCCAGGGGAGGTTTAGGTTGCACAGGAGGAAAATTGTTTTCCCTGAAAGGGTTGTCAAGCCCTGTCCCAGGATGCCCAGAGCAGTGGTGGAGTCCCCATCTCTGGAGGGATTTAAAAGATGTGTAGACATGGTGCTGCGGGACATGGTTTAGTGGTGACCTTGCAGTGCTGGGTTAGCCTTTGAACTTGATGATCTTAAAGGTCTCTTCCAACCAGAACAATTCCATGATACTATAATAAGCCCAGCTGTCAGAGCTTGGCATAGGCTAGACAGAGTTTTAATCCCATTAGTCTAGGATGAGGCACTGGGGAAAGCTTCTGGACATTAAACCTAATTTTCTTACCTAACGATGGACATGTCATGCAGAGTCTTCTAAGGGAATGCTTGGAGGGGTTTTTTTAATTTTGTCAGAAAGATTCTTAGTGATAGGTTTCAAGGAGTGCCATAATCACTGTCTGGAATCACTGATACATGTGCCTTTTGCAGCCCACATGTGTACTTCAGCTATAACCAAATGCCCCTGAGCCCTTTCTTGCCACTCTGTCCTGGAAATCAGTCCTATTCCAGTTAGGGGAAGTGTTCCAAAAAGAAACAGAAGTCTTAATTTCTCTAATCCTATCCCTGTCATTGTTTTTTTTTGTTGGTTTTTTTTGTTGTTGTTGTTTTCTTTTTGTTTGTTGCCTTTTGCTTATTTTTTCCAGTGGAAAATAACTTATTACAGCTTTTTTAAAGGGACAGGATTCTCTACTTGTGTCAAGGTGGCTTTTTTTGGTGGCTATGTCAGAGATGAGATTAATGCCACTTGTCCTCCATCGCATTTCTACTGTTCTCCCTATAAACTTGCATGTATAGGGTGGCAAATAAGAACCAAGCTCCTCCTGCTGACAAAGCAAATATATACCTGGAGCTGATAAGTAGTAAAGGCTAGTGGCCTTTTTTCACTATCACAATCCCCTGCTTTGAGACCCACACACTATCAAAATCCTTTAACTGGAATGTGTCAGTTCTCAGGTTTTGCAGACCTATTAGAGGTTACAAACTAAAGCTTAAACCAGCAGCACCCTTTAGCCTGTCATACAGCAATGCTGTAGTGTGATCACTGGCAGAATACTCTCAGAGGTGGCTTGTTCTCCAGAACCTTCCTGGGATTCCCTCTGAGAGGCAACGTAGTATTGCTGTGTGTGCCTTCAGCACTATTACTGGGTTAAACTACTCTTTATGGGCAAGACTGTTCAAAAGGACAGTTAGTTCAGACAGGGTGAGATAATCCTGCAGTGAAGATATGGGCCAGTGCAGTCATACAGGAAGCTCCATTGGTCCACATGTCTCTGCAAAGCCAGGTAAGATAACAGTACTGCAGTCATCAGAGAGATTTTTAATAAGTTACCTTCAGAGTTCAGTTCTGGTGGGATAATGCCTTCTTTTGTTCTCCTGAGCTGATCAGAAGTATACTGCGATGCTGGCTAGATGCTTCCTAGAATGTTATCCTTGCTGCCTTCACCTCCCCACAGCATACTCCTTTCCAGGAGAATCATGTGTTTACAAGGCAAGGTCTGTGTTGCTTAGTGCCTAGTGGGTGAATTCAAAGGGCTTGGCTTGAGATGGAGGTAGAGGTTTCTGCTCCCAGTTTTCACTTCAGTATATTTCCTGGAATTTTCTCCCTTGGTTAGAAGGATGCTGGAACTGTTCACACAGCAAGTGCCAAACCACCAAACATTATGCCTGGTGCTTTAAGGTAACCTAACATCAATTTTGGGTTGTCTTAATTCACTGAGCAATAAAGTAAAGCTGTTCGGCTCCTGTTACACAAACAGCCAAGGTGCCCCATAGGAGGACAGAAACACCGGAGAGAAAAACTAGGCTGATGGAAATTGTTACAAACATCTGAAGCAATCACTAAACAACAGCTGCTCTTGAATCAGCCTGCAGAAAACTGGTCCCTAGGACTGTTCTTTCCTTGAGCTCTGTCAATACATATGACTGTTGAATTGGGCAAGTCATGCAGTCTCTGGGAGGAAGTTGCTCATACCATTTAGCAGTGTTTGATCTCATAACATTTTTACAGTGTTTTGAAACTCCAGTGAGTAAACGTAACTGACAGCACGGCCAAAAGAGACAGGGCATGTGCTTTATTGACACCTCCTCTTGTCCCTTTGTTATTTTCTCAGTGTCTATTAACTATCCAGCCTTTTTGTTTTTCAGAAAGTGAAACGTGTAAAAACCCATGGTATTCTGCGCAGAGCATAGCCCCAGGCGTTGCTACAATCTAAATAAACCAGAAATTATCTCTTTGTAAATGGGAAAAGAGGTATATTTCTAAACCACATTAAATAGATTCAGAGGGAATCTCCAGTTGCCGCACCCCAAAACCATCCTGAGCTTTTTCCTCAGTCTTCTGACATGCCTTAGAGATAAAATCATCCACAAGACTCCCCCTGGTATGATGTGCAGTGTTGAAGAACAGATCAGTGTTGCAGGAGGGCAGTTTGGACCAAGTTACATTCCAGGTATTCTTGCCACGCTGGATAGGATAAAGATACTTTTCCCTGTCATTTCATCACTGAATCACTCTGGAGACTGTGTTTTCCTGCCAGGTCTGCTCTAGTGTATGGCATAAATCAGCTCTTCAGCACAGATTAACTGCATGCAGACCAAAAGAAACCAGTCAGCACCTCTGGAACACTTTAGGGTCCCCCCCATCTTTTGCAAAGGTCACAAATGACAGGGGTCTGGTATACAGTTTTAAGTTGCTGATGGAGATGTTTTCTGCCTTCTAGCTGAAGTGGCAGGGAATGTATTTTTTTAGTTACTTCAGAGCTAGAAGAAATGAGAGAAGGGCCTGGAGTACAGCAGAGATTTGGGGCCTCTGCCTCTAACCACTCCTTGTTCTCTCTGACGACTACTGATACCACTGTTCGTATCTTCTCGGGTGCAAGCATACTGACTGCACATTCTTGCAGTGCTTTGGGGCAACCTTAAAATTACTTTGAACATTTGCTGGAATAGCCAGCATGCTTAAATGCTGACAGTTTCATTCTTTCTTCCTCAAAGTTCATTCAAAGGCTTCTTTTCTCCTTGAGAGTTTTACACTGAAACATCTCTGAGGCAAGTCACCTTACACACTTCCCTTTGCTGCACTCATGGGCATGATTTCACTCTTGCATGCTGTTTGCAGCTGATAGGACACACTGCCAAGGCAGAATGGCCCCAGGCGGTAGGAATGACACAAACAACCAGGCAGTATCCTGCTTGGTCTTTCTTATGGCTTCCATACTCCTCTTTGATTTCTTCAAGAGCTGAGGAACTGCATTTCACAGACAAATTGCCCAGCTACTTCCTTAGTAGTCTCCTGCTTTTCAGTTCCCTTCATTTTCTTTTTCCCTACACTCTCAACACTTGGTAATTTCCATCTCTTGTTTCTTAAACAGGCAATGCCGGATCTTTCTTTCTGTCAGAAAACCAGCTCAGATCCTTGCAAAAGGCTGAATAAACTGTTCTGTTGGCTACACTAGAGTGCATCTGTATCATTAAATGCTGTTTTCCTGTTATGGTTAATGCACATTCATAAACATTTGCATTCCAGCACGTTCATAATCAAAGCATTATGCAATTCTTTAGAGTGTCTTTCGCATCCGGCATTGCTTCGGCATTGTCCCTGTTTAGCTGGAAAACTGACATCTCCAAAATGAAACACCTCAAGATGATTTACTCTCCTTTGTCATTTGGTACAATAATGAGCATATCAGCTTCCATGTTGCCCTACAATGTCACCCTTGAGCAGAGAGTGCTCTCCTCTGCAGTGTGATACTGTTTTCCAAGGGACCCATTGGGGAACTCATTCTAAATATTAGTTCTTGCCTTTGATAGAGAGAAAGTGAATGTTGGGGATCGTTAAGGATTTCACTCACTCCGGCATCCCATGCACAAATAGGTTCAGTTGTGTAATTAAATAGGCCATCCAAGTACCGGAAAGGTTGTATCCAGAGACACAGCTTTCTAAGGGCTTAGAACAATACTGATAAAGATCAAGTGTCTAATTGTAAGCAACAACCTCCAAATTGCCTCCGGATGAATAAACCACAGTGGGTGATCCAAGCATATTTTCACATGGATACGGTCTCATTCACAGAAGCAGGGAGCTGGAAAACATCAGGGGTGAGCTCCAATTGGCTGGAAGGGAATGAAAAGAATTGGATTTCAGTAGGGATTACATCATAGTTTTGTGTAATTATTCCTAGCTGGTGGAACCACTGCAAAAGCGAAGAGGCCCAGAGATCAGGAGTGGAAATCCACCATCTCTAGTACTTGGGGTTGGCTGATCAGCTACTCTTGTTATGATTTCCTTTGACATTTCCAGAATTAATATGAGCACTAGCAAAATGCAACAATGAGAGGAGATTTGAACTTCCAGGACTCTTTCATGGGGGATAAATTAAGGCAAAAATTCTTTGTGGTGAATTGTCTGCCTCAGCATTTCTCCATGAGCTGTGGATGGAGCTGGGCATGGAGGTGGGAGGCTGTGTTCTGGGTCATCACAAGAGGCACAAAAAAGGGTGGAGAGTTTTCTCACTTTTGAAACACAGGGAGCGAGGGCAGTTTATCCAAATCCTCTCATGCTAGAAACCTGAATGGAATCTACTGCATTGCAGGGTGATGCTTTTGGGGAATAATCCTTGTTACACTTCCAGGACTTCTATTTGATACTGAAGGCCATTTCCTAAATGACAATTAGGCACCTATTTAGCACCTATTTAGGCACCTTTTAGCTACTAATGTGTGCACCTTGGTGGAGCTGGCTGTTAGTATCAGACTTGCCTGCTGAAGCACCTGTGATAATGTAGAGGTTGGAGGTACATCTGAGATTCCCACCTAAAGCCTCACCCACTCGCTGCTGAGTCTGCAGCAACAGAAATGACCAAGCAGAGCAGTGCTACTGCAGCTGCTCAGAGCGTCCTTGTTCTTTGAGGTCCAAGAGTCTCTTTATTCCAGAAAACAGTCATCACTGTGAATACTTTTTTATCACAGCGGTTTCCTTGCCCTGTCCTGTATAGGGTCTGCTGCAGTGTTTGCATGTATTTGTTCTCTGCTTTGATACTCTTGCTTTGAAGTAAGTAATTTTCAACCCAAACCTTAGCACTCCTGGCTCTCCTTGTTGACCTCCTTCTAATTTCTGGTTAAAAAAGTTGTAACCACCTACAATGCAGAGCCTGGTAGCTCCAAAGAGTAAAAGTTCTGAGGGGCAACAAGGAAGACAAGTAAGCATGCTAGACATCATCAGCCCCTTCAGACATGGCCTTTGGAAACACACACCAACCCTGGAAAGCATTTCTTTCAGAAGGTCCTGACTAAGACCACCTGTCCTCCAAAGTGGTCCAGTTTCCAGCAGTCTGTTCCTACTGCGGGGAAAAATGATGATCACATAGCAAAGCTAATGCCATTAAGCTTCTCTTGTTCTCATTCACATGCAGCTCTTGCCAGGGTCTGGTGGAAAACAGCTGGGCTGCTTGTCAGTGTGTGGCTTCCTAGTCAGCAGCCCTCTCCAGCACAGGAGAGATGGGATGTTCAGGGAGGTGGCAGCAAGAAGGTTAATGTCATAGAATCATAGAATTATAGTATCATAGAATTGTCAGGGTTGGAAAGGACCTTAAAGATCATCTAGTTCCAACCCCCCTGCCAATGGTAGGGACACCTCCCACTAGATCAGGTTGCTCAGAGCCCCATCCAGACTGGTCTTAAAAACTTCCAAGGATGTGGCTTCCACCACCTTTCTGGGCAACCTGTTCCAGTGTCTCACCACCCTCATGGTAAAGAAATTCTTCCTAATGTCTAACCTGAATCGACCTATCTCTAGCTTTAATCCATTCCCTCTAGTCCTATCACTGCCTGACAGCCTAAAAAGTCCCTCCCCAGCTTTCTTGCAGGCCCCCTTCAGATACTGGAAAGCCACAATAAGGTCTCCCCAGGCTTTCTCTTCTCCAGACTGAACAACCCCAACTCTCTCAGTCTGTCCTCACAGGAGAGGTGCTCCAGCCCTCTGATCATCCTCATGGCCCTTCTCTGGACACGTTCCAGCACATCCATCTTTCCTGTAACAGGAGCTCCAGAACTGGATGCATTACTGCAGGTGAGGTCTCACAAGGGTGGAGTAGAGGGGGAGAATCACCTCCCTCAACCTGCTGGCCACACGTTTCTTGATGCAGCCCAGGATATGATTGGCTTTCTGGACTGCAAGTGCACACTGATGGCTCATGTTGAGCTTCTCATCCACCAGCACTCCCAAGTCCTTGTCTTCAGGGCTGCTCTCAAGCCAGTCACTGCCCAGCCTATATTGGTGCTTGGGATTGCTCCGACCCAGATGGAGGACCTTGCGTTTGGCCCTGTTGAACTTCATGAGGTTGGCATGGGCTCACCTCTCCAGCCTGTCGAGGTCCCTCTGGATGGATCCCTTCCCTCCAGCGTGTCAGCCGCCCCACACAGCTTGGTGTCATAGGCAAACTTGCTGAGGGTGCACTCAGTGCCACTGTCCATGTCGCTGACGAAGATGTTAAACAAGACTGGTCCCAGTACTGATCCTTGAGGGACTCCACTTGTCACTGGCCTCCACTCGGATATGGACTTATTGACAACCACTCTTTGGGCGCGGCCATCGAGCAAGTTCTTTACCCACTGAATTATCATCAAACCCATATTTCACAAGCTTGGAGACCAGAATATCATGTGGGACAGTGTCAAAGGCTTTGCTCAGGTCCAGATAAATTATGTTGGTTGCTCTTCCCCCATCTATTGATGCTGTGACTTTCTCATAGAATGCTACCAGGTTAGGTGAGGCATGATTTGCCTTTGGTGAAGCCATGTGGGTTGTAGCCAATCACTTCATTGTTATTCTTCTGCCTCAGTAGTGCCTTCAGGAGGATCTGCTCCATGATCTTATCAGGCACAGAAGTGAGACTGACTGCCCTATAGTTTCCAGGTTCATCCACCTTTCCCTTTTTGAACATGGGGGCTATATTTCCCTTTTTACAGTCAGTGGGGACTTCACCAGACTACCTGACTTTTGGAATATAATAGATAGTGTTTTAGCAGTTTAGTGGTTTAGCAGTTAGTGGTTTATGTCTTTATGGTGGATCCTGCAGTGTTTGCTACCATGTATTCAGAAGAGCTTGAGTTGAGAGTTGATCTTGTGAGTGGCATCAGAAGATGCCAGGCTCTTTCCTGAATGTAAGTACTATCACTGTGAATTATGCTCCTTGCAGGAACAAGCCTGTGCTGAAACAATTGCAGGCTCAGCGAGGGTGTCAGCAGTGTCACAGAGAGAAGAACAATTCCACCAGAACTTAGGCAGCTTGCTCTATGAGGCGCTGCAGGACCTCATGAATCCAATGTTGCTATCAGCAGACTTATGATGTGCCCATGATCCCAGCATGCCAAGAACCTAGAAGGCAGAAAGGAGCAAGACAATAATGCTGGGACACCTAAAGCATAACTCTGGAGTCAGGGCTCCTGCCTCATAGTGTGTGTGACCTGATATATCAAGGCCTGGCAGCCCTGTGCAGAGGAGAGTGCAGAGCACACTGCCTCAGGGTGGCAGGATGGCCTGATGCCCCCTGATGCTGGTGGGCCATTTCATCAAATCCATTGCCAAACTTACATGCTTGCTGGAAAGCCCTGCTCACTGCTTATGAGAACGAATAAAAAAGCAGTTCTCCTGATCACTCTGAGCTATGGCCTCCACAAATCCCTCACCTCATTCCCTCCTCGAGGACACAACCATTCCAAAAACATTTTGACAGCCAATGTCTTCATGCTTTTGGCTAAAGTTAGTCTCCGTGGGCTCATGTGTTAGGCATTAACTGGGCTGCTATGCCAAGCTACAGAGGGATGATTTCTCAGGACAGCCATCTGAGTCCTCCCCCACGTCAGCTCTTTTCTGCCAGCAAACCCTGCGAGAACCTGGGGCGTCCTCACCTTGTCAATGCACACTGGGGAGAGAAGGGATAAGTGTAGGAATAAATAGTACCAGAGGTTTACATCATGGTACTATTGATGTAAGAGCTCATGGGCCAAGATTAGGAAATAAGCTGTTAGGAGTGAATATACCAAATTCTGTAAGTCTGAATTCAGAAAAGCTCTTTGCTCATTGGGTTTTGCAAAGGGCATCACAATACCCAGAAGTAATTGCTAAGCCATTCATGGCTAGTCCCACCTCTAACTCCTGTGCCTTGTGTTCAAGGCACACTGCTGAACTGTCTGCTCCTATATGGCTCCTCCTCCTTTGTACAAAACACTGCTGCTGAAAATAATGTGTGGATTATGTAATGGTATCATTATTTAATGCTGATATCTGCACACGTTTAAATGTAAACACACTAAGAATATCAGGAGATGACAGAACTGTTTGTAGCTCTGCCACTCACTCACTGTTTGCCTTCAGGTAAATCACTTGATATCTCTGTGCTAATAGCTTCCCCAACAGTAAAATGCAGACACACACTAATTCTATTAAAAAAACCTTTGAAATACAGAGATTATAGGCTTTAAGAACTGTTATAAAATGATGCTCAGGTAGTCATGTAGTCAGACTTGCTCTCAAAACAGAAGTTAAACCAAGAAAAAGAATTTGATGGAATCAGAGGCTTGCAGGCCAAAAGTCAAACCTGATGGGATTTACCAGTATTGACTTCAGCAGGCTTGGCCATAGGCAGCAACTGCAAATATCAGTGAGCTGCATGAAGGGCATGTAGGTAGAGCTGGCTGGGGGATTTCTGTGAAAATGGCTTCATAGCAGTAAATTTTCAAATTAATTTGTATTTTCCTTTTGATATTTTTCTAAATTATTATTTTCTTAATCAGAGCAGGAAAAAAAAAATCACTTCCATATACTCTGCATGTTATGCTTCCTACAGCAACAGCATGTTGGAGCTGTGATTTCTGGGGCTTCTGGGCTCTCTGGCTCCAGAGCACTTGGCAGCCATTGCCATGGAGCCACGAAACCCCTGAGCATAGGATCCAAAATCCTAATGCTGAAGTTTCCTGAGCAGCATTTCTATGGCTCAGGGACTACTGTGGCTTTTAGCAGCATGCTGGGTCATCTCTCACTCGAGAAAAGAATGTAATTTAGACTTTCTCCTGACAAAATGTCTTCTTCCTGAGCATAGTTATTTCAATTTCTTCAGTATCAGTCTCTATCAGGCTTTTTCTGACAGTCCTTAGACTGTTTTGCCTAGATGGTGGCACCTGGGGTCCCAAAGCAAGTCCATAGCTCTCTCTTTTTCTGCAGAAAACATAGGATTCATAACAGCAGAAGCTGCTCTGCTCCCCTTCTTGTTACCAAGTGCAGTTTCTGTGGCCATTTTCAGCGTTTGGCCTCTGCTGAGCCTGCCAGCACACATTATGTGAAAGCAATATTACAAGTACATAGAAAAATGTTTCCCAGAGCCACTACTCGACAGTCAAAATGTGCTATAAACATTAGCATGGGTCACCTGAAAGCCAAACTGTGACTTGAGAATACGCAACAAGATACATTTCTTTAGCAGTAACAGTATTAAAGAATCCTGTAAGCAAATTAAGACCAAAACTCCATACAAATACAAGCTCTGGCACCTAATATTTCAGGGGGAGACAAAAGTGGAAATGTAAACCTTTTATTAGTACCAGCAATGAGAAATGAGATTTATTTCAGGCATGCAATTTATTATTGAAAGGTTGTGCAGAATTTAGAGATAATGTATGATATGTGTGAGGGGGTATATATTATTTAGCAAGGAAGCGGGTGAAAGGAAGGCAGCAGGAAAAAATGGTGTTCATTTAATGAAGGGACCCTGGGACAAAAGCAAATGATAATTCCATCGGGCAGAATTTGAAGGACATTGAAGATAGAGAAGTATAGCTCAAGAGATCATCTAATTTATCTCACTGGAGATAAAATGAACATGAAAACTATTTATAAATGGCAGATAATTCAGATCTGAGGAATGTCTTTTACATATAATTTAAAAGGGAGAGGAATTTGCACTGTTATTATTAATAATGGAACATTTTACTTAGAAATTCAGGAACGTACTGTTCCTCTAGACTAGTTTTTCTCATATTGAAGAAAGTTATCTCTGGGATGTGGAGCCATTTTAATGTTTCATATGGGACAGAATCATTTTTCCAAGACACCAAAGTAAGAGGCAAGGTGGGTACTGAGTTTTATTGGGAATCAGTGAGTTTGTTATACAGACACTTGAGACAGCTCTGGTTTTTACTCTCTAACAACTGGCCTGTCACAACTGAGCATTTCTGCCAGAGGTACCTGTAGCCACCTTGTCTTAAACCTTCCTACTTTGCTGTCTTATGAGCTGTAAAGAGCTATACCAGGCCTAAAGTCACCTGAGACCCTAAAGTGACAAGGGTTACCTATATGTCTGTATAGATTAATTGTGGAACTCTCCAGGAACAATGTTGTGTAGCAAAATATGAACAAAAAAGAAAAAAGAAAAAAAAAAAAATCTCAGTTCATAATGGACTTGCTAGTGCTGTCCCATTCTCTTCAAAGTCTGTTCCAGTTTGTTGGTTTTTTTTTCAGTTGGAGTTTCAATTTTCAAATGACAAGACTCATAAAATTTCCACTTACATCCTACTGTGCCTTTCAAACATTTGTCAAGGAGACTTTTCTAGAGTTTTTCTGGACTGAGAATTCTCCTGTTCTTAATTTTATCTGCCTGTACATGCCTCTTTGTCTTCCTTTAAAGATTTTACTGTATCCTCTCAGATTTTATAGTGTTTAGCTTTGGCATGACCAGGGTGGTCATTCTTATCTCTTAGTCATCCTCAAGATTATATTTCCCTAACAATAGTTTCATCTCAGTTTTTGAGTTGTCTCAAACATTACAGTTTGGAGTGAGTACTGCTGACTTCATAGTATATTTTATAGATAATTCTGTCTGAAGCTCTCTACCTTGTCTTTTGCTTTGCAAAGTGCACTGAGAGAATACTAAGGTATTCATCTTGTGAAAAGCTGGGCAGGGACTGCTATTCAGAGGGACTGCACTAACACTAGGGAAATTTTGATAAGGCCTTTATGTTGGATAAGATCCAGTTCTTTCATTAACCACTTCCGTGTCAGTAAGAAAGTCCTCCCAGGGGTTATCAAGGCAAATTTTCCTACTCCTCCCTCTCTCCTTTTGCTGTGGACAAGTAATGCTATAGACAAACACAGCACAAATAGCTGCCCAGGGAGGTGGTGGAGTCCCCATCCCTGGATGGATTTAAAAGACATGCGGATGAGGTGCTAAGAGACACGGATTAGTGGTGGGATTGGCAGTGTTAGGTTAATGGTTGAACTTGATGATCTTAAAGGACCTTTCCAACCAAAATGGTTCTGTGATTCTGTAATATCTAAGACAACTTAAATGCAGGAAGCCAAAGTCACAGGACAGTATGAATCATTTATTTCACGCAGAGCGGAGTAAACATACTAGGTGAAAGGGATAAAGGCAAATCCAACTGAAGTGGGAAAAAAAAACTAAACGAAAGCAGTAGAGGTAGGTACTAGAGTAGCTGTGACTTTCAGGGTAGATAATACAGCTGAAAACAGGGAGCTTAGCTGTGGTACTGAGATGCAGAGAATATCTCAAGATTCAAACCCACATTTAGTTTTCAGAGAGAAAGAATGAACTTACAAAATGATCCAAAGAAAAAAATGGAATGAGTGGTTGTGCCTCCAGTGGTGAAGTTTAAAGAACAAGACAGACCATGAGGGAAGATCCTGTATTACAGGAGAACAGACAATCAGTAGATAAAGGCATGGGTAACAAAAAGGACATGTCTATTAATAATACATAGCTGTTTTGACATCAGAGAAACTCCACGGTGCCTCTGTGACACAAGTGTGTATGAGCTAATGTTTATCCCTATAAGGAAAGGGGATTTGTTAGATATAGCAGATGAAGCAACTTACCTGTGGCCACAGTTTTATAGCTATGATTAGATCTCATGACCTTCTGCCTCCATATCCTCTACTCTAGGCCATAGTTCCAGTACTAAATTAATTTGTGCACAAAATGCTGAATTTACATCATAAATAAAACCAGAGTTGTTCCAGCTGGGTCACACTGGCACAGAGAATCTGAAGAAAATCTGTCAGTTAGAGCAAATCAAAAGCTCTATAAACTAAATATCTTAATCACTTAGGAGACTGAACAAGAACAAATACTTATAGTTTGTGGGGGGAAAATAAGTAAGTGTAGCTTGGTGCCATTTTTTCCAGGGTGGACCTAGAACTCAAAAGCTCCAAAACATTTGCTCTGCAGAGCTGAAGTGGACCACAAGGAAACGAGAAAACCTGTATTTATGATAAAAAGGAGACCTCTGAGTACAGATGTTTCTAATCATCCTCTTTTCTCATTTGACAAGTGGAGTGTGACTTTACATTGAAAGAGAGAAATATAAATGTAGTGATATGAACTGGTGTTCAGAAAAAAATATGGAGGGAGTGACTGGGAATACAAAGATCATGACTGGGAAGACAAGTGTTCAAAGGATTTAAAATACCTAGAAAAGTTATGCTTCCATTATTTACCTTTCATTTATGTATGTGCTTGTGTATACACATATGCACCTATATATGCATGTATATGTATGTGTGCCTATATTTCACATGAGAAATATCAATGTCTAGGAATGAATTTTTATCATTATTTCTTCACCAAAGATGACACTGATGCACAACACTTGCAGCCAAGAGGAAATGTTGAGCTCCCCTAACTGGATGTGTTTTGATTTGGAGTAGTGAGTCTAGGCCCTGTTTGTAGTAATCTGTAAATTGAGGGGAATTTCTGTGGAGACTTGTTCTTGTGAATGCTGCTGCTTTAGGACTGCTACTCAAGAATCTCTTCCTTATGTGAATAATTGGATGGTCCACAATCCACATAAATAGATGCATTCATGTGTGTTCTGTGTAAGGATTACACAGCTGAGGACTTAGAATGGTTTATTCCTCTTGAAAAAAATTTGGCTGTAGGCTGGTAAGCAACTACCTATGAGGCAAACAAGAAAAAAATCAAATTCTAAAAGCATAAAGTAAGGATATTCTCTTTAGCATTCATCTATCTGTCTTCAGCGGAGTATGATAGCTCCCAGACAAAAAAACAAAACAAAACAAAACGTATACGTATCAAATCTCTCACTGAATCCTTTCCTATGCAGTTTTCCACAATGAATGGACAGGTAAAGCCAGAGACACACAGGAAGATGGATAACTCTGTAAATACTAAAACTTGTGTTTCCTGTATTATTGTCATTTCTACATATAGAAATACATATGTATGATTTCTACATACAGAAAATGTGTCTTAAAAAGAGACTTGGAGAAGGTGAGTAGGGCATGGACGTTCTCTGTCTCTTATAATGGAGCATCAAATGAAATTATCAGGTGGCAGGATAGAAGCCAAACCAAAGAAGGCAGTGTATTTTTCACACAAAACTTAGTCTGTAGAACTCATAGTCACAGTATATTGTGAACACCAAGTATGTAGCTGAGTTTAGAAAATACTGACAAATAATGTTTAAAAAAATAAAAATCACCAGGAGATGTTATACCAAAAATACCACTGTAGTTGAGGTAGTCCTTGAGCCCCAGATTGCAGAGTGCTGCCAGAATATGCCATGAAAGTATTTGATAACACTTGTTCTGTTTTTATATTCCTTCCGTCAAATCCACTGTTTACTACCATTGAGGACAGTTTTCTCTACTGGATGGACATTTGTTCTGATTTAGTGTGGCTGGTTTGATGCTCTCAGAGAAATCTTGCTTATGATGTTTAATCTAATACTTACTACTTGCAGTATTTAAATAGACCATTGTAAGTATTTTCCCAATAGAGAAAAAAAAACCCATGGAAAGGGTAAATATCAAGGTTCCTTTTTAATGTCATTATGATGATGTTTGATCTATACAAATAATTATGCTTTAGTATTTCAGTGAGGTTTCCTGAAAAACTATATAAAAGTGGAAGGAACAATTTGAAGGAATTTTAATATAAGACTTTTAAGGGTCTAAATTTTTTCCTTGCCCAAGCATGGTAGTTCATTCATAACTCCCGTTAAGAAGGAAAGTGCTTCAAATTCAAATTACGACCAAATAAGCCCTAATGATACAAACATTTACACATATGATCACTTCGCATTTCTGAGTAATCCCATTGAACTTGAATGGGTCTAGATGTTTTGAAAAGCAGTGTATATGTAAGTGTGTGTAGAGCTGACATCTAAACAACTTTCTAAAGATTGGCAAATACCTGTCTTGTAATTTTGACTCCTGTGCCCATTTTAACTGTTTTTTCAGTGTTCTAAATAAAGAATCATCTTAACACAGTCCTGTTTTTGTAATAAAGTGGATTTTTTTGAAATATCTGAACTGTCAGTGGTGATGTGTAGGACTCCAGGTGCTCCCGCTCATGGTATTGTGGAAGGAGATGACTTTAAATACGGGGCCCAGGTTTTCTTCAAGTGCAACGCAGGTTACAGCTTAAAAGGCAGCCGTGTTGCCTACTGTCAGCTTGATGGGATTTGGTCAACACATCATCCTGAATGTGGTAAGGTCACTTTAAGTTTTGATTCTTCTCAAATGTTTTGGCCAATGTATTCCGATGAAACTAGAATATCCAAATCTCTGAAATTTTGTAGATCCATGACTTAACATGATGTTCTTTTGTCTTCCTGTATTCAAGAAACAGTAGGGATTGTAGGGATTCTTATTTTCCTTTGCTGGAGCTTAAGGCTTCATGGCCTGCTTATATAAAGGTCTGACTGAAACATCAAATGACTGAAAAATAATTTCCTCAAAGACTTTAGGCATACATCCTTCTTACACAGAGACTGAAATGTCTAGGACCAAAACCAAATGAGTGGCATCATGCAACAATGAATAGCTATTTCCATTACAATGTACTTATGGCACCTTCTCTGCAGAAGTCTGGTGCACTCTGTGGAGGTCATCAGGGGCTTACTGCATAAGAGTAGACTCTTATTTCAATAGAATTCCCATCCTAGAGAAAAACTGATAAAATAGAAACTTCCTTTCTTCATGGCTATGCAAGTTGGCATGCCTACCATTCACATTGATTCAGCTATGAAATTCAAAGCCCCTTTTTCTCATCCAAAGAGACTTAATTTTTCTTTAGTTGTTTTGCATTGCACAGTTTAATTTCCATATTCCAAAATAATTTGTGTCAATTGGAAGAGTGCTTTTACAAGTCTGTTGTTGCAAACAATGTAAGGTTTTTTGGGGAGTGTTGTGAAAGAGCTGTATGTAAATTCTTCTGAAAGAGAACGCAATAGACATTCTTCTGTCTAGAGAAAATGTCTCCAGTTGCAGTAAATGTAGTATCAGGATTGTGCTAAATTCTCTGCTACATGATGTTCCTGGCTAAAGGTCCACTGAAATATCTGTCTCTAGACTTGACTGTTACTGAAGTACTAAGTGGTGTAACTTGGGTCTCTCCTTCCCACATGTTTTCTCTTTGGTTTTAATCCATCAAAAGAAGTCATAACCCTGAGTTTAAGCAAAGAAGAGAATTACTGTTCAAATTCCTGTTAGGCATAAGAAGAAATAAAAGAAGGCCTTCACTGACTTATTTGGTCAAGCTTGAGTACATTTGGAAACATGCACTCTGCTCATCGGATGATGCCTCTAGGCTAGATATCAGTGCAGAGAGTAACTTGCAAGTAAAGCATTGTACTATGGGTGATTCCATGTAGTCTTTAGCTGCTATCAAGTTCTCAGTTACTTGTGGTTCACGAGTGAGAGAGTGTGTGATGTACAGAGAAGAAAAATGGAGCCAAATTAAAAGGACACGGGGCTCTGCTTCTCCCTTTCTCACAGTTGAGAACAAGTTTCCCTTTCTCACAGTTGAGAACAAGTTCAGATGTCCTCTTTGTTTACTGAATATGGCTCGTGGAATACATATTTAAGTACATACATAACCTTCAGCATATGCTAAAATCCGTTGTTGTTAAAGAAAGCACTGACATATATGCTTAGCTTGAACGATATGCTCAATGATAAGGGCATTTAGATAGCCAGTGCTAAGGGCATATGCTCTTCACTGAACTGGTACTATTACAGTCAGCTATGTGCTTATATGCTTTGCTGAGCTAGGCACTGTCTGGTGACGTGAGGATATGGGGACAGGACAGGGTCCTACCTATGCACTGTTACCATGCTGATTTCACAGGAATTTTGTAACAGTTTAAATGCTTTGTTATATGTTAGTGCTTTGTTGAAGTGAAGAGGCTCAGCAGGTGGCCGAGTCTGAAATGATGGCTTGAAGAGGTCGTTTCTGGTCAATTGATATGTTTCAGTCTTCTCAGGCCTCCAGAAGCAGATCAACACTAGCTGTCTAAACTAGGTGTTCCCTGGTTATTGTGCAATGAGACATCAGACAGAGGAATTAAACAGAATTGCTTATTACTGTCAACATGACAAGAAAACTGAGATGAAATCCAAAGAGAAAAAAAAAAAGTACCTTTTCAGCTCCTACATAAAAAGAGCAGAGGAGTGAAAAATACAGGGATAAGCATTTATTAGCATAACATAGGGAACACTGTCATCCAGATTTAGGCAAAAAAATGTAAGATTATTGACAGAAAAAACACAACAACAAATAAAAAGAAGGGGAATATTTTGGGAAGGAGAAAGTAGAAGAGGTTTTATAGGCATGAGTAATCTTTCCATATTAAATTTTTAGTGTCAGTAAATAAATATATATGTGTTCTCTTTAAATTCCCATATTTCTTTGGATTATTGAGATCTCTCAGTGCTAAGACACTGAAATGCAATTGAACATAAAAAGTAAAATTAAATAGTCTTGTTTTATTATCCAAGTCCAGTGAAGTATTCAAAGTACAGAAAAAGGAGAAGAATGCCAAGGGCCTGTTTCCTGCAAATAGTTTAAGTGCATCCTTTTATTCTCTTGAAATAGCTCTCTTAATGATAATGGGACACTGACATCATGTAAAGTCAAGGTTCTTTTTCAGGATTGTTAATAACATTTTAAGGTCTTTTTAACAATTTGAGAATCGAACGCTTTCAGTGGAGACTAAAGTCTGTCTTATGAACAGATATCTGTATATTGTAATTTCTTCTTTAATATTTTATATTTTTGAAGACAGAGATCCCAGATGTGTCTTGAAAAGGCATCCTTAATCAAGTGTAGATTGTGTAGTAACATCTGAATGAAATGCCAAGCAATCTGATAGGTGAAAGTAATGCTGTGAACCTGATAAAATGGTTACTATTTTTTCCCCTCTCATTAGTTCTAGATGAAAAAACCTGCTCAGATCCTGGTGGCCCACTCAATGGCTACAGAAGAGTAGTAGAAGACACTGGGCTTTTGAATGGACGCTATGCAAAAATTGGCACAGTCATTGCTTTCTTTTGTAACAACTCGTATGTTCTTAGTGGGAATGAACAGAGGACCTGCCAAGATGATGGAGAATGGTCAGGGAAGCAGCCAATCTGCATAAAAGGTAGTGTACAGTCTTTTTCTACCACAACTTACAAAAGCTGCTATGGTTTTACTCGTATTTGTTTTATATAATGTCCACTTGCCAAACAATAATTTTTTTTTGACAAGAATTAAACCATCTGACTGACACCTGATACTGAGATTGATAGTTTGCCAGCTCTGCTGGCTGCTACACTCAGACAGAGAAGATGCCAGTGATTCCAGAAGGTGTTTCCATCTTTAAACATGGAAATGAATGTTCCCTAAGACCCTTATTACACTCATTCTAGGATTAGACCTGCATAAGAACAAAATCGAAGAAGATCAGGAGGTAACTGAAATAAATTTAACTTCAGGTAACTGAAATAGAAAGAAATAATTGTCTCATCAGAGTTGCTGTCACAGGGACCAGTTAAGTCAATGGGACCAGTCATGAGTGTAAAAAGCCAAGCCTGCAGGTGGCAAGCTTGAAGATTTGTCTCAGAAAACCACTTCAGAACATGCTTAAGCTATCTGTACTCATCAAAACACTGAAACACATCTTTAAATACTTCGCTAGAAAGGGAATTATACTGTTTACCTGGAGCTACTCTAAGTGTGTCTGAAACCCTGAATGGATGAATGAATTTGGGCTGGGGAATTGCCAAATTGATTTTCCCAAAGCAATTGTTTGACACATATTTTAATGGATTTCTTTTTAAACCGAAGTAATGTTAATATAAAAAAAAAAAAAATGTCTGTCCCCTGGGCAATTTGCTTTATTCTGTTATTTTAGATGGAAATACTGTCTCCATGGAGTATATAATCATCTGTGGAAAGTGTCTTTATTGATGATAATAATTTGTGGAAAGCATCTTTATTGATATTAACTTTGATGGTGACATAAAGGTTAACATATACAGTAATCACCAAGAGCTAGATATTGTTAAATCTGACAGAACATAAGTGCTCGGGTGTACAGATAAAATCCATCCTGCAAGATTCCTTTCTTTCACTGTGTGCAGCAGGAAGGAGATCCTGGCAGAGTTATTTGAACTGATAAACCTGAATATTTTATCCTGCTCTTAAAGTAAATAAACCAAATATGCAAAATTAGAAATCCTGGATCTACCCTCTGTTATTTTGCACATATTCAGATAACTCTGAGGTGTTCCTTTGAATCAGAGTCTCCATCTCCTTCCATTGGGTGCACAAGCAAACAGACTTGGAAGTCTGTAACATATTGCAGCCACTCTGCATGCCAAGTCACTGGGATTAGCTGTGTATGGCTACACAGATAGAAATTAAGTATTTTTTATATAATTCCATTATTGCAAAAAGTTTGCTCACACTCCAATCCATCAGCTGTAGTGGTGTAAATCTGGCATTCAGACTCAATGATGGACAAATCCTCCCCCATGGTTGAAAGCACCAGTGCAGAAGACACTCAGTTGCTTCCACCGTTGTAGATGGGAATAGACCTGGTCATCTGTTGGGAAGTGTTTTTCCAAGGCTTTATGTTTCAAGACATATCTTTATTTTAATACACATAACTTACTGCTTCTTCTCTTAATCCAGTCCATTGTAGCTAGTGAGAGGACAGAGTGGAAATGTGTATGAACCATAACACTTGAGCTGTGAATGTGGAAAAGTACTGTGCAATGTTGTATTTTTTCTAGCCTGCAGAGAGCCAAAGATCTCTGACCTGGTGAGACAGAAAGTGCTTCCAATGCAGGTTCAGTCAAGGTGAGAATGCAATATCTCAACTACAGTTTACAGAAAAACTGTAATTGTTCTTCCCCTCCTCTCCTTTCCACCCTGTGTGTTTAGCCTGCCTGAGCAGCCATTCCTACAGCACCACTGGTAACCAAGCAATGAGAGCTGCTGGGAGGGGAGGTCTGACTCAGTATGGGTTTGCAAGCTGCTGGATGCAGGCAAGAAGAAATGCATAGTTAGAGATGTGCAAACTACTGGATGATGCTGGAATGAGGCTTGCAAGCTTGTGACAGGCTGTGAGAACAGTCTGAGAACAGTTCCTTGGGGCTAATGATGTGTCTTAAAATAGGAATATGTTCTGTCTCAGTGAAGAAATGAGTGGGGAGAGCAGAAGGAGAGAAGGGGGTATAGCAATGTAATCTGCTCCCATTGAATTTCATCATCCTAAGCAATATTGCAAAATTGATGGGTTTGGGGTGAGCATGGGGCAGAGGAGGAAGTAGGGTAGGAGGGGAGGAAGGAATGAAACATTGGACCCCATCTGGGCTTAACCTTCTGCTGATTTCTTGAAATAAACCCAATCTGAATTAGTTATGCTGTAATGTTCAGATTCATTTTTGTCCAAGTAGTAATTTGTCATTTCAGGGTTGGGGTTTTTTTGCAATACATGATTCATTCATTTTTAGATGCAGTGCAAGAACTGTCGTCATCTTTGGTCTTAAGAACAGCAATACCAGGTCCAATAAAGTCCAGCTCAGGCCATATCCCCTCTCTGGCAACGGCCAGTATCACATGCCTAGAGAAGACTTTAGGAACGAGGCAAGCACATACTTCTCAAATACTCTCCCACTCTCCATCTCTGTGATGTATGATTGTAGAGACGTCCTTGAGAAGCCACGAGGAGGCTTCAGTAGCCATCAGTGGATTGTTCTTGCTGAAAATTCTCAATTCACTTTTGAACACAGGTCTCTTTATGCTAAACACTCAGATATTAGCACCAGCTGTAGGAAAGCACACCTCCATAGCATCATGATGGCATCTCATGTTCGTGGACTGGTTTTATCCCTTGAAGCAGGATCTGCATTTTGTAGATTAACAGTGAGGCAAGGGGTGGCTTATGCAGTACTGCAAGGTCACACGTGAATAGGGAATGGGACCCTGGCAGTCTAAGTATAACCACAGCAGCTCTCATCCTTCTTCCAAAAGACAAGAAACTTGTCACTGCTCTTGTTCTTAATAACTTTACTTTCCTTAAGTGCTGTTTTATATCACCTCACAAATTCTATATGACAGAGGCAGTCTGTGTCTCTCTGTGATCAAAAATGGAATTACCATGTGAAAAAACCCCCACATTCTTATGGATTTTCTGGATGCAGGCAGTACAAGAAATCTCAGTGGAAATTAACTTCCTGCTGAATTTCTCAGACATAAATAGTTTTATTCTGTAGATATGTGCTTTTAAGCATTAGAGCAAGGGACGCGTTCTAAGCAATGAAGATTTAAGTATGATTGTACTCAAGCTTATGGTCCATATCTAGGCTGATGTATATATTTATTTTTTTAATTATGTGCCATGTTTCAGCTAATCAGTACAATTTCTAAATGGAAGCTTAGTGATTATTGCAATTATGAAATCTCTGTGGTGAGGCAATTATCTCTGTTAATTGCTAAATCAAGCAACTTTATCAACATGATTTAATCTGAATTGATTCCTAATACTGCCTACTAAACTGTTCACTAGAGAAAAGATGTGCCTAACTCCTCTCTAGTGAGAATTAATTACGGCAATGCCAACTTCCCATGTAATTTCTTTATTTAAAAACACAGTATCTCTGTCCTTTGGCAAAACCTGTTCCACATTCAAAGGTAATTGGTTGCAATCCAGAAATTGTAAAATGAAAATAAAAAAAAAAAGAGAGACACAAATAGAAAATTTATAAACATGTGTATTTATATAGGTGTGCATATATATGTAAATAAAATAGATGGAATATAAATGGGAGTATTGCTAAACTATGTTGGAATGATATTTTGCCTTATTCTTTCACAAACTTCGTACGCTTTTAAATGATACTTAACACAGCTGGTGATAAAGCTGTGGTAATGATTTTATTGATTTTACTGATGAAGCTATGGCATTATTATTATTATTATTATTATTACTATTATTATTATTATTACCTTGTGTTCTTTGTGCCTTGAAACAGGGAAACACCTTTGCATCAACTTTACTCATCTGCATTCAGCAAGCAAAAGCTTGAAATCTATCCAACCAAAAAGCCAGCACTGCCATTTGGAGACCTGCCCCCAGGGTACCAGCATTTGCACACTCAGCTCCAGTATGAGTGCATTTCTCCTTTCTACCGCCGCCTGGGTAGCAGCAGGAGGACTTGTCTGAAGACAGGAAAATGGAGTGGGAGAGCCCCTGTGTGTATTCCAAGTGAGTCTCCAAGGGAAAAAACCGCACACATCACTGGGTGGATGCTGGAAGAGGATGTGTATTCATCTTAGATAATTAGGGAGGCCCAGTGGTGTAGGCTGCCTATGCTTCCAGCTGGGAAATGGGAGCAATAAAAATTGGAAGATATATGGCTCTTTTCATTGACCAGTAGAACTTGTGCAGCTGATGGTAAAGGGATCAAGCTTTCAGCATGATAATTTGCCATAATTTTTTCTACTTCTTCACCGAGCAAAATGGGTAGTGATTTTTTCTCCTGCTATCAGTTCATGTTTTCCTGTATTATTTACTGCAAGTGTGATTTTTCTTTCATCTCTATACTTTGGCACACAGCTGACTAAAACACCAAAGTTTAAGCACTAGAATCGAGAGTCTGCATTTTAAAGAGTCTTCCTTTAATATACCCTGCTAAGGAATGGTTCATATTGCAAACTGAAAGTCCAGGTAAAACCTTATCCAGAACTAGTGACCAGCAAGTCAGAGTAGGAACACCACAAGATTTGGTACAACTCACTACTGATGTCAGGCAAACTGTGAAAAGTAGATCCTAACCACAAGCAAACTTCTAGAGTCCTTGTTTACAGTTTTGCTTTGAGATCATCTCATGCATTGAAAAATATTTCATCCAATCCTTTTCACAATACATCCAAGGCAGGGGGGGGGAAGAGACTTTTGTGACTCCATAATGTAACTCAACTGAAGTAAACCCTTCCTAATACAAGAGATTTTACCCCAGGTCTTATCCCAGGTAATGTATTCCTAGAACAAGGCAGAGCTTTTTATTTTCCCCAGAATGGCTGTTGATTTAGATGCACTTGCTTCAAGGTTCGTGTTGTAAGACAAGTCTGTTGTCGTGCGCCTGAAATTATCTGTGCTAAGGTCAGTTCTGAGAGAGGACCTCACAATTACTCTATGACTGCCTAGGGTGACTTTTAGTGCATTGCTGGGTTTATGGTGTTTTATTATAAGCAAGAGTCAGGGTTGTTCTTTCAGTTTCTTTATGCAGTCATCTAATTATAGTGCAGCCTGATAACGTTGTCATGAAAATTCACCTGATGAAGTGCTAAATCCACACTCCTATTCAGCCAGGAATTCAGATAATAATGAAAAAATTGTTTGGGTTTTTTTTTTTTTTATTTAAAAATCTACATAAAATACTCTTATATTATAATTTTGAAGGTTGAAGGCAAAGGTTAATTAGAAAGCTGTCCGTTATTCTAACCATTGCAGTTTGATTTTTTTTGACACATCATAAGCAAGATTCAGGAGAGATATTCATATTTATTGGTGGGGAAAAGTCGTTACCTCATTCTTGGTTCACATTTCCTCAGTCTGTGGAAAAGCAGAAAACATCACCCTTCAGAAGACAGTGACTTCTACCAGGTGGCCCTGGCAAGCAGCAATCTATCGGACAGCCAACGGGGTGAAGGAGAATAGTCTCCGGAAAGGGGCCTGGATCCTTATCTGCAGTGGGGCCCTGGTGAATGAGCGTACTGTGGTGGTGGCAGCTCACTGTGTCACTGACCTGGGCAAGACCATTGTGCTCAAGACAGCAGAGCTCAAGGTGGTTCTGGGGAAATTCTACAGGGATGATGACAGAGATGAAAAAACCATCCAGAACCTGCGGGTAAGTCTGCTGGGAGTGGAAAATGGTGAGCATAGATAGATGCTGATCACATCTCTCTTGTATGGGGAGAAGAAGGTTATCCTTTGAGCTGTATATTGTTTTACACACTGTTCTTTGAAATGCATATCTAGAGACTCAACTGACAGAACTGTCATAGCACACGGAGGGAACACACTGTAGTGTATTAAATCCCCCTGACATTGTCCAACTCATATGTTCATGCCCTGACAAAGATCACTAAGAAAATAGCTTAGGTTCTATGGACTATAATGTCTTGAATGATGTTGCCAGAAAAAAAATAAAATAAAAAGTAGAAGAGGTGCCAGCTACTGTCAAAAGGGATTAGCATAATTTATGAGGGAAACACTTGTACGCTAGATCCCAGTTTGATGCCATGAGTGCATTTCACATCTCAGCCCCAAGGCCGTACATCTCTAAACTCAAAAAGTTTGTGTCTGACTCCAGTTCCAAAAATAGCACCTCAGGCTCACCAGAGTTGTTTGTTTTTTTCAAGTAGAACTAGATAGACCTCAAAATGAGGATAAATACAGCAGTTTTGTCTGTGTGTCTCTCTTTTTCTGGAGTGGAGGGGTATGTGAGTTAATTAACGGATTTTATCCAAGAAATCATAGTTAATATAATTCTTTTCCCTGTATTTTTAGTTTCTTTCTCTAATTCCAGCTTTTTCAGACTTTTCTTGTAAGGAAATATTTTTTTTGATATTTCATTATAGGATTCCTATCCATCCTTGTAGTTTTTCATCAAGGTAACTATGAGTAAAGGTTTGTCCCCATCATTATGTAATATATTGCTAGTATTCTTTTTTGGTGGGAAGATGGTTGAATTTTAATAAGAACATTTTAATTCCAAGCCTGCCCCCCCAATCAAATTCTACAGACTGAAGATGACATGGTGGGTAAAATTTTTTTAGAAAACAGTGGAAAATCTTGAACTGCACATTAACTCCCCATTTTGATGAAAATGTCCTTGACTGCTTTTCATTAGGAAGAGTTCATGCAATAAAAACTGTCCTGAAACCCAAGCCAAAATAAAAAAGTCAGAAGATGCTTGATATCCTTGCATGCTTCTCACTTCAGTGAGCACCATGGTGAAAAGGACAGTTTGGGAGTGGAGGGTAGAGAAGTATGCAAAATAAACTAATAACTATTATAGTATCATGGAAAGACTGCTGATGACTTGTCATTGCTTTTAACTCTACAATTCTTCCTACTCTGTTTCCTCCCCAGATTTCTGCCATCATAGTGCACCCCAACTATGACCCTATATTACTTGATTCTGATATAGCTGTCATAAAACTCTTGGACAAAGCCAGAATCAGCAGTCGTGTTCAACCCATTTGCTTGTCATCTTCTCATGACTTGACTTCATCCACAGAGGACTTAAGAATAATGGTTACTGGCTGGAAGGTACTGGCTGACATTAAAGATCCCGGATACAAGAATGACACGATCCGCATGGGAGCTGTTCGGATGGTGGATTCACTGTTGTGTGAGCAACAGTATGAGGATAATGGGATACAAGTCAGCATCACTGACAGCATGTTCTGTGCCAAACAAGACCACACAGCCTTTTCTAACATCTGCCCTGCTGAGACTGGTGGGATTGCAGCCATAACTTTGCCAGGAAAAGCATCTCCTGAGCTAAGGTGGCACCTGATGGGATTAGTGAGCTGGGGTTATGATAAAACTTGCAGCCTAGAACTCTACAGTGGCTACACCAAAGCTCTTCCCTTCAAAGACTGGATTGAGAAGAATCTAAAATAAAAAGCTGTGTCTGGAAATGGCATTTTATAACTATCTACTATCTCTCTCAGTCTCTGCAGCTTTAGGCTTTTCATCCCAGTGATGAGCCACATCTGGGATAAGGTTAAGGCAGATAGCCCGGTAATTTGTCCTAGGATCAGATGTTCCATCGGGCTACTTTTACTTAACCTGTGACAGAGGGTCTTAGTGCATGAGAAGTTGTGCCATATTTCACCTGCCTCCCCTGGTGGGAGGCTGATGCTCTGCTCCTGAGTCTGACATACAGAAACAGGACAGCAAATTCTGACTAAAATTAATCTGTAGTGTGGAGTCCCCTAGAGAAATCGACGGCGAGCCTCTCCCAAAGATGTGTGTGACTGAGTGGATTAGGAGTCTGGAAAGAGTAGCCTGAATTATTACAATGGGTGAGCTTGTTACAGTATGTGCTGTCTGTATTGCCATAGTACAATGTAATCTTTTTCCCTCCCAAGTACTTTAAACATTTAAATAAACCATGGTTTGTTTTTTTTAACCTACATACCCATGTGTGACATTATTTAGATTCCTTGTTGCTTTATCCATGTTGCACTCTAGGGACACTCTACTGCCCTTATCTGCTTGCATGTGACTCTAACTTGGGAATCTTCAGGCACACTGAAAGGCAGAATTTACACAACATTCAATTATTATGTAAATATCAAGAATTTTTATTTTCTTAATACATCCAGTGCTGCTGCTGCTACTGTACCTGAACCATGGCAATGAAACATACAGGGAAGTTCTCTCCCACCTTGTATTCTGAACAGATGAAAGCCTCAAGCATACTTCTAAAAACATTTTTCCATGTGTATTATTTGAGAGAAGACTTATGAAAACCTCAGGAGGACTTCTGGTTTCCATCAGATCACATACTTTTGTGGCAAACCAACTTTTCTGTAGCTCTTCAGAGTGAAGAATAATGTCCAGGTCTCACACTTCACAGAGGCTTTTCTTGACTGGACTGTGTGAGATTGCTGTAAGATTCTCCCATTGGGCATGTTGTCCAGTGGAGAGACTTTGGACTCCTCATCCTTAATCATTGCTTTTTCACTAAATCATTCTCTATTCATTTGTGGCTGAAGACTAGAGAGAAGCCCTAGAAAAAGCTGGGGAGAAGGCACAGGGGAACGTCTCTCATCAATAATGGTTCCTGGATAAGCCATCTACGACACTGTGGAATTTGTAGGACCTCAGGATTATTACAGTGCCCAAACCAGCTCACAGCAGTAGTTGGATGTGAAGGCTGGAGGTCTGACGGAAGGATATATTAGTCACCAAGAGGGACTCAGATCCTGAAGTCATGTTCTGCTTAGCCTATTGCACGACTATGCCAATTGTAAGCTAACAAGTCTGATTTCTGGTCTGATTTTCTGATGTTGTGAATCTTGTTAAGAGCTTCTTAGCAGAGTTTCTCCTTCTTTCAGTACTTTCCACCTACTTTTGGATCTGAAATTACTACTAAAAGGGCAACCAGTATTGGAGGTCATTCCATGTAATTTATTTTTTGCTTTCCTGGGCAGAAAGACTTAATGTGTTGTGCTTCTTTCCTTATTTTTGATAGCAATAGGACCAGGTGATATTGCTTGAATCAAAAAGTTTAAGGGCTACAACCAAAGTATATTGCTTCTCTTTATCTTGTTTGTCTGTCTTCTCCTGACAGGAGATTATGCTTGGCTGACAAACTGCATGGCAACAACTGCAACAAAAATTCTGAATTAAATGTGAAAAACAAGATGTGTTTCATTCCTCTGCTGGGAGGAACATGTGTCAGTGAACATGTGGTACACCCCCTCTGACAGAGGGGGCTAGAGGAAGTTAGGCGACAGTTCTGGAGAAGGACAAAGTTGCAGAAAGTCAACACGTGTTCTTTCATAACACTACCAACAAAGAATGAAATGAGAAAGGAGTAGAATTGTTTCTTGGAGCCTGACTTGCCCAGACAGAGCTTTTCCATGATTATATGAAATGAGAGTCTCTATGGGTAAAAGAAATTATCTTCTAAACCAGCAATCATAAAGGTCTATGAACTGGTTCTTTTCTCAGTTATGACACCATGACTACGTTGCTCTCCATAGGATTATTGTTATTCACTGCTACAACTGCGAGGAGGCCCTACAGTTTGGTTTTTTTTGTCCTCTAGGATTTGTCCAGTAGAGCACTAGTCAGTCCACACAGATCTGAAAGTCTGCGTTAATTCCAGCTTTAGCCCTCACTCGTTTACTAAATATCAGGCACACCTAGTATTTACCGCTCCTCCAACTCCTCACTGTTGAACCCATCCCCATTTGGCTTCAAAGGACGCACAGATCTGGCAATGAGTAGCTACAAGTTTCTGAGCTTGGACAGCAACAGTATAGCTGTTCACTGTCTGTATATCACACAAAAGTATATTCTGGAACAGAAACTTGAAGGAATTAATGGAGTGAAAATCACAGGAGGAGGCTGCTACATGCACTGCAGAATTCAACCCCCTCTTCTTTTTACAGTTGTGATGCTCTTCAAAGAAAACAGAAGACAGAAAATGGCGAGGCTTCCCTCAGCCACAGGATTCAGATTTTAGAATAGTCCTTTACAGAAAGAGAAATTATCTGTAGCATTTGGTTCTACTTCTGGACCTCAGTGATGTTTGAATCCTAGATTAAATTCAGGCTTACCTCTAAATATGAACATATTCTTTATTTCTACTGTTCTGTGACATATGTATTCTCATCTATGGGTGGGCAGTAATATCAGCATATCCAAGCACCTGTGCCATGCCTACTACTAATAGAAATTACAAATCGGCTTGTCCATCTTGTCTGGCAGGCTGACTCACTGTAGTTCCATACTTACAGCCTGAGCAGAACAGGGGTTAACATCTGACACCAATAAAGAGGAAAAACAGGGAGTGAATCTTTGCCAAAAAACCAACCTGTGAGCTGGAATCACTAATCCCTTTCATAGCCAGGATCTAATTTTAAGATGCGAAACTATTTCAAACATCTCTTTCTAAACAGGTGAGGATCTATGCCATCTGTTGGAGAAAGGGTGTGAAATAGCACATGGATAGCAACACATCTTCCCTCTGAGGAAAAGAGCTGTGCATTCTGGAAAGGCCATAAAGATACTGCTATGAAAAAGAGAGCAAAACAGTCTCTTCATTCTTGCTCACTCCAATGGATTTATACTTCTCCCTTTGTATGTTTTTGGGGCTGGGGGTGCCCTGGTGTTAGTGTGTCCAGCAGGAGTATGGAATTGATTGTGCCCCTGTACTCAGCACTGGTGAGACCACAGCTTGAGTACTGTGCTCAGTTTTGGGCATTGCAGTATAAGAAAGACATTGAGGTGCTGGAGAGTGTCCAGAGAAGGGCAGTGAAGCTGTTGAGGGGTCTGGAGAGCAAGTCTTATGAGGAGTGGCAGAGGGAGCTGGGGTTATTTAGTCTGGAGGAGGCTGAGGGGAGACCTTATTGCTTTCTACAACTACCTGAAAGGAGGTTGTAGCAAGCTGGGTCTTGGTCTCTTTTCCCAAGCAACTAGTGATATGACTAAAGGAGATGGGGTTAGGTTGCACCAGGGACATTTAGATTGGACATCAGGAAAAATTTATTTACTGAAAGAGTGGTGAGGCATTGCAACAGACTGCCCAGGGAGGTGATGGATTCACCATCCCTGGAGGTGTTAAAAAAAAGTGTTGATGTGGCACTTTGGGACATGGTTTAGTGGTCATGGAAGTGTTGGATTGATAGTTGGACCTGATGATCTTACAGGCCTTTTCCAACCTTAATGATTCTATGGTTCTAAATTACTTCCGATAGCCAGGGTGCTTAGCTGCAAGGTAGCAGTGTAAGGAAATGGATGTTCTGAAGTTCATGATCTCCTCAGGCAGACCATCAGTGACTCTAAAGGAATTGCCTTGGTAACTTGTTTCACTTGAAAAACTAAATCCATAGTGAGATGACAACAAAACGTGTGCATTTGATTAGTGCTAGAAAATCCATACTAAGCTGCATGCTGTGATTAAGGACTGTTACTGGAATTGTTTCGGTTGTAGGTCAGGTGTCATGGGGAACCAAGAGCAGTGGGCAGGGTCAGGCAGTCTTTGCTTGGCTGTGCATCCCCAGCAGCCTTGCAGCTCCTTATTGTCTCAGGGAGCTTCCTACGTGGCTTTCTGTGCTGTCTCTTGGTGCAGAGGAAACAGTCTGTGGCAGAAACGTTTGTTCCCTGGGAAACTGGACATGAGGTTGGTCAGGTTTGGATGGAAAGACAGCACCGAGGTTGGCAGGCAGAGCCTCAGCTGGGGGAAACGAAAGCAAAGGTGCATGGCAGTGTCTTGACACAGCACGAGTGTCCCGTCTCCCAGCACAAGGGCACATTACCGAACAGGACGAGAACTCCCTGCCCGACGCTGCAAACACGGCCTGGCTGCAGTTTGCAGGCCAGCCTGGGGCTGGTAGCAGCATCTGGAAAACTCCAGCACAAGCCATGCTGCAGTTCCCGAGAGCGATGAGGTGAGAAGGAGGGTCGCACCAGCACATCCCTGGGCTCCCTCCCCTGTTAGCCAAGATGCTCTTCAGTCCAATCTTCCCACCTCCAGAGAAGGAGCTGCAAGTGCGGCCGTGGCCCTGGCTCTTCCCTACCGCCCACCTTCCCGACGGCCCCGGCCTCGGCCCCTGCTCTTGCTCCGGCCCCGGTTCCGGTACGGCCGGGGTCGACCGCAGCGGACCTCGACAGCGCCCCAGCAGCTGCCGTGAGCACCGCCCTACAGCCCCGCCGGCGGGGGCCCGGCCCCGCCCCCGCCTCAGACTTCCCCGGCCTCCCGGCCCACCAAGCGGGGGCGGGACAGCGCAGAGGGGCGCGGCGGTGGCGGGCGGCGCAGGTAAGGATGCGGCGCAGCGTGGCGCGGGGTGGGCCCGGGCGCGGTCGAGGGCGGTGCGAGCGAGCGGAGGGAGTGGGCAGGCGCTGCGGCTGTCAGTGGGACGGCGGCCTCTCCCCGGAGCCGGGCCAGGTGTGCCCGGTGCGTCCGGGCTCTGCTCCGCAGACTGTGCTGAGCCCGCGGGAACGCCGCTGCCGGGTCCCTCCGCGCCGGCAGGTGGGGCCTCCGCCGCGGCGTCGCCTCCCCGGCAGGGGGCAGCACCGCCCCGCGTCGCCGCCGGGCCGGGCCGGGCCGGGGCTCCGAGCACCGGGGGCAGCTGCACCGCGCCCTACTCGTCCCTGGGGTCGGCCGGCTCGCCCCGCTCGGCGCCCGCCACGGCCTTTCGGTCCTGCTGCGGCCGGCAGCCGCTCCGGGCTGCCTCGGCGAGCCAGGACAGCTCTCACGAAGGGCTGAATGGACCGATCCCGGTGCGGGGCCGCCGCCCAGCGCCGTGCGGGGCCGTGCAGCCGCGGGAGGCCGCCACCGCGGCGTGCAGAAGCAGGTGCCTCGGCTGAAGGGGGCGCGGCGTGCCCCTCGGCCTGGCGGGCTATGGAGCTCTTCTCCTGCCGGAGTGCCAGCCCGCTTTCCAGGAGCAATGAGGTGGCAGGCAGACACCCACGGGGTGGGTGTTTGCGGGAGTCCCGTCGCTCCCGGCCGGTATCCCCGAGTTCCGCCGGGTCCGCTCCGTGCGAAGGGCCGGGCCCGCCCCGGGGAGGCGGTGTCCGTCCGCGGCGAGCGGGACAGGTCGGAGCCGGCAGCGCTCGGCCCTCCCCCTGCGAGGGGCTCGCCGCCCGCCCACCCCCACCTTCCACCGCCCCCTCCTCCACCCCTCCCCCCCCGGCTCCTGTCAAGGAGCGGTTGGGGGGATTTATAGGAGTAACAACGGCTCGTGATGTCAGCCCGTGCCTAAAATAGAGAGGGATAGACTGCAAATCCACGGCTCGAGGGCTAAAACCTTCCAATCCAGCTTCAGCCAACACCGCGCCGATGTGAAGTCCCCCCCACCTCTCGCTCACACACACACACACAGACACACACACAGAGACACGCTCGCTCCCCCCCCGCGGCGAGGGGAGGGCGCCGGGGATCACAGCCCAGGTGCCAGCGCCTCCTCGCCGCGCCGGGCACTGCTGGGTGGCCGCGGGGCAGCAGCGCCGGTCCCCGGGGCACGGAGAGCCCTCGCTGGGGCGGCGGCGGCGGGGTGGGGGAGAGGCGAGGAGCGGAGCTGCCGGATCCTCGCCCTGCGGAGTCCCCAGGATTACAAGGAATTGCGTGCTCCTTCCCAGACGCGAGCGAGGGTTATCGCAAAGAGACAGCCTCCTTCACGCCCCGCTGTCCGAAATAATCCCTTGGACTCTTGAGAAGACAGGGGGCTTTCGAGAGCATGGCATCGACAGAAGGGTGAGGAGGACCATCTCTTGGGAGGGAGGAACGGGAGGATGGGGGGGTCCGGCATTGTGCTTCTGGTAACAGTATCCTGTCATCTTCTTCATTGTTAATCCTTGCCCCTCGCCATTCCCTAACGGAATAATTAGGGAGCAAGAGGAAACGAGAAGCAGACGAGCTCCATTTAGGAGCGGGAGAGAGAGAGGGAAAAAAAGAATTTCAAATATGAGCCACTGGAAAGGTTTTGGTTTTCCTCCCATCACTTCTTTATTTAACCCCTGGAGGGCAGATCAAGCTTAAGCCACCTACCTGAAAGACTTCCAAGTGAATGGTTAACTCAGACGTAGAGGGGGGAGTAGCATCCTATATATAATAATAATAATGATAATAAAATAGCTCAAAAGGAATTGAAGAACTGGCGTGTTCCCCCCCCCCCCCCCCCCCTTAAAAAGGCAAGAAACAAATCCAACTTCTTGAGGAGTTTTGCAATTTTGCAGTTTTGTGCCAAATGCATTACAGCGCTAGCAAGAGAAATACTGGGAAGGGTGAAGGGTTATACAAGAGGCTTGAAAGAAAAGCAAACACAGTTCAGCCCTGGTAGTGTCCTTCAGGAGGAAACCTTTCCCCCTACCCGTAACAGGATTGTGAGGATCAGCCTCTTTGTCACTCTGATGGGGCTGGGGGCTTGTTTGGTTTACAGAGTAACTGCTACTAGGAAGGAAAAGAAAATGTTTCTTTGATCTCTGGCTGCCCTCTTATAATACGAGCTAGTATTAGACTGTGTCTGGTGTGAGCCTTCCCTTTATCCCTGGATGTTGTCAGGTTGTATCAGCATGATCTGCTCTGGATAGGACTCTTTGAGGACAGAGTGCAAAAGGAAGCTCTGTTTATATTGCTTTTGTGTCTCTCAGGCTGAAAGACTTACTGAGGTGCTTTAAATTACCCGACACATGTCTGAGAGGGTGTGCATGCAAGTGTCCCGTTACCTGGACAGGGGAAGGAACTGGCTCTCTGCGGAGTGCCCCCTGACCAGCTGGACTGGGAGGAGTGGAAGGTTAGAAAGTATTAGCTTTGGCTGCATTAGAAAAAATCACAGTCACCCAGCTCTGACAGCGGGCAAATCTGTGGGGCTCTTCTGGCTATTCACGGGACTGTGACAGAGGTAACTAACTTAGTATTTATCTATGGCCTTGTCTTCGTAGGGAATTTCTGCTCCAAATTTGTACATTCCAGTTGTGGTAGCAGCCCAGCAGTTTTCCAATGCCCTGTAGCATTTCCTCTGAAAATGAAATCACTTAATTAGATACTGTCAACAAATAATTGCAGCCACAAGGAAGAAGCTCAGAGATTTTAGAATCAGCCTACGTCTGTAGGGTTGCAGCTCTGTCTTCACTGACCCTTCCGTATCCTTGGACTACCCCAACTTTTGCTTCCCTTTAGGTGCTCCAGTCACCTGCTGTTTCCATTCACATATAAGGTGGCTGTAGAGGTCTACACTTGCTGTGGACCAGTAGGGGAATGTGGGGTCTGTTGTGGGGCAGTTTAATAAGAGGAAACATGACAAGAGGTGGCTGTGTTGGAGTGATTTGTCAACTTTGTATGAAAGGAGGTTTTAAATGTCTGTAGAAAGAGAGATGCTTTTAGAAGAACTTGTCTGAACAGGTGGGCTAAAAAAGATCAGAGTGCCAGACACAGAAAGGCTTCGATAGGTGCATACTTCTGCATTCCTTAAAGGACAGAGCTAAGTTGTCAGGGTGAGAAAAGAAAAAGTTGAAGCTTTGCGTTCAAACTTTTTAGGAAACTTACCTAGACTAAGACAAGCTGAAACTGTTTGGTGTGATTCAACTAGCTCTCCGTGATAGCTGAGGGAGGTGTGGAAAACAAGTTGAGTGGGAAGCATTTAGCTTCTCAGTCTCTTTTTACCAGTGAGAACCTCTTACAAAACTGAGTTGTCATCTTTCCCTCCCCTCAGGTAAAAAGCTGAGGATAGCTTTACATTCTAGCACTCTACACACGCTTACACTCTAGCACTTTACTTATAAGCTTTACACTCTAGCCTAAAGGTCAGCAAACTCAGGCAACATAAGGATCAACAGGGAAAGTGAGTACTGACCAGACCTTGTTCAAGAAAGACTTGCCACCAGCACTGCCACCAGTGGGAAACTGGTAGCAGAAAGTACTCGTTGCTGCAAGCAGAGCAGGGTATCTCTGGTACTCACAGGTATGCGGAGAAAGACCTGCTGAAGATGGGGACAACTGTATGCATTCTAGGTTCATGTCTGATGGCTCTTGGGATGTTCGGATAGACATGTGAGTCGAATTGAAGTATATAAAGGCTTTATTTTGTTGTGATAGACCTACTCCAATCACAGTCATATTTGCAGTGTGTTATTTTTCCTTTGGTAGGGGAATTTACATAAAATACCCCAAGTGGGGACATCAGGAGTATGTCAGGATACTCGGTGAACCACAGAAAGCCCCATTATATACACAGATGAAGGCAAATCTGTATTCCAGTGTTAAGAATTAGTAGTCACTTAGAGACAGGATTTGCTAGGAGAGATTTCCTTCCCTGTGTCATTATTTTTTTCTTTCAAAGTCTTACTTGGATAAACTTATCCATGTATGGAAATGTGGTGCTCGAATCTTTCTGAGGATGGTGGACAATGGGAAACTTCAATCTATTGAAAACGAGACAGGAAATGTCCCCAACATAGCAAAGTCAGACTCGTGTGTCCTCTGGGGTCTACCTTGATGTAGCTCCAGCTAGCAGGGCTTTGACTTACTGTTGAATACACTGTCTGTATCTTGACTGTTCAGTCCTTACTTCGTGAAATCCCCTGATACAGATCTCATTGCCAAGGTGGATTTTTGGTGTTTAGCTGGTGCTGAAACTGGGAAGTTGCTAGTTCCAGGAGGAAGGGCTAGAACCAAGTACTGTTACTGTTTGGGGTTGCTTGTTTTTATGTTCTCTGTTTAAACGTTTTTGTTGACCATGACTACAGACAGGGTGCTGCTGGGAGAAGTGGCCCTCTGATCTATACCAGCATCGCTTTTCATGAGTCCTCGGTGTGGTTCAAAGATCTGTGGCATAAGTTCATATTCGTAGATTAGAGGTGTCTGGCATAGGGCTCAGTATGTGGTAGGTTGAACCTATGGAGACTTAGCGTCACAGAACATTTAAGCATTTCCTTTGCTTTTACAGAGTCTGAGAGCACCTAACAGTTAAATGAGATTGACTCTGATCTGGTTGATTCCCATGCTTGCCTTCAGACCTTTGAGCAAAGTCCTGAACGCCTTGCCTCACATGGTTTTGTCATGGTTCTCACCTCTCTATAGTGTTACTGTTTCAAAGGGGAAGAATGCAAGACCTTGCTGCTGTTTGTTTGTGTTTCTTTTTCTTATTTATTTATTTAAACTTTTTGATTTTTTTAAAAACACGTTTGTATAACCTAGAGATAAGTTTTAGATGTGAAATCAGTGTGCGACTTTATAACTCAGTTATTAAACCCTGCGTGTTTAAATTATGCATTTAATTTCATCTATTTGAGTGATGCTGGTTTAGACACCCTAAAAATCTAAGAGATGTGTTTGCATTTTGTATACCTTTGAAGAGTGGGAGTTTCACGTGTGAAGCTTGGATTCGGGTCTGTTCCCTCAAGAATATAGCCACTAGGAGACAGTAGCACTGCATCTATAGTGGTAAATTAAACAGAGGCAGAGCAGGTGTCAGAGCCAGCAGCAAAACTGGCTGTGTGCAGGTCAGCCTTGGAGCAGTCCCATCATGGCTTTGGCCGGGCAGCCCTCTCCCTGTTCACAGTCAGCGTGGGCCAGTGGCCCTTCCCGGTGGGCAGTTTGGATGTGATCACCGTATTTTGGAGTCTAATAATGCTGCTGTGGGCTCTTCCATTTCCACTGGTCTCAGTGCTAGAGGAACAGTCCCAGAGCAGGTTTATGGGAAGAACAGAGATGTTACCCTTACAGGTACAAGGTACATGGTTAACAGGCATGTTTGTGTGTGCGTGCGTGTATGTACCCTGCTACAAAGTAAATCTAATGAAGTGGAATAGTACGCTGAAACCTTATTATATTTGAAAATACAGAAATCTGGGTAATTGCTTAGCATCATGATTTGATCAGTGAAATAGTTCTAAGTGCTTCACAATTTTATGTACACTTAATATAAATGGTGTTTATGTAATATGAAATGGCACAGATGAAGAGCTCCCATTATGTTCAGAGTGGCAGACCTACTGCATGCAAGCTACAGAGATCCCCATCTTGATATTTGCCTTTTTCAATATCTCACTTAACAGGAAAAACAACCAAAAAACCCAGACCCGAGCTGTGATCTGCTCCTCCTCTCCAAACCTTATTGTTCCTATGTTTTTCTTCTGTAGATGCTCTCTATCTTCGTTCTAAATTTCCCTGTCTCTGAAGCTACAGTTCCACAGGTAGAAATACCATTTGCCTGTACTACCTGATCACCAAAGAATATGAATTTGGTGCAGATCAGGGAGTGTAGGATTTGATGTCTCTAAAATTAACCACAGCATATAGCGTGGAACTTACACAGGTTTTATACTAGCTGTAGAAAGATGATGATTAGTTGTCTCAACATAAAGTTAACACAGGAGGCACAAATAATAAATACCTTACATGGCATCAAGCCCCGTGGGTGCAAGTTAACCTGTCAACATTTTCTGAGCGAATTTGAACCTTAAGAATTAATTTATTATCCAGGATTAGTGTTTTAGTCATGTGTCTGTAGTGGTTTTGGATCTTGGAGTAGGAGTCCTAAAGCCATTTGCTGTGTTGTCAAGACAAAGCCTTAAAGGGAGATTGCTAACTCATATACTACGTGTAGCCCAGAGACAACGAGACAGACCCAGATGAGTCAGAAAAACTAGATTTGGATTTTATGGTCGGGTTCAGGCACCTACATAGGCAAGTGGGTTTTCAGGATCTGCCACTTTAATGTACAAAGAGCACACCTACAGGTTTCTTGTCAACTGAGTTTTCACTCTGTAATTTACCCACAAAATTCCTTTAAATGGAAACCCGATGAAATATGCTGGCACAAATGTTTAGATACTTTGGTGGATGAAATTCTCCAAGTGCTCTCGCTGTTATTTTTATGCAGGATTTGAACAGCACTGACTCAGGATGGAGTTGTTTTACCCTATGCTCGTTCTCAGAGATTTTGTGGGACAGATGGAGTGGATGTAGCCTATTCATTAGACATCTCAGCTGTGGCTCTGACCTTGTTTCGCTGTTGTCAATTGCAAATCTCTCTCATCGGTTTCAGTAAAACAGAATTGGGCTCTACAGAAGTAACCAATAGTGCTAAAAACTAATTTGATGACACGATAGTTCCCATGGCCCAGACCTTCAGTTTGGCCCTCAGCTACTCTTTCAAAAAGAATTTGTCACTTAGACATTAACTCCATGTTTCTACATATCTGGATCTTTATATAGACGCACAAGGATTTCAATACTTCTTATAAAGTCTAGAAGGTTTATCTATTCTGAACTTTTTGGGAAAAGCAGGTTATAGTATTGGATTGTATGTACAAACGTTAAAGGGAGCTAGTACTTAAAACTGGCTTCAGTTTTCAAAAATCTTGCTTTACTGTAGCTCTCCATGAGATAAATAAACACATATGTCAACCCTCCTCCATGAACATACATGCAGATTTATATGTACAAATGCACTAAGAATTCAATGTACAAAGCAATACTGTATTTCTATACTAGCAAATTACTGCACTTAATTTTTCTTCTTCATCTTCCTGGGGTTGGACTAGATGACCTTTGGAGGTCCATCCAACCCAGGGCATGATTTCTGTTTCCCCTTGATCTACAGACTAGCCCAACTGTAAATTTGTGAGCTGTGTTTAAAGGGTCATCACTTTTCAGTTCAGAAAGGCTGTCATTAAGTCTCTGTCCCACTTCACCTCCATTGCAGTGTGGTTGGCACGTGGATTTCTTACTGGTGCACATAAGAACGGGAGCACTGGGGCCATATATAGGTGGATGCAGAGCCCACCCTAACCCTCACCTGCAAGGACCTGTCTGCAGAGTTGTCTTCATGCAGGACCAAGCTGTGTGCCCAAGAGAGAAGGCACAGTGCTAGCAAGTGGGTCATCATCTTCAGTACCTTCTCATTTAATACCTTTTAGTTTTCTTTATGATTTAATTCCATTCCCCAGCCCAATGTGTTGCAATACCTGGTATTTAGAACAATTGATTGTGTGGTTTCTTGAAAAGACTGTCTGGATGTGTCAAATCCATCGTCCCTGTCATTGTCCATCTGCTAATGAAAACGCCTCTCTTGCCAAGTCAGTACAATAGTTCACACTTTTAGGCTCCAGCTCGTTAGTTTAAAATGCTATTCCCAGAGGCATAGAAGCAATAAAAATAAGTGTGCTTTTATATTTTTAATCCTTCTTCTATATTAATTTCAAGGCCTCTCAGTGTACTTAAAGCTTTAAGACAGTTAGCTACAATACACGTCTCAGTGCTTGGGAAGGTACAAGACTAGGTTCAGTGATCATCCTATTTTCAAATTTTTATCTAGAACATATTTGATCCTTTATAAGCAATTCCACATTGGGGATCCTTACAAGGAAGAAGAAAAAAGAACCAAGGCATAAAATAATTAATGAACACTCCTGCTAATTACAGGCATCTTTAGGAGACCATTGTGAAATTCAGAAAAAATGCAGTATTTCACAGTCACTGGCATGTCTGAGAAATCAAAGTTACTGAAGTGTTTTAAAGAAAAAAAGGTAGAAGGGGAATTTAAAAATGAAAAACATGTAATTTTTACTTTTCAAAAATAAATGTTTATTTTCAGCCCAGATAATTTCATTGCAAACCTATTTTTCAATTGAAAGAAAGGTCAATGAAAAAAAGGGAGACTAAACTGAAATGGTAGAGGCTCCAATACAAAGGGAAACGCTGTGTATTAAGGAAACATTTGGGGTTGACCAAAACAGTATCTTTTTTTTTGTGATTTTTTTTTTTTTGTGTATGTGTGTGTATTTTTTTTTAAGGTTTTCTGACAAACTCAAAACATTTCTTTTTTAGTGTGAGTGTGACTGATCTGTGTCTTGAATTTTAAAAATACAAATACCAAGTCAAAAATCAGTAATTTTCCAGGTTGTTTTCTGCTCTGTAGCCTTTTTTATTATTTACTCAGTAGATAAGTTAAACCCTGGGCTATTCCATTAGGCATTTAAATTTATGTAGAATCATAGAATGTTTTGGGCTGGAAGGGGCTTTTAAAGGTCATCTAGTCCAACTCCCCTGCAATGAGCAGGGACATCTGTAACTAGAGCAGGTTGTTCAGAGCCTTGTGCAACCTGACCTGGAATGTTTCCAGGGATGGGGCATTGACCATCTCTCTGGGCAACCTGGGCCAGTGTTTCACCACCCTGAGTGTAAAACATTTCTTCCTTATCTCCAGTCTAAGTGTCCCCTCTTTTAGTTTAAACCATTACCCCTCATCCTGGTGCTATAGCTGCTGCTAGAAAGATTGTCCCCATCTTTCTTAAAGGCCCCTTTTAAGTACTGAAAAGCTGCAATAAGGTCTCCCCTGAGCCTTCTTTTCTCCAGGTTGAACAACCCCAAATCTCTCAGCCTGGCGTCACTGGAGAGGGGTTCCAGCCCTTGGATCATTTCCATGGACTCCTCTGGCTCTGCTCAAACAGATCCATGTCTCTCCTGTGCTGAGGACCCCAGAGCTAGTGAGGTCTCACTGGAGCGGCATAGAGGGGAAGAATCACCTCCTAAACTCGCTGCCCATACTGCTGGGGATGCAGCCCAGGATACAATTTGCCTTCTGGGCTGCAAGTGCACATTGCCAGCTCATGTCCAGTTTTTCATCAGCCAGTACCTCCATGTTCTTCTCCACAGGGCTGCTCTCAATCCCATCATCCCCCAGCCTGTATTGATACCAGGGGTTGCCCGTACCCAGGTGCAGGACCTTGCACTTGGCCTTGTTGAACCTTATGAGGTTCACATGGGCCCACCTCTCAAGCTTGTCCAGGTCTCTCTGGATGGCATCTCATCCCTTTAATGTATCAGCTACACTACTCAGCTTGGTGTTGTCTCCAAATTTGCTGAGGGTGCACTTGATCCCACTGTCTATATTACTGATGGAGATATTAAACAGTACTGGTCCCAGTACGGACCCGTGAGGGACACCACTTGTCACTGATACGCATCTGGGTACCACTACCTCTGGACATGACCATCCAACCAATGCCTCATGCGCCAAGCAGTCCACCTAACAAATCCATGTCTTTCCAGTTTAGAGAGAAGGATGGTGTGGGGGACTGTGTCAAAGGCTTTACAGAAGTCCAGACAGACAACATCCATAGCTTTTCTCTTGTCCACTGATGTAGTCACTCCATCATAGAAGGCCACTAGGTTGGTCAGGCAGGACTTGCCCTTGGTGAAGCCATGCTGGCTGTCTCCAATCACCTACCTGTCCTCCATGTGCCTTAGCATAGCTTCTAGGAGGATCTGCTCCATGATCTTTCCAGGCACAGAGGTGAAGCTGACAGGTCAGTAGTTCCCTCGGTCCTCCTTTCTACTCTTTTTAAAAATGGATGCAATGTTTCCCTTTGTTCCAGTCACCAGGAACTTCACCTGACTGACAGGACTTTTCAAATATCATGGAGAATGGCCTGGCAACTACATCAGTCAATTCCCCCAGGACTCTGGGATGCATCTCATCAGTTCCCATAAACTTACATATGTTCAGGTTCCTCAGGTGGTGACAAACATGATCTTCTCTTAAACCAGGAGGGACTTTGCTCACCTAGTCCCTACCACGAGGTCCATTGACTTGGGAGGTATGGGAAGAGAAGTTGCCAGTGAAGACTGAAGCAAAAAAGGTTGTTGAGTACCTCGGCCTTCTCCTCATCTGTTGTTACCAGCTTGCCAGTCTTGTTCCTCACAGGGGGAATGCTTTCTTTGACCTTCCTTTTCTGGCTGACATACCTGTAGCAGCCCTTATTATTCTTTGCATCCCTTGCCAAATTCAGCTCCAGCTGCACCTTGGCCTTTCTGACTTTATCCCAACACAACCACGCAGTGTCCCTCTACTCTTCCCAGGATACTTGTCCTTGCTTCCACTGCCTGTGCATTTCTTTTGTACCCTTTAGTTTCAGCTCCAGGTCTTGACTCATCCATGTTGGTCTCTTCCTTTTACTTGCTTGATTTCTTACCCCTGGGGATCAAGAGATTGTGTGCTCTATGGAAAGTGTCCTTAAAGATCTGCCAGCTCTCTTCTGCTCCCTTGTTCCTGAGGGAAGTTTCTCAGGGGGTCCTATTGACTAATTCTTTGAAGAGATGGAAATTTCCTTTCCTAAAATTCAGGGTCCTGACCTTACCCGTTGTCTGACCCATATCCCTCACCTCCTCCCATGATCACTGCAGCCCAGGCTGCCTCCAGTCTTGATGTTACCGATTAGCTCACTTGTGTCTAGACCTTCAGGTCTAGTGTCACGTCCCCTCTTGTCCATTACCTGGCTTAAGAAGTTATCCTCAGTACGTTGCAGGAGTGTCCTGGATTTCCTGCAGCTCACAGTACTACTTTTCCATCAGAAGTTGGGGTGGTTGAAATCCCTCAGCAGGACAAGAGCCTGTGATCATGAAGCCTTCTGCAGCTGGAGTAAGAAGGCTTCAGTAATAGGCTCCCTTTGATCAGGTGGCTTGTAGTAGACACTGGCCACAAGGTTCCCTTTGTTGCCCTGATCTCTAATTCTTACCCATAAGCTTTCAACCTGCTCATGGCAATTCTTCAGGGACAGCTCTTCACACACTATCCATTTTTTGATGTAGAGTGCAATGCCTCCACCCCTTCTTCCTTTTCTGTGCCTTCTGAACAGCCTGTAGCCATCAATAGCTGCACTGCAGTCATGGAATTTGTCCCATCAAGTTTCAATAATGGCAACTAGGTCATAGCTTTCTAGCAGCATATGGTGGCTTCCAACTCCTGTTTGTTACCCATGCTGCATGCTTTGGTGTAGAAGCACTTCAGCTGGGCTGTTGGCCATGTCAGCTTCTTAAGAGGAACACCCCTTAATTCATGGAATCATAGAACGGCTTGAGTTGGAAGGGACCTAGTTCCAAACCTCCTGCCATGGGCAGGGACACCTCCCACTAGACCAGGTTGCTCAGAGCCCCATCCAGCCTGGTCTTAAACACATCCAGCGATGAGGTATCCACAACTTCCTCTGGGCAATCCCTTCCAGCGTCTCACCACCCTCATAGTAAAGAACTTCTTCCTAATGTCTAATCTAAATCTACCCTACTCTAGTTTAAAACCACTGCAGCTTGTCCTATCACCACATGTCTTTATAGAAAGTCCCTCTCCAGCTTTCCTGTCCGTCTGACCTTGATGTGTCATCGCACAGCTTGTCACAGGCAAGCCTGATATTAGCCCCCTCCCCTTTCAAGTCTAACTTAAAGCTCTGTCAATGAACCCCACAATCTTGTTTGCAAAGACTTTTCCCACTTTGAGACACATGAAGCCTATCTGATGCCAGCAGGCCTGGTGCCATGTAGGCCATCCCATTATCAAAAAACCCAAAATTGTGGTGGTGACACCAGCCACGGAACCATAGACCAAGTCTGTCTGTTCCAGTGTTGCTGCCCTCAGTTGAAAGGATAGAATCAAAAATAACCTGTGCTGCAGATTCCCTCACCAATCGTCCCAAGGCCCAGAAGTTTCTTTTGATTACTCTTGGACTACACATTGTGGCTTCATCACCATGCACATGGAAGAGCAGTAACAGGTAATAGTCTGAGGGACATACCAAGCAAGGAAGTTTCCTTAACTCAGGCCCCAGGGAGGCAGCAGACTTCCTTCAGAGGAGAGTCTGTCCAGCATATTCAACCTTCTGTTCCCCTCAGAAAGGAGTCACCTGCAGCTATAATACACATGATGTATGCCTGTGTGTGTATGCATATACATGCATGCTTGATTGCTCCGTTTCAGATACTGTCTCCATTCTTCAACTGTTTTATATTAGACTTTGCTGCTGTTTCTGTTCTGACTTTGCTGCTGTTTCTGTTCTGACTTTGCTGCTGTTTCTGTTCTACCAGTGCATTTTAATTCTACTTGTCATATATTTCCACAGCAGCTTTTGGCTTTCTCTTTCACCATTGGTCTGCTTCCTGCACTTTCAGTCATCTCTGTTGTCATTCTTTTATTTCTAGTCCTTCGTGGCTTCTGTCTTGTCTGGTCACCGGACACCAAGGATTCACCTAGGGTCTCTCTAAGACAGCCAGCTGAGAAGAGGCTTTGCCCTCTCTATGCTTCAGTACTATTTTGTTTGGTTTGGAGTAAAATGTTTCTTCTTCCCTGGCTGCATACAGAGGCCTATCTGGTTCTGTCTTCAGCTAGTTCACTGCTTCCAAAGTTGCCAGGAAGTTCTGAGCCTTTTCACCATCAATCTCAAAACCCGTTAGTGTACTTTGTGGTGTTGATTTTCACAATGGCAGGTTGGCAGCATTGGGTTTTAATACCGGTAACCATATATATCTGTAGGGGCTGTCAAGCTATCTCTTTTTTTGTGGGAAGGATGCCACTGACATTACCAAAGTCAAGGTCCTTGAGCTTCGTCCAGGAACTGAGCTTTCTCTTATTCTGTGATAGGTCATTATCAACTGCGTCCCCAATAAGAGAATAGTGGACAGCACCGCTGAAGTACATTTTGGGGCAAGTTTAATCAGTAATCCCTTCAACATACCCAGAATAATCAGTGATGCGTCCAAGTGTAAAATCCGTGTGAGTGCGAAGATGGTCAGTTCAGTACTAGAAAGCTTAGAGAGGGTAGCAGTAAAACCTGCATTCAAACTGATACTTGCCAAAGTGTAAATGTACTACCCCTCTACACCTGCCCCAGGGAAGACCAGTAGGCAAGTCTAAGGGGAGCTTTAATTATATCACTTGCTAGTTCACATTTCTGTGTGAATCAAGTTAGTCTCACTTAGCCACAACTGCCCAATTTGGGCTTCAGAGCTGAGGGTGACAGCACCTCTGATTTACTTGTGGTCTCCTCAAGCCATATCGTGTGGTTTCCAGGTGGTAGACTTCATCTCCCCCAGGCAGCAACCCCTGGTGTGGTGCTTGCCTTTCCAACTATGCATTGTACTTTCCTCCTGTCATTTACTGTGCTAACCCCAGCGGCTGAGTTAAGTTTGGATCTTGGAGATTTGCTCTCTCACTGGGACAGTGACAGAGATCAGCAATTCCCAAGCCACGTGCACAGCTTCTAAGCTTCTGACACCCTGCACATCACTCACAAGGGCTTTCCGGCAGGTGCTTTGGGCAAACCTGTCCGTTCCTGTTCCTTTGGGCATCCTTTTAGAGGGGTTAGCGGAAACCTCTGGGACAGCTTTCCGACATGAAGGACCAACATGATTAGGGAGGAGTTCACATCCTGAAAGTGGTGTAACTATATTAGCTTAGCATTGTATCCAGACTAATGAGTGCCTGTTAGCCAGTCTAATTAGCTTGAGCACAGGAGAGCAGTAGTGGGGATGTCTCGGGCTGGCACAGAGGCAGACATGAGTACCTATTATGTCCCAGGTCAGGCCCATACAGAGCCTGAAAGCCTGTTTCTCAACAACTCTCTCACTCCAAGGAAGAAGAAGACCAATGTTATTTCTTCTAGAGTATGAAAATTACGTCCAGCATTTGTGATTTTTACTAACCACCAACTGCCTAGGACCATCCTATTATCAGATTATTCCTTAATCTAAAAAAATGCCAATGTATGTGTAAGAAATCGCTTCAGATTTGGACTAAATTGCTGGTTTAAGTTTACCCTTAGTTGGTGTCCTGGTTTGAGTTAGAACAGAACAATTCCATTCGGTGATTTTAGGGTATTTGGTCCATATACGTCATATTCAGTATAAAGCTGAGGGGTCACAAAGGTCAAGCCTCTTCTTCAGTGGCTGATGTCTGAGGAGGACTCTGTCTGTTCTGCCTTCAATCCCGATCTGAGTGTTCCTGAATCCAGTACCAGAATCCAGATCCTGAATCTGGTTCCTGTCTGCCGCTGAGTCTGGTCTGAGAGTTCTCCAGTGCCTGCTCCACAGCATCAGTGGTGACGGTGACATAATTGCCATCGGGGGCTTGGGTTCAGTAATGGTTTTGTATATATTTGTATATGTCCCATTTTAACACTATTATTTTCATTAAAGCGGTTTTAGTTTTCTAATTGCTAAGTCTCTCTCCCTTATTCCTTTTCTCTTCCCCTTTGGGGATGGAGAGGGATTAGCAGAGAGCTTCTGTTGTAGGTGTAGTGGATGGCCCTGACCCTAAACTGTGACACCTGATACTCCTCACTGGGCAGGTTCCTGGCAGGCTCTTGTCATATTCTGGATACTCACGTGCGTGGCAGCAGCACAACCCCTTCTGTGGGAGAAGCTGAGATGCTGCCATGGCCTGTAGAGACATTTGTGTACGCAAGCTGCTAGTGAGCAGTACTTGACCTACCCTCCTGGAGGAGCACAGAGAGGGGCAGAGCACGGCTGGAGTTCAACCATAGTCTCCAGAGATACAGAACGTGGAGGCTTCTGTTGCAAATTCACACTGAACACGCGGAGGGCTCTTGGCCCCATACAGTGGCAGAAGCATCATACTGAGTATGTACAGTTGTAGTAGACTTTTATTTTGAGGCAGAAAACTATATCATTAACTGAGCTTCTGGTCTTTATCTGTGTAAGAACCACTCTTGCTCTAGTAACTGAGATTTGTCCTTAAAAACGCACATGTATATAAACACATGGCATCCTCCCACAAGCACGCATATGGGACTTAATTAACACCTGGCTGCTATTTATATCACAGCAATCTAGGACAGGAAGCGAAAAACAGATGAGATTCCCTCACCTGACATTTTAGGGCGACTTAGAACATGCAGATGGCAACTTCCCACGCTGGAAACTGCCAGGAAGTATTATTTCTGTTGGTATAAAAAGCGCTGGAGGAAACTTCACAGCTGGGGAGGCCAAAAGCATTACAAAACCTGCCACACTGTAACACCAAAGCATCTCAGTAGGAAGCCTGCTGCTGCTTCCAGGATTAGCTGTTGTCTTCCTTTCTTGCTTTCTCTCCTGTTCCGTTTGCAGGCCTACAAAGGTTCCCTGATGGTCTGCTGAAGGGCGTTCTCAGCAGCCCTTTCCAAAGGGAATCTGGAGTACCCTCTGAAGGTCATGGGATGCTGCTTGGAATTAAGGGCAGAAGGGCACCATAGCGGTCACCATCTCTTCAAGCTAGTTGCTTGAGTGCCTTGAGGAGGACATTCCTGTCTCCCTTTTCTGGAAACATATTTGTGTCACATGGTGGCACCCTTAAACCAAATAAAGCTCAACTCCCACTGCAACCTCTTTCAAGGAGGTCTAGGGGTCTTCACTCTCACTCAGTAACTGAGGCTTGAATGTCTTTCTAATGTTGATCCCCTGATTGTGTGTGGCTTGAAGTTAGTGAAGACTTAGTGGGCAGCAGGAAACAGATAAAATCCATGAGGATGTTGTGGTTGTTTTAGCCCCATTTTGTTAGGTAACCTGGCAGCAGACACAAAATTGTAGTGCAGAGAGTAAAATCCTAATATGTTGGTTGATATTTATCATACTTGGCTACTTTTGGCAAGGCATTTTTTCCCTCAATAACATTTAGCAATGAGGTGTTACTACCACTACCAGTTAAGGGTTTTGTGAAATACAAAGGAAGAGTATACGTAGCTAAGTGCAGACTGAAGGAAACCCGTTTTGGCCACCTGGATTCTCATGGAATCATAGAATAGTAGGGTTGGAAGGCACCTCTGGAGATCACTGAGTCCAATCCCCCTGCCAGAGCCGGATCTGCCAGAGCCAGATCACCCAGGGCAGGCCACACAGGAACAGATCCAGGCAGGTTTTGAAAATCTCCAGAGGAGACTCCACAACCTTTCTGGGCAGCTTATTCCAGGGCTACATCACCCTCACAGAAAAGAAGTTTTTCCCCATGTTGAGGTGTTCCAGTTTGTAACTGTTGCCCCTCGTCCCGTCACAGGGCACCACTGGAAAGAGACTGGCTTCTTCTTCTTGACACCCACCCTTCAGATATTTGTAAACATTAATAAGATCCCCTTTCAGTCTTCTTTTTCTCCAGACTAAACAGCCCCAGGTCTCTCAGCTTTTCCTCGTAAGAAAGAGGTTCCAGTCTCTTAATCATCCTCGTAGACTCTGCTGGTCTTTCTTCAGTAGTTCCCTGTCTCTTTTGAACTGGGGAGCCCAGAACTGGACACAATACTCCAGATGTGGTCTCAAGAGGGCAGATTAGAGGGGGAGGATGACCTCCCTTGACCTGCTGGCAAAGCATCCCAGGATGCCATTGGCCTTCTTGGCCACAAGGGCACACTGCTGTCCCATGGATAACTTACTGTCCACCAGGATTCCAAGATCCTTCTCCATGGAGCTGCTCTTCATCAGGCCAACCCTTAACCTGTACTGGTGCAAGGTGTTATTCCTCCCCAGGTGTAGGACTTCATTAGGTTTACCTTTGCCCGGCTCTCCAGTCTGTCCAGATCTCGCTGAATGGCAGCACAGCCTTCTGGTGTGTCAGCCACTCCTCACAGTTTCATAACATCAGCAAACTTGTTGAGGGTGCCTTGTGTCCCTTCATCCAGGTCACTGATGAAGATGTTGAATAAGACTAGACTCAGAACAGACCCCTGGAGAACACGGCTAGTTACAGATTGCCAGCTGGACTCTGCCCCACTGATCACAACCCTCTGAGCTCTGTTGTTCAGCCAGTTCTCAACCCATCTCACTGTCTACTCTTCTAACCCACATTTCCTGAGCTTACCCATGAGGATGTTACGGGAGACAGTGTCAAAAACCTTGCTAAAGTCAAGGTAGCCAACATCCACTGCTCTCCCTGCATCTAGCCATTCAGTCACACCATCATAGAAGGTTATCAGATTAGTCAAGCATGACTTCCCTTTGGTAAGTCCATGCTGGCTCCTCTTGATAAACTTCTTTTCTTCCACGTGCTGAGATACGATCTCCAGAATGAGCTGCCCCATCACCTTTCCAGGGATGCAGCAGTTTGAGTGTGGTAGTGTTTATTACCAGAACTTCTTTGTGTGCTGCCTGTTCCTAGCTAATAAAGACACACCGTCAGTTGTTATGGTCCTTTCGACACAGGAGCCCTGGTGAGAGCCGGAGTAATGTGAAGTCCAAAACCAACTTAACTTGTAGGTTTTATTTATGATAACCTATAGAAAAATGTTTCAAATTCAAAACAACAGTGGTGTTAGTTAATCTGGGTGTATTGTCCGAATCAGGAGAAAAGAATGGATTTTCTTATCCTGAGTGAGTAGTAAAGGTGTCATCATAGAAAGGCTTGAATGCCAGTATCTTTATTCCTGTCCATTTTGAGCTTTGGGCTGCCCCCAAAATAGAGTGAGCATGTGTAGACCTTAACAATAAAAACATGAAGAACAATAATATTTAATCAAGATAAGTTTTCCCATGTCTGAATCGGTCCATCTAGATTTGCTGTTTGCTTTGATAATTACAAGTGATTTTCTGCTGTACGTCGTGCTGTTCAGCCTGCATACGAAACTGGTTGATTGCTTAGGCTCCTTGACAAATTTATGTAATGACAGTGTAGGATTGATATAATTGACTTGAAAAAGTTTTAAGTGACAGCTTAATTCTACTGTCTGGTAATGTTTCATAATATTTTCTATTCAGGCTCTTCATTTAAGATACAAAGTCATTGTGATGCCTGATTCAGTGTAGCAGCCGTTGTATCCATCCTCCTTGTGCAAATACGGGAGGATGTCAGCAGTCAGCACATGTCTGAGATCACCAGGCTGCTCCTGAAAGCCGTTGCCCACTGAGAGCTGAAGGGGATGGGAAGAGCGAGCTTAAAGCCAAGGAACCTGCCAGAACGTGGCACGAGTTGGACAGGCATATTGAACGGGAGCTGCAGAAACAGCAGTTGATGCCTGGAGGTCATACTTGACCTCAAGACCAAGAACTAAAAAAAAAGGCGGCCAAATTAATTACTGTCTCGTACCTATGTGCTAATGCCTGGTAATTACCCTGTGACCATACATCATCCTCTAAGTGCAGTATTTCCATAACTTTAGACACCATAAGGAAATCACAGTAGCTGTTGTGTACTGTTTCTGCATTATTTCCAAGGGGTAGAAGAAGGAAAGAGAAGGATGATTTTAACTTCTAGGCAGTTTCCTTGGTATTTATACTCCTTCTGTCACCAAGAAAGATGGCAGTTTTGGCAACCTACCTTATCCATGGCATATCAAGAGTGGCCACATCAAGGTGTTGTTTTTCCAGTTTATTAGTAGTGCTGTGATACCTAAGACATGCCTCTTTGAGGCTAAGATGACACGTACATAAAGATTAATGCCTCCTAATTTATCTTCTTGGCTAAATTGGAGAAATCAGAGACAACCGAGGAGAAGTAATTCATTCTCATCTATATAAATGGAGAGCTAAGGTGTGAGGTTTGCTCCCTGTCACACAGGAATCCATGGATAGGACAGTTGTCCCGTTGCCAGGTAATGCAAAACTATCTGTTTCCCACACTTTTCATCCCAGATGATGTTTGTTGCCCTTTTGCTGCCTGACTAGAGCAGGCCAGATGGAGGGCTGAACATGCTGCTTTGTGTGGACCTGCAGTGGCTTCCATCTTCTTGAGAAAAGAAAATGCCAGGTTGTCTTCAGATTTGTTGAATTGTTTGGGAATGCTTAGATTCTCCTTTTGCTTTCTCTCAGGTTTGTTTTGTTGTTTTAGTTTTTGTTGGCTTGGTTGTTTTTTTCCCCTGAAGCTTAAAATAGCCGAAAACCTGACAACAACTATTTACTTTTAGAGGCAGACTGCATTTCTCAGAACTGCTGTTTCTAAGCACTGTTGTGAAACTGATGTGTTTATTAACGGTGGCTGATTTGTAAAACTAGGCTTTTAGACAGCAAAAGTACATACCTGAAGGACTGATAGGATGTTTTCTAGTAATGGGAAATACACTAGTGACAAATGTACACCAGAAACCAGAATGGAAGGATCCTTATTGGCAGATGACCAGCTTATTGCATTTCACAAACCTGCCATCACTATTTGTTTGCAGACTGATACAAAAAGGTATTCAGGAAAAGGAAAGTCAAAATCTAGCCGAAGCCGATGGTTTCTTTAACAATTCCTGGCATCATGTGTCATGTTCCAACAGTTAGATTCTTTCTCATGCTCTTGAGATAACTTCAGAGTCTGTCTAGAGGACAGAATAGCAGGAGACAGATAAAAGTCTATCGGTTGACTAGGCAAGATAACACCCCAGTTCAGCATCTTTTACGTGACAAAGTGTAAAAGAACAGAATAATGTCTTTTGAAATTGGCCATAAACAATTATTCTTGAGGGGCTTCCTTTTTTAAAGTTGCTCACACATCTCCTGAGCCATAGAAGCCATTTTTACATGCAGACACACACTAAAAGAAACATGCAGTCACTATTATGTCCGTGTGATGATCTGCCACCAAGTTGCCAGCTGTATCTCGGGCATCACTGACAAACATGGCATAGTTTTAAATTGCTCCTTTTGATAGATTGCAGAATTGTCATTAAAGTGGAGGTGTCATGGCTATCGTTTGGTTTGTCTGTCTGAGTATGGCTCAAAACACATTTCTTGAAGATTCTCACTGCTGTTTCACCGTGTCCTGAGTTCAGTGTAAAAGAAGTATTTAGGCTCTGTGGAAGTGATCATCACGGTCCTGTCCTTGTATAAATTAGTGTTCTAGCAGGAGCTTTGATTTTTAACCTTTGGGATCATTTTTAATGGTTAGTGAGCGTACTAGACATCCTTATCTTGTATTTCCTCCTCAGTGTATCCTTTGTCCAGAGCTTCTGGAGAAGGTGAATAGGAGTTGGCTAAGCTGAATCTCTATCTTTCAGTGTTCTCTCAGATAAGCCTCCCTCTTGTCAATGAATTACATTATTAATTCCTTTTGAACTACTCAAATGATGTATGTGGAACAGAAAAGACTCCAGATTTTAGCCTTAAATCTAGTAGTCTTCTAAAATCCTTCAGTGTAGCTAACAAGTTGTCCCTGACAAGTTGTTCCAGTATTAGTGTTTTCAAGCTATCACCATTATCTTGCCAAAGTAATTCATGTTTTTTTCAAGTGGCATGAGGTCCCACAATGATTAGATGCATTAGCAGAAATGAAGTCAAAAAAGCAGACAAAAAGGCGCATCAGATTCCATGCAGGCTGACAGTGTTATAGCTAGAAAAATTACAGGAGATACCCACTGTAAAAGAAAATACAGTGAGATAGCTTATCTGTTCTGGGAATGATTTCACGTTAAAAATTCCACTCACAACTCAGCAAAGGTGAATGATCAGTGACATCCCCAGTAGGGAGAGAGACTGTTCGACATTAGTAACAACAGCTCGTTGCCTCCATCTTTATCTATGGATAAAGATCCACTTTGGTGGATCCACTCAAATACATTTCGGTGGGTTTCAGATGAGTGTATATTCACAGGTGTACATTCTATATGAAGATCTCAGACTTTGTAAGTTTTGTTTAAAATGCATCCTTCCGGGTTGATGGGATCACACATTATGAATTTTCTGGTGTAAAAATGAAAAGTTTGATTTCTCCACCTAGTTAGTGTTTGCCCATTACACCTTTGTTATGTCTAGGGTTCTTTTTTCCCCTATTCACTCATCTGCATACAAAGTCGTAGTTTTCTACAGCTTGTTTAGTGCCTGTATGGATAGTTTGCTCTGAAGATCCTACATAAACTGCTCTCCTTGATGGTTCCTGGTGGGCTCAGCAAGCAGAGGCTCTTGTGTAAAGTGTGTATTCTCAGTGACTGTGAGTGAAAATACCCACATTCATGCATACATCCGTGTTCACATGTGGTGTCCCTCAAGTTTGCCAATGCGTACTAACATGCCTTAGACCTGAACATTTTCCAAGATCAAAAAGGGACCTCCTGACAAAAGCTGAAGTAGGATTTATCAGTTCTGTCTACCTGCTCTCTTCTGTTTACACTTATCAGCCTCCATATTGTATTTTTTCTTTAGACTATTGGCAATAGTTGGTCACCTGAACTAGAATCAGTCTTGGTAGCTGCCAGAACTAATTCATGATACAAATATCAGGGTTTTGTTGGATAGGAAGTGAGAGAAAAAAGGGCATTGTAGGATTTTCATAGTGCTATCCAAATACTTTTAATAGGTGAAAGGTAGGTATTCTGCCTGTTTGTTACTTTTAAAATTTTAACTCATTGCAAGAATGAATAAAAATTTATTACAAAGGAATGTGAGGAAGGTGGTGTGCATTTAATTGCAGCTCTCCAGTTATGCCAGTTATGCATACTTTATTTGGGTTTGCCACTACAGACTGCTCTGACTCCTTGCTCATGTTCTGGCAATCACTATCAGTTATAATAGTCACCAGTTATAACAGAGGAAAATTTCATGTTGGGTTTACTCTTTCTTCAGTGACACTGTTGCCTGTATGGCTGGCAGGAAGAAGGTGGTGTCAGTGGAATATGCTGGTTTTTTTCTCAAGTCCAGACTTTCATAGAATATGTGATACATGTCATGCACATAGTCTGATGCTTTGCTGAATTACCTGTTGATCTGATAGTCTGTCTTTAGAAGTCCTCTGCAGCTGCTCATAAACATGCTCACGCTCTGGAAATGTATGGGCTTGCCTACTGTGAAGCAAGCTATTTGGCTAATTGGCTGTGCACTGGCTACTCTGCACTAATGCCTCCTCAGGGAGATACATTTACCCTAAAGCAAAGGTGGTTGCCTGTACCTTGAAAGTGTAGGATAGCCAGTGTGGTACCTTTGCCTGCTCTGCGATAGATTCGCAGTGCAGACAGGCCTTAAAGTTGTAAAGGCTTTGCCGTACTAAAAAAATGCCATCTTCTTCCAGTTTACTGGGAGTTTGAGCAGCTTCGTTTTCTTTGGCTGGGTTCTGAATGTGCCTGCCTAGATGAGGCCAGGAGATGGGGTTAAAGAATTGATTTTGACTCTGCTCGTTTCTGACTACCAGCTAGCACTATGCGAGACACTCTGCAAGTTTGAGCCTGGCAGATAATAAAACTGCTGCCTTTTATGCACAAAATGAATTTGACTCATACCTGCTTGTCTTAGAAATACAAGGCAGCTGTATGAGAGCAACAGGCCTCGGCTTGTTGCAAACTTTGCCTTGTTCCCTCTGTGGCACAGTTCCCTCATGCTGTGGGTGTAAAAGGAATAGGACACTTGTGAAAACAAGTAGTGTGCAATTGCTTGTGGCTCTTTTGGAGAAGAAAACAACCCAAACAGGTAGAGAGAGATCAGAAACATTTATGTGATATGCAGAAATGGGGGCTAAAAAGCTGATGTTCCCAGTTCTCTCTTTCAGGGCATTTTCTTACCAGGACATGCTGTCATACAGTAGTATATAACCACAAGGACACAGCGAGGCTGTATGGGAGGCTGTAATTAGCACTAAAAAAAGATGACTTGAATATTTGAAGCCAAGTAGATACTTCCCTAATGAGTCTGTGAGGAAAGTGCCATAAATAGGCTAATGAAACTCTGTTTAGGTATACACTGACAATATAGCTTCCAAGTTGCAGTTGTGCAGTGTTGGGTTTTTTTCTGCTAGAAAAATGCAAACCTGGAATTCAGTTCTGCCAGCAGATGGACAGTAAAGGCTCACCATATTAAAAAAACATTATTCATAATACTGAGATGTGCTTTACAGTACAATATGATGTATTTTGAAAATTACATCTGTGATTTTATTTAAATACGGAGGGAAGGGAAGGGAAGGGAAGGGAAGGGAAGGGAAGGGAAGGGAAGGGGGGGTGGTTTATATCATCAAGCCCAGCTAATCACATTTTTTTAAGAACTGGAGAAAGTCTCTGCTTCCTCCCTATTTGCTTAATACTGCTGTACCTGGATTTAGAGTAAGATAGTGGTAAAACTCAGATTGGGACATGCAGGTGGAGGAACAGAAAGAGCTAATCTTGGTCAGAAATGGATTTAGAGAGCTGAAACTTTGTTATTACCACTAGCCTCAAGGTGCAGAGCGTGCAAACCCTTGCTGTGCTGAAGTTGCTCTGACAGTGTTCTGAGCTGGAGGGAGATGATACGGCTCTCAGTGGAGGAAAGTTGTGCAGCTGCATTAGCCCAGTGCTATGACTGAGCTTAGTAGATCTTGTATGTCAGATGGGATTATTAGCCTGTGTCTGGTATCATTCTAATCCTTCTGGTCAGCCTGAGCAGAGAGTCTGTTTCTGCCTGCCTGATGTACGTTGCTTGAGCCCTGGGAGTCAGGGCCGTGGTTGCACCAGCCTTTCTGTGGGCTGACCTCAGAGCACCTTGCTTGGGGATGCCGGAAAGGACATGGATGTTGCAGAGCTGAGATCCCATCTCCATCAGATCTCCAGACGAGAACCTGAACCCAAAGACCAACCCTCCAGCAGCATCCATTCTCTAGGAAACTACAATCCTGTCTAGACGATTAGATACCACTCTTAGTATGTTTAATACAATTTAATGTAGATAGTCATATCTAATGCAACATGAGGGAATATGAATTAACTTTCTCTGGCTTGTTACCCTCTTCTCACTATTACCTTATTCACAGCTCATCTCAAATTCATGCATACTGAGCTTCTCTTTCCTCTTCATTTGCCTTTCTTTTTTTGCCTTGATTTTTTTTTTTTTTCTTTCCTATCTTTAGTTTTTAATAAGAACCATAGTTACCTGATGGCTTTACTTCATGTTAGCATGCTTGTTGCCTGCTCTAGGTCAGAGTGAATTCTGTGCTCATGAATGATGATAAATGAGCAACCCAGAAGAACAGATTTCACTTGGTGTTTGTCCATGGGTGAGAAGGTCTCAGTACAGCCTTCCCGAGAGGCCTCCAAATATTCAAGCAGCTGAGTATGTTTGAAAAATCTCATCCTGTCTCTTGCAGGGAGTGAATCCAGTCCCCACAGGCAATTTATCCTTTGGCTTCTCCCTGCTGTGTCTATCACAAGTACTGTTTTCATGGTATGTGGGACTGCTCCCTAGGAAGTGAAATCACTTGTTTCACATATATCACAAAACTGCCATTAGTGGTTGCATGTTCCGGTCACAGCTGAGCCAGGCTGGACTGGGTCCAGGGATGAGCCCAGCTCTCCTCCCTTCCAGTTGCACTCACTTGCAACACCAACACCCTCCGCTATGTAAAATTCACTCTGCCTCTCCCAAGATAAAAATCCTCATGATATTACACTGTGCTGTTGCTACATCCATCATAGAGGAGTGTCCCTATTAGAGAAGCAAGGCTGACTACATGTGTGCAACACATGCAGCAGTGTATTATATGATAATAATAATAATGAATTTCAAGCTGGTAAAAATGGCCTAAGCTACAAGATGCTCCTGAAATCATGGGCAGCACCACAAAGCATCCCATGCATTGGTTGGCACTCCTCTTGACTTAGTTTCATAATGGAGCAACTGGGGCTCCATTAGGAGAAAGAAATCCTATTATAATGGCAACATGAAACCCAGCAACTGTTTTCCAGCAAGTGCAGTGGGAAAGAATATGGAAATGAAGAATATTGTTACTTTCCCTCAACCAGGAGACCCTGCAGACAATGAGATATATTTTCTGTTCGTGTTCACTGGTCATCACTCTGCTGACTTCAGTGCAGTTCTGTCAATTTACATCAGCAGAGATGTGACCTTCTGCTTGCCTGAAATTTATACAGACAATCCATCGTTCAGTCAGCTTCAGACTGGGTGTTTTATGGGTCAACCTCAGCTCTAGCGTATACACATCTACCATTTGTCAAGACACGCACTGTTCATGTTCAAAGCAGCCCAAATACATGTTTATGAATAGAGATCTCAGACATTGCTATGGCAACCTAATGCTGTCAGTCAGGAGTAAATTATTAATAGTTTTCAGCAGCAGAAAATGCAAAATCCTGGTCCTCATGGCTGTGCACTGTGGTGTAACGTGTTTTATTGAGAAACAGTGCAAGACTTCTGTAGCACTGGGATTTCATAGTACCTTATGTAAGCCATAAGATCTTTTTTCTTTTCTTTATATATTTTTTTTCCTGAAGCTTTGCCCTCTTCTTTCAAGCTTTAAGCAGCGCTAGTACTGTATCTAACCATTATCAGACAGGCAGAATCGGTTATGTTTAAAAGAGAATTTCTTCCCCTGAGCTTCAAAATTCCAATGCAAAACTCACTTGTTTTAAATTTTGTCTAGAAAATGCCTCCTGTTACTTAATAAGTTAGTATTTTAAATTAGAGTCTGGGTGGTAACTAAAAATCAAAATTTAGGGAAAAAATGTGGTTGATGCCTGCTAGTTTTTTATACAGCTTTTCTATGCAGAAATAGCACGGTTGTAAAAGCGTTGCAGAAGATTTTAAGGGTTTTTTAAATACATTCAGTAATCCACAAACTGTTTTCTGACCAATACATATGTAGGGGAAGACTGTGGTCTTCTAGATTTCTAAGAAAGAGGAAACTAAATTGATGAGCTCTGAAGTTCTGGGTTTGCACTATTTATTAAGAATTTTCATAATGGATTTTCCTTGCTCAGACCCGCCCTCCCCCGATTTCAAACATTTTCTGGAAGTTTTTTTATGGGTTTAGTATGAAAAGCATCATGAGGATAAGAGGACAATTCATCTGGAAATGAAACATGCCAGTGGCGTGATTTGAGGACAGAATATTTTCCATCTTTAATATCAAGATCAACATATACTTCTGTGTTCTGGCATTGGCAAAGACAGCAACTGTTCTCCAAAGGCTCAGACAACAACTTTCAGCTTACGAAACTGGTTGACGCAATGCTTGCTTTTTCAAACAACTGCTGTCTTCGGACTTTTGCTTACTGCTTTAAACCTAATGAAAGATGTGATCCTGATTATCATTTTTTCCCATGTATGTACAGTCAGTTTTCTTTGGTTATTCGGATTGTCTTTATTCGTAGTATTTTCTCATTAAGGATTTGAGTGGTGACTCCAGATAAGAATTACATTTCTGGTAGTGTTGAATATTTGTTTAAAAAAATGGCAGAAATTCTTTAAAATAGGAGTTGAGAAACACATGGGTCTTAACCTCCAATATTCACAGTCTGTTAGTGTGTCCTGGGAAAGTACAGATCTTTAACAGATATGCCAAAGAGGAAATTTAGTAGATAGAATGATAGAATGGTTTGGGTTGTAAGGGACTGTAAAAGATCATTTAGTCCCAATCCCCCTGCCATAGGCAGTGTCACCTCTCACCAGACCAGGTTGCTGAAAGCCCTATCTAACCTGGTCTTGAATGCTTCCATGCATAAAGCATCTGCAACTTCCCACCTTGTAAGACAGAATGAATCATAGAAAGCCTTGGGTTGGAAGGGACCTCTAAAGATCATCTAATCCAAGCCCCTACAGTAAGCTGCAGTGAGATGTAGTTATGCTCAGAAATACTGGGGCAGTGATCCTAAATTTGGTCATGGAAACAACAAGATAATTGAATACATATCAATCCTATAATAAATCTTTCCACCTAGAACTAATATGCTCGTCAAATGGTCTGTCCCAGATAGGTGAATTTTCATGTTAGGTCTGGAAGGGTTTGTACGTGGGTCTTTTTCCAGGTTGCTGTTTCTATATGGAAAGAGACCCTTCTTTCCTAAGTGGGTAGTTGAGGTAGGGTGCTGTGTGTAGCTCCACCCTCATCCCCTGTGAGCAGGGACTTGAGTCTTTGGGCCAAATTCAGAGCTTGCTGTAGGGCTATGCAGCTTAATCAAAGTCCAGATGTCTTCTCCTTCCAACCCCAACTTTTCCCTTTGTGATGTAGGCTGGTACTTATTGTTGTAATCTTTATTAATGCAGATTTTTCCACAGGTCATCCCTTCCTCTTTTCAGACTCCTTCTAGGCTTTCATATGCAGGAATGAGACAAAAGACAGGTTTTACATGCAGGGTTTGAAATACAAAGCTGATGGTCTAGGACAGATACTGTAACCTCATCAGCCAAAGTGACAAGAGCTGTGTCTGCCTGTCTGTCCACCACAGGCCCTTAATGAGTCCTTTTGAAAAAAGATAAATCAAGGAAATCAGAGCTGTCAAATGCCTCACTTTGCTGAGATACCTGGCAGGTGGCATTGATCGTTTCTAGGAAAAGCAATAAACTGAAGATTAGGCAGCTTTTTTTCCAACTTTTTTTGTTCAAGCCAGATCATGCTTCACTGCAACTTCATAGATGTAAATGTGTCATCCCATTTCAGTGGCAAGGAGAAACCTTAGCTGTTCAGCAAAGCTGGAAGATTGGGCCAAACAGCATGACCTCAAATGAGTGACAGCACAGTAGGCTTCTTGGAGAAACTCGAAAGCACAGGCTTACTTTTTTTTCATTTTTTTTGTTAGAAGTAAGCTTTCTGCACTAGGCTGCTGAAATTGGAGAAGTAGAGCTAGCCTGCACCATTATTGCTATGGGAAGGAGAAATACTTTTTTTAGTGGAAGTTTTAAGTTGCCTGAGATGTGGTGCTGGAGGTTGAGATCAGTATATGTACCATCAAGAAAGAAAGGAAATTAACTTGCTTGGTCTTTGTGATATATAATTAGGACTATTCAGATTAAAGAACAAAACAAAATAAAACCAAACAAACAAAAAAAACCCCCACAAACAAACCAAACCAAACCAAAACACAAAAAAACACACAAAAACCCCAAAACAAACAAACAAAACCAAACCACACCACCACCAAAACCAAACCAAACCAAACCAAAATAAACAAACAAACAAAAAACCCACCAAAAACCATACCAGCTTGAATTTACTGAAAAAAATCCCAATGTTTGCATGTATTTATGTATTAATGACAAGATTCATTAGACGGTTTTGGAGATTCTCAGGGGGCATAGTAGATCTTTTCCCTAAAACTTTAATGAGTGGGCTGGACAAATCACTCTAATATATCACAAGGCACACCATCCGAATTGCCTAAGAAGTGCCCAGATGACCTACTAGATAATCTGGTTTAGAGCTTTATTTGAGAGGAGAAAGGTCCAAAGGCAATAAGGGAAATTAAAAAAACCCACATCCCTCCTTTTTCTGCAGTGGAATCCTGTTGTCCTCTGGGGGTTGAGACCTTCCACCAGTTTCTTTCTGGACATACAGCTTGCAAAATAGGAAGGAGAGTGCTTGTTTATCTTCAGTTTCTTCACCACTACAGCATCTGTACCATTGTCCAGAAGCCGCCTTTTAGCATGAAAGAAAATATTTCTTCCCTGTGTAGGGTGCAGTCTGTAATAGGAAATGATCTATTTACTAAGGCCAAGGGGTGATCTTGAAATGTAATCCACTGAAAACTAGACAGCTGGGAGGAAGAGAGATGGCCTGTGGGGAGTGCGTGGGGCCATAACATTAGCAGTGGAGTTGTCCTTAGCAGATATTTTAGCAATTCAGTAAACCCTGATAGAATCATGATTCAGGAATACTCAAGGCAACTCCCTTTTCCTTAAGACTGAAAGAAGGAAACATCATGAATCAGATGGCAAAAAGCAAGAAAAGGAGAAGGAAAAGTAAAAAGAAAAAAGGGAAAAAAAAAGATAAATAAACAAAAAAATCAGTAAACATTCATGAAAATGTACAAGGCTTGGGGGGATAATACATGTATTTTTCCTGCTCTGTGTTGATTACCATTCAGCCCACGGGAGCTCCCAAAGGAAGGCTGGCATGCAGCCACGTATGGGTGAATGGGAAAGGACCAAGCCTCTGGTGTGCTCAACATACTGGTTTGGACACAGTCTTTGCTTCATGACCGAGATAAAATAGAGAGAATTATCCAAAACCTTAGAACGTCTGGTTGTAACAAGAGCAATGCTACTTTTTGCTATTCCCCACACATCTCTTTAACACTTGTACCTTCTCCTCCAGCCTGCAGCCAGCCCAGTCATCACTTGCACACAACTGATGGCCACTAGGCTCTTGGATGGCTGGCCTGTTTTAAGCCCTACCCCACTCAGCTGATTTCCCTGCAGAGGTGTCAGAGGGATTGTCCAGGGGATTTAAGAGCTGGAATTCATAATCCAAGAAGGGCAAAATGCTACAGCTAGAGTCTCATCTATGAGATTTAGTCACATATTTTTAGAGTCATTTACTTGCCCGTACAGGGCATTCCACAGCCCAGGATTCAATAAACATCTCAAGCTGAATAGCACACCTAGGTGTCATTTCACCAAAAAAAGTGAATTATCCAATGTTTTCTTGTACTTGTATCTTAGTTCCTTCCCTGAAATGGAAAGGAAATGAGGATTACTTAAGCATGGGGCAGAAGAGTTCAAGCCTGGTTTGGCAATGCCTGCTGTCATAAGCTGTCCCTGTGAGGTTGATTGGTAGAATAAAAGTTGCATTATTCCTGTCTGCAGAGCACAACAGGAAGCTAAAGCCAGGGTTTTTTTTACTGAAGAAGATCAGACTCATGTCTGTGCCTGAGATGTGGTGAAATGGGGAGGTGCCTGCCAGAGCTCCCCCATTTTCCATGTGGCCATTACTCCAGCAGAGATTAGGAAAATGTATTTGTTTTTCTACCTCTGCCCAGGTGGGAGTAATCCAAGGTCTAGGTTGTCACTTCAGAACAGATGAAGTCAGCTATTTGTCCTCCTCACGACAATTTTGTGTGTGAAATGGCCTTTCCTGTACCAGTATGCCTGCTGTGCACAGTGAGTGGATTTCTACCTCTGAGATCTCCTTCACACTGGAGAAATCCCTCCTAATTAGTGGATGGTGGCCAAGTGACCCTCACCTTTATGATGCCCGCAATAATCATAGTACCTTGTTTCCCAGTACAAGGAAAGGGGGCACTGAGAATTAGCAGCTGCAAAGTTGTGAACAGAAAAGAGGTGTGTCTGTCTGTCTGTCTCCCTCTTTCTGTCTCACAGGTTCAGGCTGCAGAACTGCCAATCGCAGGCAGTGGTAGAAAGACTGTGGAGAGCTTTGGCACTGTTTTTATTATCTATTGCAACATAACAATAATATGTATCTATAAATGCACCATTCTGTAAATTGAAATATATTTCTCCCTCAGCCCTTCCAGTTTTCCAAGAAGGGCTATGATAAAAGTAAGAAAATCTGAGCAGATAAATCTGTTTTCCTGTCTCTTTGAGATGCAGCGATTAGCTGCAGTCAGAGCGGACAAATTCATGTGCTGTAGAGCAGCTAAAAAGACCATGGTAAGAAATGGAAGACAACTAAAAGCATTTGGTTTCTCAGGGAAGCATTGCATGTCTCCTGGCTCTTCTCTGTGCTTTACTTACCCTCTTCTAAGGGTACATATAAAAGAGGATTAATTGAAAAAGCACTTGGTTTCTTCTTGCAGCTCACCACCAATCTCAGTTAAGATTTATTAAGAGATCAGCCTAGTCTGTGGTGCAGCAAAGATTAGTCAGGCTTTAAAATAAAACTCTTTGGAAAAAAAAAGTTCACTAAAAATAAACTGTCATGCTTCTATCCGTGAATAGGTATGACTACAAATAGACACACCAGTACTTAAAACAACGTGCAGTCACAATGCAAGAAGGAATAAACACCTGTCTTGTTTTGAGATGTGTAAATTATGAGTTTTAATACCACTGCCCTAGATGGGGTGTGGTGGTACCCTGGGTTTTTGAAGGAAACAGAAAATCTGCATTATTTTTAATGGTTAAACAACATCATGTTATTAAACAAGCATATATATAGACGTGTCAGTTGGAATCTTCCCACTAATGAACACCACTAAAATCTTTGGTACCTAAAAATGCCTTGATACTTGGAAAGTGGCAGGCTGCTTTACATCCCCCAAAACCCCACCACCACTCTGAAGGATTTGGCACATCAAGCCTGGTTCACAGAGAGCAGTGTGAATCTTCTGCCCAGCACAGACTGTAAAACACATTCATTGTCTGAGGCAGTGATAATTAGTAAGAGATTAAATGCAATCAAGCAACCAAAGCCCTTTGCTATTGGTTTGTATTAATGCTTATTGCACATTAGTGGAAACCAAAACAACACAGTAACCCAACCATTATGGTTGCAAGGCACCTAAGGAGGTTTTCCATCCTTCATCTGAGACAGGCTCAAACACTCTCATCACATCTCTGACATGTTTTCTTTTTAAACTAGGGAGTCAGTGAAGGATGTCCCTGGCCTCTGCAGGCTGTTTCTTCAGAGAAGACTTTTTGTAACATTTTACCTTAGACTCCTTGCTAAACATTAAGTTCTTTTCCTTCTATCTACTACAGACACAGACAGAATATAGTTTCTGTCCCATAGGCAGCCTATTTCATAATGAAATGCTTTTCTGATCCCCACTTGGTGTTATATCTTAATTTAAATACCTAACTTTTTATGGGAAGAGTTACATTTGTTGTATTAAAGCTTACAAGAGATACAGTCCAGTACTCAGTTCCCACTGTACAACCACAGAATAAAGCTCCCCTTTTGTTCCAACCATAATAAAGTGATGAGTCATTTGGTTTTATAATGTGGTATTTTCATGATGGTTTGCTACATTCAGCATAACCTGTTTCCATTTCACCAGGAGGTAAGATTCATGCACCTGGCAAAAAGAACCCTAGTTTCATGAAAACTCTACCTTTTTGCATATATTCAGAGAGCCTATTTTAACTCCCAGATCATAAATGGAAGTTATTTTGCTTCTTACTGAAGAGTGTCAGGAAGATGTCTTTGGGTACTAGCATCATTTTGCTGTATTATGGTGTTTGTATGTCTGGCACAAGTGTAGGATAGCCTCTACTCTGAACTCAGAAAATCACAGACTGGCCTCTGGATGTAGAAAAATGTGAAGAACTTTGCAAGATGGAATCAATAGCGCTGTTCAGTGGATAATGGAGTGTTCTGCGTGCTCAAATAAGGGACTGTTGTCATTAGGACAGGAAGGCCACTGACATCTATCTTACTCTTCCATATTTGCCTTCTCTCTAGAAAGTTCTTCTTCTACATTATACAGTATTTTGCAAAGAGTCTTGAGTTGAAACCTGATGATCCTCATTGTGAATAAAAGTGACAGCATCTAGCTCAGTATAAGCTTATTGCAAATTTGGGCATCATGTTCTGCTTTCCTAATAATATGTTTCATTCTAATAATATGTTTCATTTTCTTTATTCTGCTTAGCCACAAATAGGATTTCTTTTGCTAGGCTATCTTAGCTTTCTCTTTGTTTTTCCTCCGTAAAGATACAGTTTGGGAAGTGCAATTAGAACAAAGTAAGAGTTTAGTACATTGTCTGGATTAAAGCACCCTGCTTTTTTGATTAAATTTGTCCTAGAATCTGACAATAAAAGCATAGTGGTTTATTAAGTCAATGGTGAAGCCTGAGAGAAAAATGTTTAGATGATTATCCATTGGCAGCTAAGTAAACTAATCGAGCAGACAGCAAGATGCTGCACTGTTGGTCAGTTTAGATTTATGTTGTTGTAACATTCCTCGTAAGATGAGTGGTATAACAACATTAAAAAGGAGGAATAAAGCCTGTGGTGACTCTGGCCTAAGAGTGCTCCAAGATTTTGCCTGAATTTTCATTGCACGTGCACTGCTACAATGCCAAGAGGGAAAGCCATGAACTGATGGTCCACATTCCCACTGCAGTTCTCATTAACTCTGATACAAATCATCTGATGGAGCATAAGGTGAATTAGACTCTGCAAAATCAGATTTCTCTAAGGCAAATGTAGCAAACCTGAGGGTTAGGTCATTTATATACTTTTTCTAAGGACAAAATTTGAAAATGTTATTGTGCGAGTAAGATTTAGATGTTTGTTCTATGGGAAATGCCTAAGTGTTATTATCATTGTAATAGCGTTCCTGCACATCGTTTCTGATTTTCACTGGGGTGAATGGGATCTTGCATTCTGAAACAGGAAACACAGGATAGGTCATTGTGAAATAAAGTTACTCAGAAGTACCTAAGGTTGGTGCTGTCTTCTCTGTATTGTGCCTAGGACTCTGCTTTGAAAGAGAGAACCTAGAGTAGCTTGTATCTACACAGACTTTAAGGCAAAGGATGTATTGAATCTTGCACACGAGCTTACCTTGCATGACCTTCCTATGTTGATGAGATATAAGGTCTCTGAGATACAAGGAATGTGAGTCCTAAGATTAACTTTGTAAAATAAATGCTAGCTAGAAGTGATGTCAGCATCAAATCCAGAGTAGAATGGGACAGGTCATAAACCAGGGAAAAGTAGTTTTTTAGAAACATCAGAAATTCTCAACAGTCTATAACGATGCCTTAGCATATTCCATACAGGTCTTCAAAATCTGTTTTCCCTCTCAAGGGTGGATAGCATGAAAGGATTTAGATACCAGTTTGCAGAGATCTTATCTGTGCTTGAAATGAGTAAACTGTGCTACTGACTGATTTGCTCTCTGGAAGACTGCTAGGAGGAAGGGGAGGGTAAAAAATCTCCCTTTCTATTTATACAGCTTGTCACTAAGGGATGCTATGTAAGGACCTTGAACGTGGCAATGGTTGGTGTTTGCCTGCATTGGAAAACAGTCTGTGGAGAGCTCTGAGCTATGTAAGGACTACTGAAACTGGTACCTTGGCTACTACCACCAGCCCAGGATAAAGACTGTGCTGCTCTGCTGTGAGGCCTTCTCCTAGGTTTCTGTTCTGAGGCAGTTATCTGTGTGATTTCCAGGTGCAGGAGACTGTCTATGAACATAAAGTGGCAGAAGCCTTGAGGCTCTGCCATGAGTCTTGCAGCCTTCAGTGCCACATCAGGCAGTTGGAGTCACCACATTGATGGGTCTCCGGTGTTGTCCCCCCATGTGTGTGCTGCTGGCCTCCTTTGCCAGGGAGCTGCTTTCCCTGTGGCACTTCAATCAGATTTCCTTATTGAAGCTGAAATAAAACAGCAACAAAACTGTTGTATTCCTGTAGCATCCTCCAAACATGTTTCTGAATCTCAGCAACACTGTTGTGGGCAGCATTACATTGACCATTCTGGATTGTGAGCAGAGTTACAGAGAAGTTCAGCAGAACACCAGTGTAGCAGTGAACCCATGACAGAGTCAAGGACAAGTCTAAATGAGTTGTATCTCTAAAAAATGCTAGTGAGTTACTTCACCATTAACTAGTTTATCTCCACTGGTGTCAGTAATGCTGAGATGGCTTACTCCACTCTAAGTTTTCCCTTAGAAGTGCCATATTTTTCTAATAGTCGCTATTATCATTCATATCCTGATTCAAATTCACAGGAGAAGAAAAATACTGATAAAAGAACTGGAGTGTATATCTTTGTCTCCTACAAAGCATTTGGTGATGTCTACAATGAACTGTCTTCAGTTAGGCCTTTGAAATAGTTGTCAGGTATCATAAAACTCCTGCATGTGTTTCTAGTCCAAGATCAATCTTTTTGGCAAGTCTGTTGCACAACTTCTTTCTGGCTGGTTGACACTTTTTCGCAGGGTTCATCAGTTATGGGTTTTTGGTTTGGTTTTTTTCTTGGCTAGATTAAAAAAGACTAGGCCTATGGTAAAGCTTCCACTAACCTTAAAATGATATGATTGGGAATGTTAACTTCTCTGCGTTTTCCTATAGCCATCGTAGTTCTGCCTTTAAAATATGTCTTTCTAGTGCATGAAACTTTGCTTTCTCTCAGACTGTTTGTTTTGGGGTTTTTTATGTCTCTTTCTAATTGACCACTATATATTATTATTTTTTTTTTCAGATTCTCATGAGCTTTGTATTTTTTCCAATGAAAAAGAAATAAACAAATGCAGACATCCTGTTTGTTTTTCAAATCCAGACTGGGAAGTTTAGAAAGAAATAACATATCGGAAAAGAACTGTAATAAAAAACATTTCTAAAGACCAGTGTTTTGAATAACCTGCACACTTCATGTAATAGAATCATTCCAGGGTATGTGGCCTGGCAGTAAAACAAGCGGGCACCTCCTCTTGTTCTGTTCACAAGAGCACTCCCTGAAACAAGGGGACTGATTGTTCTTCTGAGTTTATTTGAGCTCACACTAATATTGCATGCTTTAAAAATATATCTGCTCTTTCATTTGGAACTAAGCTATACACTCCCCAAAAGTCAGAGGGTGTTCTGCTTGAGGAGGTAATTAAGTATTTGTTTGACAGTATTGTATAGAACCATTTTTTCCCCAAGACATTGCACATCTACGCTCAGTATCCCCAAAAGGAACTTAGACAGCCAATTATTTCCATGCTCCAGTGACAAAAGTTTGGAGATGGGAGTATTCTTTGATGGCATCACAGACCCTAATTGCTGAAAAAATGGGTTTGAAGCTCCCCTGTATACTATATCAACACAGAATGATTATTTTTTTTTAATTACTTGAAAGCTTCATAACTGATCTAGAGAAAATTTGAGCTGGGGAGTGTAGTGTAAGTCTTTGGAAGAGGTGTCGCAGGGAAGGAAAGAAAGGATTAGCATCTGTGAGACTGTAGGGAACAACTTCCATACTAGACAGAAACAGAATGCAGACCCTTAGCAATTCAGTTATTCTGCCTTTTTGGACAAATCTGTGTGTAATGAAGACAATAACATTTGAAGGGGATGAAGAAATTGGATTTTTTTTCCACATTGTTACTCTTTGTTGTGTGTAAGAGAGTGCTAAGGCATAGATGCACATTCAGTGCAATTGTTACACAGTATACATACTGTGTAATATATGTATTACATATGAGTGCAAGAAAAGAGATGGAGGCTTCTCTGTTCTGTGTACCCTCAGCTTTAAGTGTTGTTTTTTAATTATAAATGCCATGGTATTACAGTTGCCATCCTATGTAGCTGTCTGAGAAAGAACCCAATTGCTGAGTGTCACAAAATGTACTGGGGGGCACAGCCAAACCTCTGAGCAGGCTTCCCACCATCACTGCTTGTCTTTTATGTCCAGAAGGAGGATGGCATGCTCTCCAGATGTGCTTGCATCTGTTGTTTTTTCCAAGCAAGATATAACCCAAAATCTATTGCTATCTGCATTGTTCTGCTTGAGCAACTGAGGAGGGATTGTGCATAAAACCAGCAAGGAGTGAATGAGATTTATATCTACAAAAGCAAGAATGAGATAGCTCCTTCTTCTTACTCTTTCTCTTTCCTGGCATGCAGCTCAAGATTTTCAGAGAGCAAGAAAGCCACATCGTCCTGTGAGGGCAGCTCTGAGTTTCGAGTACTTTCTCTGAAAATTTCTAAAAGAAATAGGTTTCCCCTGTTAGCTTCAGTGTGGTTTGGTTCAGGTTCAAAAGCATTAAGTCTTAGAAGAAGAGAGGAGATCGGGGTTCTGCCTCGACTTGTATAATCTTTAGCAAGTCACTCATCATAAGAGTCCTGCGGCTCTGGGTGATTGTGCAGTTCTGGAGAACTGTACCCAAGGGAAACATGCTCTGCTCGCTCATGTAGGAAGATGCATGGTGTGCGTCCTTCTGCACCTGGTCACCTCACTTGGTTGACGTGGAAGAATGGGAGTGGGCCTTCATTCAAGTCCCTTTCTGCTTCCTAAGGAGAATCTACTGCTTCCAAAGAATTCAGCCTGTATAACTTTAGCTTTAGATTTTTCATTAAAATATTACAATTGCCATGCAGCTGACTCAGAAGGTAAATCAACCGCTGACTGGATTAGGCAGCAGAATGGTTCACTTCAGAGGGCAGGACCATAATACTATCCCAGCATCGCATAGTTTGAATCTATTATATTCCTGTAATACTTAAAGTGATACCAACTGCCCCAAGTCCCAAGCAGTCAACAAGAACCCTACACAGGTAAAGTCTGCCTTCTAGAAGTCCAAGGTCAGAGTCTGACTGACCCCCATCCTTCCTTCCCCAAGATCTGTAAACTCTATCACTTCATGATCACTATGCCCCAGATGGCCTCCAGCCTTCACATCACCCACAAGTCCTTCTCCGTTCACAGGCAACGGGTCTAGCAGGGAGCCTTCCCCAGTTGGCTCTCTCACCAAGACAGGGAATTGTGTCAGGAAATTATCCTCCACATACTCAGGAACCTCCTGGGCTGTTTCCTCTCTGCTGTATTTCCAGCAGAGATCTGCTCAGTTGAAGCCCCCCATGAGAACAAGTGGTAGTGATGGTGAGACTTCTCCCAGGTGCTCACAGAATATTTGATCTGTCTCCTCATCCTGGCTGGGTGTTCTATAACAGAGTCCCACTGTGGTATCTGTCTCGTTGGCCTTCCCCCTGATTCTCACCCATCAGCACTCACCCCTGTCATCACCATCATTATGGGCAAGGCAACCAAAGCACCCCCTAACATGCAGGGCCTCTCCACTGCCTCTCCTTCCTGGCCTGTCCCTTCTGAAGAGTTTAGAGCCATCCACTGCAGCACTCCAGTGCTGCAATTCATCCCACCATGGTTCTGTGATGGCAACTATGCCATCATTCTCCTGCTGCACGATGGCTTCCAGGTCCTCTGGTTTGTTGCCCATGCTGTGTGCATTGGTGTAGACGCACTTCAGCTGGGCTATTGATCCCAACACCTTTTTGGGGGCAGAAGGCCTAATTCTTACCTCACCATTCCCAGGCTCTTCCCACCCATATCCCTTCTGTCTTTGCTGTCACACGGCACTCGGTCCCCTACCTATACTTCGATGTCAGACTTAGGGATCTCACTAGACAACAAACATTGATGTGACACCCCCTGGCTCATCTCCAGGGAGCCTGGTTTTATCCCTTTTCCCCCTCAAGCAGAGTTTAAAGCTCTTTCAGTGAGCCAAGTCCTGCACAAAAATCCTTTTCTGCCTTTGATACAGGTGGACTCTGTCTATCTCTGGCAGGCCTGGTGTCATGTAAACCAACCCATGATCAAAAACCTGAAGTCCTGCTGGTGGCACCAGGCTTGGAGCCAGGTGCTGATCTGATGGGTCTTCCTGTTTCTTCTCTCATTATTTCTTCCTTCCCTGCAATGGGAGGGATAGAGGAGAACACTACTTGTGCTCCTGATCCCTTGACCAGTTGTTCCAAGGCCCCCAAGTCTCTCTTGATGGCCCTTGGATTTCTCACTGTGAGTTTATCATTGCCTACTTGAAAAGTCAATAGTGGATAATAATCTGAGGGCCATATGAGGGTAGGAAGTTTTCTCAGCACATCTTTGACCTAGGCCCCAGGGAGGCAGCAGACTTCCCTAAGAAGTGGGTCTGGTCTGCATATCAGGCCTTCTGTTCCCTTCAGAAGGGAGTCACCTATGACAATCACCTGTATGTTTTTCTTTGTAGTAGTTTTGATGCAGGGCACAGAACTAAATCTCAGAGAACCCCATGGGATCATGACACCATCTCCTGAATACATGACCCAGCACTAGGAAGCTGCACATATCACACAACCCAAGCAGTTCAGCACTTGTGCCTCTGTCTGCCAAGGTCTGTCTGTAGTGGTTGAACATAAGAAAAATCTTCCAAAGTACTGTCTTGCTTTTTTGAAATCAGAGGTGAAACTGTGTTAAAAGCACGAGCAGAAGCATATCAAGTAGATCACAGAACAAAAGCATCCTTGTGAAAAACATGCATCTTGTCCTTTCTTCACCCTCTGAACAAACCCATGGAAATCTATAAGAGCAAAGTGTGACAGTCTGAGAGTTCACCAGGTCTGAACTGGGAGAAACTCAAAATAGTTTGTATCAACTCAGAGGTTTCATTGGACCTAGCAAATTCTTTTGAAATGGTAGTTGTTTTCCCATCCCATGTTTGTTTTTCCTCTTGTTTGTTTTGAAGTGTGAATCAAGTTTGTACCTATTTCTCCACTGGTTACCTATCAAGAGAGAAGTCTGCCAAAACCAGCAACGAAGCAAGTGACCACAGTGAGGACATGTTGTTTGCTGGCTGATAGCTTTATCCTGACTGCTACTCACAGATGCACCTCCTGAAACTTGAGTAAAGCAGAATCTAAACCAAAGCTATTCCATCATAAAAATAACATTTTATTCACTCCGGTACTTTTAATTGCACAATAGTACCAGCTTTGTGCTCCTCAAAGATTTGAGGTGTGAGTGTCCCCATGGCAAAGTTTGCTTTTGGGAAGCTTTTTTTCCTTGTATATTACAGTCAGGTAAGAGAAAGTGTTCTTCTTCAAGAGGTCCTGTCCTTATCTCTAGAATTTAATAGCTCCCATTAAAATTTCCCTCTTTCTGTTTTCCTTGAGTACACTCCTTTTGCAGCAGCAAAAGTGGAGGTGGCACATTCACATGCATTTACAAAGAACAAAGGTGGCATTCATTGAAGTTGCTCATGCTGTTTGCTTTCTTTTACTTCTTTATTAATCTCTCATTTTGAGTCTTTATCCCACTTTTCATACTTGTCTTTGGTCACAGGTTGCTTGGCACAGGTTTAGCAAATTCAGCTGAACTGATTTCAGTAAAATAAAAATGTTAATTCAGGCTGTAGGGATATTAAGGTTGAAAATCTCTAGCAAAGAGACAAATACAAGTGCACTGTGAGACAGTCATTCTAAAGCTTGCAGACAGTGTAGGACCAAACCAGGCTCCCATCTTCCTTCAGACCTGTATGAATGCTGCAGCCCGTGCTAGCCAGACATGTCACTTTTCCTGCTTCAAGTACCACTTCGTACACTAAAACTACTTGTGTGAATGAGTGTCACTGAGAATTAGTAATGGTTTCAGGATCATGCCCTAGTAAGTAGGTTCGTTTTTAAAACCCCACTGTGCCTGTTTCTATGTGAATGGAAAGGGAAGAGGAAGAGTAGGTGAGCTGCTGCTGCTTGCAGCTCTCTCATGTAGCACAGTGGTGTCCCACAGCCTGTGCCAGAAGAGAAGAAAGGGAAGACAGCTGGCTGCAGAGGAGGAAAAGACTTTGTGTCTCATGAGGGCAATACAGTTGCAGTGCTTCTGTAAGATCTTTCTTACCACTGCAGTGCCCTCCATCCTCTTCAAGCAAAGGATTTCAGGAATAAGTTCTCCTGCCCCGATACCACCTCACACAGGAGTGATGGTGACCAGGCTGAATATTTGCTTGTTGAAAATGGCAACAGACAAGAAATGTCTGGTTATTAATTTTGTTTCCTTCACATATCTGTGATATATGTTTTCTTCATACCCCTGTGCTGGAGCCTGTTGGAACACAGGCTGAAACCATGGGTGAGTGGCAAACCAGACACACAGGGAGAGGTGACATCCTGGCCAAATTCCACTTTAAGCTTTATGTTAAGATCCATTTTCACAGCACCATTGTCAGAACATTGCGAAAAAAACATGTAAAGTGTGAATGTTTCTATTGTAAATGTTCCTCTTGAGAAGTTTTTTGTCCTTCCACACTGAAGAGAAGTAGGAGAAGCATTTCATATTTAGCAGAGGCAAACCAACAGCCTGTAGGTTGGGCTGCTGGATGTAAGGAGATGTTCAAAAGCAGTGAGTAGAAACACTGAGCTCTAGGGGTTTTTTTTAAACTCTCATTGTTTACATTCAACATAATTTTCCATGTGGATTTCAAGTTGCTGGACTTAGAGCAGATAAAGCATAGTAAATGTGCAAGTATATATTTAATGTTTAAGTTTTAATTGCTGTTTTAAATTTTAATTGTTTTGTTTTTAAGCTCATAACTAGCCTATGGGTTAAATGTATTAAATAACATAGAATATATGCAGCATTTTATACAAGAAAGTATAGTGACCATGAAATATGACTATCCATTTCTATTGTCACTGTTCTTCTGTTGGTCTTTCTGACAAGTAGTGGTGGGACAGAGGAAACCCAAGTTTTGGGTTGTTGCAACCAGTTGCTATCTCCTCCACAACTGCTACATAAACTTGAAGGACCCAGGTTACCATTATGTACCTCAGTGGCATGTTTTCAGTGCCCTGTCCTCCAGTTGCATATGGATTCTTTATGTTGCTTCAGCTCTGTAAGAGAGATGTGTGAAGGGAACTGTGGATGCTGAAAAGCTGCTAGCAGAGGAATTTTCCTAGGTTCTCACAATATTTGGTGAGAATCCTGCCTTTCTCACATGTGTTATGAGAAACAGTAGGACAGTTTTGTAAACTAGACCAACACCTGGTGTTTTGATAAGTTCTGTTTATGGTACATTGGAAAAATATTTTGAAATAGGTGCTGTAGGACTTTAGCCAATCACCCTAGGAGATGGGTGATCACTGACCAATCGCCCTATGGGGCTAAGGTATATAAAACGGGGTTATAAATTAATAAATTTGCTTCTTTTGCCTGCTCTTGCTGAATTTATATGTTGCTGCATCTCTCCACTCCCGGCATAAACAGCGACAGGGAACGACCTGCAAAAAGTCAGGGTCAAGTACAAACTGTAGGAGAGGTGAGGAAGCTTGAACGTAAGATTGCAGGTTTGCATTGTCTAATTTTCTTGCAAATGAGTTTCCAACTGTCCACAGTCAAATACTATTTGAATTTGTACTTATTATGTGCTGCTTTCCATCTGACACTTCTGTGAAAAAAATTCCTATGACACTTCACTTTGCATGTGCAGAGTTTCAAAAGCTCTCAGAGAACCTGTAGAGCCCAAAGCATTTCTGTAATAGAGTCTTTTCTAGCATATACTGCTTTAATATTCTTACACAAGGAAAAATTTGCCTCCACCCCCCAAAAGAAAAAAGTTGGAAGATGTGGACGTATGACATTGTTTATTGTATTACATACAATGTGAGTTGTTCTGTTTGTCTTGTTTTGTTACAGATGATCAACATGCTTATTAGTATACTTTAAAAATAGTAACAAAAAAGTAACATTCTTTTTCTTTTTTTTTTTCTGTTCTCCTGATTTAATCTGGTTTAACAACTTCTAACATTATCTTTTTTAACATAACTATTTTGGGGTTTAGCAATGCTAATATTAATCCTGACCAATAGTGACAGTAACTTTTAAGGCTGCTAAAACCATATAAATATGATTGCACATAGTATATATATAAAATATATGTATATATTTAGCAAGAATGAGCAAAATCAGCAGCTGTAAATTTTTTTTGCTTCAGTATGAAGATACACTACACTTTGACCTTCATCATAACTCATATGACCTCTAGTCAGAAATCAGAAGAGTAGAAATTGTGAATCTACTGCTAATTTAACTTCTTACTGATGATATACACTGAGGAGTTGTGTTACAAGCATGTCTCCTGGCAAGTAGTGATGACATTATTTGTTTTGTTTTCGCTTGTTTGCATTTGGTAGACCTCCCGGGAATTTTCTTGCTTATATTTTATGCAAAGAGCTCATGAAGGGCATATATATATATTGCTTTAATTGTGTTGGACAACTGATGTGGTTATGTTTCAAAGAGAAAAGCATAACATTGTTTCAGTAATGATTTGAGTCATAACTGAACAAAAACATAGGTTTTCTAAACTTCTAGGATGTTTGATTTCATTTGTCATAGAGATATGGCCCGTGGATAAAGAGTGTTTAAAAAAATTGGGGTAATTTTGTGAATCTGATTTTACAGCCTGGAGAATCTGTGTGAGGAAAGTATTTGTAGACAGATATCTTGAGGCTTGCTTTCTTTTCCTCCTCCGGAAATCTAGTCACTTTGAACTGAAGTCGGATCGGAGCTGCCTTGGCTGAATTCTCAAACTGTCACAATGTGGAATACCCTTGTCTTGCCATAGCAGCTGTAATTTGGGTACCCAGATGGTTTCCCATTCTTTTTAATAGGCTGGGCTAAAGGTCATATTATGTCTTCTGATGGGAAGAGTGAGTCATATTAATGTCCCTTAAAAATATATGAACCTGAGGTAACCAGAGATCTTAATTTTAGCTTATCTGAACTGAAATATTTTGGATTTTTCTGAAGCCCTGAACTTTGACTAAGTCCTCAATTAGGAGTAAATAGACACTCTATTGAGAGACATGCTAAAGTCCCATCTAATAAATTATTTTTCATTTGAGCAAAGAGATTATTGCAGAGTTTACCTGCTCCTAATTTTGGTCACTCATAGAGCCAAGTCTTTCCATGTACCATTTATGCAACCAAGAGAAGGAAATAATCTCTTCCTCTATAGAAGTGACAAGAAAAAAACCCAAGCAACAGATAAAGTAAAAACCCAAGACAATTTATTACTAGACTGAGGCATTAAAATTAATTGTATAAACTGCATGTGTCTGTCAGTGTGTGAGAGGTGGCAGCTCAGAAAAGAAATGAAGCATAAGGAGGTTGAAGGGTCAGGCAAGAGAGAGACAAAACCAAAAAAATAAGGTATGTGATGACCTTGGTTAACTTGGAAAAGCTTTTAATAAACAGGAAAAGCATGGTTCAGGATTCAGCATGAGGGTAAGCTTTCTTTCAGGTGATGCTTATTAACAGTCTGGGGCATTACCATACAGAATATTAGTCTGAAGAGCTGTTATTTTTAGTAGAAGTAAGTGGGTCTAGATTGTAATATGCCAGTCCCGTGACTTCATAGAAAACCTGTGAATAATTTTGTTCTTAGACTCTCTTCTAAGCAGAAAAACTTCTCATTGTGAAGTGTGGAAGATCAACCCTTTATATTCCAAGATAAGAGCAAAGGGAGTTGAGATGTGATCTCTGACATACACGTGAATGAAGTGAGGGACTTCGCCTTTTAATTAGATGGTGTCCATCTTATATAGTCTTAATAACAATAACACTTCTTTCTGTTAAATATAGAACTAGAAACAAGAAGAGAAAAAAACCTAAATAGATGTTACAGGGATAGTGAAATGGATGGCAGAGGACTGCCAGAGGGTGAGAGGTGATGTCAGAGATACAGATGATACAGGTGATACGGAGAGGGTGAGGTGATGTCACAAGGTATTCATTGCAATCAATTTGATGCTGTAGAGTAATTTTCAGTCTTTGGTACAGTGACCCAAATGTAGTACCAGCAAAGACAGCTAATGGAAAGCGTTGGTGGGATAGCTGGTATGTAGAAGAATGGGTGATTGTAGGCTAATTTCTATTGGCTGTGTGCAGTCTAAAGAAGGCTTTTAGTCCAGAAGATATTTGAAGCACTTTGTTCAGTTGCGGTGGCTTTTTGGTTACAGACTTATCTTGTACCTAGATGAAGAACTTTGATTACCAGTGCCTTCCCTCTTCAAATGAATTAAAATGCAGTGTAAACAACTTGCAGTAAGATTTATTACTTATCTAGGGAAAATGCCTAGGGAACAGGGCACATAGGAGCTGGCCTTTGGAAAACAATGACATATGTTGGGTTACTGTTGAAGAGAAGTGTATGATGGGCTTAAAATCTTTCTACACATACATCAGCTTCTGGTGTTTAACAGTTGGTGTTTTTCTTACTTTTACTATTGATAAACTCAGTTCACTGGTAGTCTCTTACTATATCAGTGTACCACAAGTAATTGTACCAGTGTACCACAAGTAATTGTACCAGTATACCACAAGTAATTGAATCAGACACAATGGCCATTTACAAATTAAACAAAAGCGGGCTCTCTGTAGTTAGCTTTCCTTTTCTAGCTAGGACAGATGCTTCCTTTTGTATAAGAAATCCTCCATCTCTGCTACCCTTAAAGAATCCTTTGTGCTTTCAATGAAGAGCCCTTCTTGCTCATTACAAGATTACATGTAGCCATATCACCCATAACAGAGAGGAAAAAAAGGATTTAGAAAATGACCAAAGACAGTTTCAGTTGTACTTAACACTAAGGAGATTCTCTGAGGCAAGTGTACTTAAAATTACATTCAGGTCACAGCCTGATCCCACGAAATACTGTAATTTAGCTGAACTCTTTTGATGTCTAATGGAACCTGTATTGTACAAATGCCTACCAGGGAAGAAGTCCAGATAGCCTTCACTAGATAAGTACTATGTGGTCGTGTCCAGGAGAACTTTGTTCTAAACAGCAATACCTTCTGTTTTGCAGGCTGGGACTTGCTGATTGCTGCAGTGGCTGTTAGCAAACCCGGTACTGGACTCTTGGTATCATGACAAAGGTGGTCTAGGACACAGGAGAGAGGGGGAAACAGCATTAGAAAATTTTATTTGTTAGGAAGGCCAGAGATGCAAGACCCAGCAACAATCAAGTGTAAGAATTACCATTAAACTTTTGCACTATTGCAAGGTGTCTATCAAATGCAGTTCTGCTTCTTCTGGCATTTACCAGATCTTGATAAAGCAGGTATCAAAATCAGATTCTGGGCTCTACTTATTGGCCAAACTTCTGCAAAGATTTTAATGATCATTAGTGTAAAATTAGGGCAGAACCTGTTGGCTTCAAGAATACTTAGCCATAATTTTCTATTCTCTCTCTAGTTGCCTGATATGTGGCAGTACAAAGTACTTATGAGGAAGTTTTGCATACATTTGGAAAAGCTCTAATGCACTGGATCTAGTGTGATGCGGATGCTCTTAGAGTCTACAGAGGTTGCTTGCTGTAATCCATAGTAAAGCTTCAGGGAATGCACAATGGAAGCAAAATGGTATTGCCAGGGTACACGTACAGAGAACTGTGAACCCAGGAAGGGTTTGCACCCACCTGGCACTAATATAAATGGCAATGCAAATTGGCAAGGTTATGAATAATCCTGCTGGGTCTGTCAGGGTTTCTTTCCGGAACATTGGTGTTTTAGATATAGGAGACACTGGAGTACAGCAAAATTTTTGCTGTACAGATTGTGTGCTAAATTAAATGTGATTTCACTTTTATTGCATCCTTGACTGAAAGCAGAGAGAGAAGGTAGAATTGTGGATGTATGCACACACATCCTGCACTGCACAAGCGCTTTAATTGTGTGAAAGCCAGAATTGCCAACAGGAGCAGAGAGGAGGGTGGGGGAAAAAAAATCAGAGAAAGAGTATTTCCTCAAAGACAGAAAATCCAGCTTAGGCCTCAACTGTACCCCTAGAAAAGAAGCCTGAGCTACTGTTGGATAGCTTCATGCAGGCTTTAGTAATCCCAGAGTACAAAGGTGAACTGTAAAATATTTCCTTTGCCCTTAGCTCTGAGAAAATAATAGAAGGAAAATTTTGTAGTCAACATCCCCCTTAATTTTAGGAAGCCTATTTACCGCTGTACCTGCTTAAATCAATATTTGATATCAGCCCATAAGACTGCGAAAAGATGCAACAAACCTTCTCTATCAACAGTTGTGGAGTACTCAAAGAACATTGTTAAAGAGTAATTAGCCTTTAAGGTGCAGGCTTGTCCTTCATCAATTTATGTCCTGCCAGATGTAACCAGAGTGAAGGGTATAAAGTTTCCAGGAATAATAATGGCACATCATTATCTAGCAGAAGATGGGCTGTGCCCACTTTGAGATGTTTCAGTAACAGGCAAGTTAGATATGAGTGTCTTAGCAGCTCAAAGGGCAAGTGTTTGCAGTACTTCATGTGTCTAATGGGTGAGTGATGGATATCAACTGTGTTGTTTTACCCTTAAAAATGGTAGTAATACTCTGTTTAATTCTTCCCACCTTCTCTTTTTTTTAGGCTACATGCCCATTTAAATGTAAAAACAAACGTGGGCCTAGTATGTTTGACAAAAATCTGTCTGTGCTTGAAAAATACTGTTTTAACAAAGCAAACCAACTTCCCTTTTAATGAGTTTAAAAGTAGACTGGTTGCTAGTGCTGGTGTGCATTTCACCATCCCAGACAATCTGTAATGCACTTTCTGCAAGCACGATAACAAGCCAAGCTGTTTTTGACTCAAGTGATGTGTCAGAGGTGGAAGAGCAATCAGAATAATGTTTTTTCTTCTTCATATAGACAATATAGGAAACCATGTAACAAACTCTGGCATGAGCCAGTTGGAGTTCATACTATATGCAGAGGCTTGCAGGAGGCAATGTAACTTGGGCAGAACTCAGGCTCTGAGTTCTGCTTGCTATAGATAAGGCCGAAATAGGCAAGGGCAGGAAAATTCTTACCTCCATTCTGTCTGGCTTTGGGATGCATGAGCTAACAAATTATGAGCACACAAACTATTCAGGGGTTTAAGTAGAAGGAAGCTGGGGTGATGTTTGCTGAAGCTGCTTGGTCTGAACCAGCTCCTTCAGGCTGAGAGATTCCCATGGCTCTCAAGCCTGTCTTCTGGAACCTGGAAATGTAAAAGTGTTCAAAAGCAAAGAAGAATGACAGAGTGGAAAGTCATTCTTGTAATAGGCCTAAAGCTTTGTTTTCTAAGGTAAATTCAAGGCCAGGTTTTGGTTGCAGAGCGTTGTCCTGTTGTACTAGAACATGTCCCAGTGAATCCAAATGAATGTATTAGCTAGGGAAGTTTTTGTGTTACACGGTGAGCAGGAGGCAAATATTTGACTGCAGAGATAGGATTAGTCATGGAGAGAGTATAGGTTTTTTCTTTAATGTATTTCTAATTTGGGAATATTTATTCTATTCTCTGAGTAGTATTTGGCTTAACTTATTCACAATGTGTGAATTCACAAGTGTACCTGAATGGGCATAGCGTGGCCAGACCTCCAACAGGAGGAGGTTAAGCCCCATTAAGGAAATCTCTGAGCGTTCTCCTGTCAGAACTGAGCATGGTCTATCCTCGTTTGCTACAGGAGTGGCCTGTGACCCCAACATATCACTCTGTGCACTGGAGAGACCTTAGTGGCTCTCAGTCTGCAACCCAAAGAGAAATAAAGGAGAGTCTGGGGAACTGCCAGGGTTATGTCAGTGGTAAGGAGGAGCCCAAGGTATGCTGTTGGTCTTGCTTAGTGGAGAGAGTTGCTGGCAACCATCCTGTGGCCTTTGACTTTGCCATCATTAGTGCTAAGCTATTCTAATACACTGAATAGTCAAACTCTATGTTTCTAGAGATTAATAGGTAAAAGAAGAGGTAAAAGGAGAAGCTGACAGACATTTTATTAAATAAAAGTATACAGTTAAAAAGCAAAGGTCCTATGTTGTCGTTCAAAGGTGGGATTTCGTACACGAATATAACAGGGTAAGGCCCTGTTTTGTAGCTTTGCTCTGTTGTTGTATACTTTCCCACTTATTTGCCTATAGCATTTGTGTTCACCCTTGCTGTTTACATCTCATGTTTATTTTTCAGCATAGGTGAAGAATGTTTGTATTTTCTCACTGAACATCTGTGCTTCCTTTTATAAATACTTGCAAAACGCCTATGGGTCATTATTTGTGCTACTAATAAATTTTCAAGCAAGGCAGTATTGAACTACAAGGAAAATGCGAAGGATGTAAAACTCTTTTGTGTTAGTCTTTGCCACGGAAGTGATCAAATTACTAAAACTGATAGCCAGAGGCAAAAACGCAGAGGTCATTAATTACCGTTCTCACTTACCTGCCTGGTTTGTGAATACAAAGCCTGTTAGGTAACTTGGACTCACAGAGCACCCATAAGTGTGGCTGTGTGAGGTTTTATTCAGTGCCACTCTGTCCAAGCCTCTGCTGCCTTCTTCAAGTCTGCACCATCTCTCAAACCGCTGTGGGGACTCAGTTGTGGAGGTGTGTCAGGAAAGGTGTGAGGACTCGACCTTCACCATAAATCATGTTTTCTAGGTTACTAGAAAGAATCACCTCCTTCTGTTCAGTTGAAGATGCTTTAGGTATTTTACGCTCCAGTTGTTGGAGAGTTTAAAGCAGAATAAGGAAGAAGGAGGCAGAATAGGAATAAATCAAAGTGAATTGTATTATAAAATGATTTAATTGTCACTTGACTATTAAAGCCCAGAACTGAAAAAAAACCCAGAAGAAGTCCTGAGTGTCCCCAAATTTATATCAGTCTGGGCCAAAATTCAAGCTCCATGCAGTCCTTAGGAAACTGAAGTTTGGTTTAGCCCAGTTTGCCTTCTGGTCCTTCTTGCACTATTTTTTTTTTTTTACCAGCAAAAGATATGCTTATTCATCTCCAACAGATTTCTACTGTGCAGCAAGAGGAAGAAGAGCCAGACAGACCCTTCTGAAGGCTGCTAGAAGTAAAACTTTGTACATGCCAGGAAAGCTGAAGACAGTATTGTTTCCAATGGACTCTATCCTTATTTCAGCTAGCAGGGAGAGTTTACTGCAGCCAGTTGAAACAAACTCTACTTTTGCCCATTGAAAGGTCAAGTGAACTTGTCAAGAAATACAATAAATGTAATAATTATTGTAAGAGGAGCTCTGTGGTGGTTCTGGCTTGAAATTTCCCAAATGTCACTCTCATACACTCCTAGAAAGTGGCTTTCACCTGAGGGCTGGGTAGCCTGCCTGGGCTTGGAACACGGCACAGCTGGAGTTTCTATGCAGGCAGGTGACGGGGGACATCAAAGAGTGGGGAACAGCTGTCTGCTACTGCAGAGGAGAGGAATGGGGACACATGAAGGGGACATGAGACAGAGAGAAAAATCAGTCAGAGAAAATGCTGAGGGTACCTTTTCAAGTAGGTAGTCCTTTGGTATTTTCTCTGGGGAAAACGTTTTGATTTTGATGAATCTGCTGCTTTCTACCAGCTGAAGGAGCTTGCTCATCATGTTTGGGGATGGCCACAGTGCTTGTGTAATTGTTCTCAAGGACACTTGTGTATTTTGCAACACACTGTGACCAGTGCCACATGAAGGCTGTAGTGACTGAAAGGTGTATGGTCATGAGAGACATTTGCTTTGGTAATCACCCCTGGCCACTCAGAGAGCAATGGGGTGGAATTTGGGCTGCACCAAAAGCCTAAAGTAGCATTAACAGCTGAAGAAACTGAGTTAAGTGTTTCAAGCATGGCAAGATTGGCCTGTTTAATTGTGTTACAATAAGTACAACCATGTGAAAAAATGTAGTTTTAAGTAACAAGAAAGTAGCTAGGTTAATGCATGATACTTGAGCTTGGCGGGGAGAGAACTGAACAAAAATACGTGGTAAGTCCAAGTCTGTGACTCCGTGATGCCTGAGGAAAGAAACACAAATGCACGATCACAGATTTCTCATTCCTAGAGGTTTTCAAGTACTTGAGTACAAACTTTGTCCTTTGATTAGTGTCAACTGTTAATTAATCAGGCAAAGAAGTACCAGAGATTAAACAGACTCATTGTAAGTAGAAGATACGTGGAAAGGGCAGCAGAGTTTTAAAGAGCATTTGAAAAGAATGAGTCTTCAATTAGGTTTGTTAAGCAAAAGACAGCATCCATTTTTCCTGCTTAAACCTGTATACTAAACACTTAGCCAAAGAAAAGCAATTAAACCATCACATTCTGTCTTGGAGACATGGAGCTGAGTTATGTACTCAGTGGATTTTTAATATTGATTTCTTTGCTAATCTGAAAGCAACATGCAAGCGCTGTAAGTTGCTATAAAGCTCTGCATCGTAACTTCAGCACATGATTTTATCTCTACCTGTTTACAAATTCAGCCTAACCTAAGCACTGTCTTGCCCTAGAATGTGAGCACAACCACAGCAGTGCCTAGACCATCATATTTTTAGTGTGCCCATTGTGGCTGCTTCCCCACTTCATTGTTTTTGACAGAACAAACTCTGTTGACGAGTCATAAGCTGTAAAAGTGAAAATGATCAAAACGTCTGCTGACTTACACTGAGGACACCCATGGTACTCTGTATTGACAGCAAGAGCTTGAGTGAGAGTGCCAGGAGCCAGAAGTGGTACGGCCAGTTGGGACTCCAGCTCACTTCTGGCTACAAATGACAATATGATGATGATGGATTATTGTTTGAAGTGTCCTTTTCTATTAAAGTTTTCAAGCAACAAAATACAAATGCAATAAATAAAAACTATGCAAACTCAAGCCTCCCATAGTCCTAAAAGACAGAATTTTCTAAATGATCTGCATATAATGAAAAAAAAAAACTTTAGGGTCTTCTAAAGTAGTATTGGCTTCAAAGTCCCTAAATACTTAGAAGCCTAATATTTAGTCAGCATTAAAAATATAAGGTAGGATACATAGAGCCATTAGTCAGAAATCTGTGTTTCCCTTGATACTTAGGCAGTAACTGCTTTCAATTTGCTATTCTGTTCTAAGATTATTTTCTTTTAACAAGAAACATCCTTGTAAATTCTAGGGTTGTGTCTCCCTGTAGTTCATTGGTTCATCGGTCAACCAGATAAACATATACTTAACTTGAAGAGCTGCTGAATTAACACAGAGCCGTGTCCCAGGAGATTCATTAGATTAAAGGACCAGAAGATAGTGTTTGGGTGTGACCTGTGCTGTAAAGTGAGCCTCCAGTTCTGTGTATTTACTCTGGCACTGGCCCAGGACCAGGCCAGTCGACGCTGAGGGGTGTCACACTTCATGCAGTTTTACTGGCCCTTTTCAAACTCACTTGAAGACATCCATTGCTTAGACACTTAGTGCTGTGGGATTTTTCTAGTTCTTGGCAATAATTACCTCTAAAAGTGAATGAGATTTTCCATAGCTCTAACTTTAGGTAAACATTCAAGTAGAAATACCAGTAAAAACTCAATAAAAGCCTTAGGATTTACCTCGTGGGAGTTCATTACTGGGCTTAGACTTTTTATTTCTTGGACTAAAGCACCCTGCAATATGTCACCATTTTGCTGGAGATGATGTTTACATAATATGTGTTGGAATTCACCATGGAAAACAGACATACTAAATGTGGTTGGAGTTAAGATTGTTCTGTAATTTATGAATTTGACATGTAACTGAGCATAATTCAGGGTAAAACTCTGCAAGTTTTCTGTTTGTACAGCATGTTCTACAGAGGTTCCCAGTGCCATCTTAGGCTGAGTCTCTCTTTAGCAATCTGGATTACAAGTCTCGCAAGGAAGAACTGGAAAAATTGCTTGTAATGTGTGTTTGGACTTTGTTTGTATTGAAGAATTCTTATAATTTATGTCTGAATAACATTTGAAATCCACATCCCCCAGGCTGATGAATGCTAGGACAATATTTTGGGAAATACCATGCCACATGCTTGTCTTACAGTCGTGTCGTGGGTATTTAGAGCTGATTATTGTCAGAGCTTTCAAACTGGGTCGAATGAGCCCTCTAGTTTGACTTGCTTCAGTTTTCATATTAAAAGCCATTAGGATGAGGAGCATGGAGTAATTTAGAAAATTAACCTTTTGAAAAACTCAAGTTTACGTGGTTGAATTTGGACAAGGTTAGAAAATCTATCCTAGTTTTCACAGAAGCTAAGGTGTCCTCATGCAGTGATAGTGGTTGTACCATGCACAAAAAACAACCGCTGCAGCTCAGAGTAATACATCCTGCTGTTGAGCCTCACAAGCTTTGTATGTAAAGATTTGTGTTTGACACGTATATAGTAACTGTGCTGCTCTGTCTTGAAGTGGAGCATCTGCCTAAGAAGGCACTAGTGGGCTGAACTGAAGTAGTTCAGCTGAGGCTACCCAAAGTGTTATACTACAGTCACATGAACAATACTAAATAAGCAGCAAAAGTAAAATGTCCAAGAAAATGTCTTGCTAGGATAGAGACTTATGGAATGTCAAAAATAATCTTGTTCCTGCCAGTGCTGAAATACTCTCAACTCTTTTGCATCTCTAAAATGAGTGTAAGCAGACCTGGAGGAGACAAAGGCAGATCCTTTGACACACGGCGTGTGCCCTGAGGGAATCACTTGTTGATATATAAGGTAGAAAGCAACCCAAACATCCATCTTCAGGCTCAGAATCCTAAGTATACACTTCTTTGTGAAAGCTATTTTGTATTTATGAGCTCCCATCTTAATACTGTTGGTTTTATGGGTGTAGTTTCTTAGCAGACATCTCTGATACATTGATAAGGAGGGAACAATATAAATGGATCACCAGAGCAACCTGTTTATCTGAATGTCCGTTCTATTTCATACAACTACTAGGATAAGTTCCTAGTCCATGTGAATAGGAAACTTTCCCTCCTTTCCCAAGAATGTGATGGCAGTGTGTTTATTACCATTTTTCCTTTGTTTTAAAGATACAGTGTGAAAAAGGGCTACAAACCCTAATTACAAAGGCACATGAGATAATGAAGATGATGCTTTACATTGGGTGAAAATTATTGCTCCCTTTTAGGATTTCCTCTGTAAGAAGCCTTTTCGGTTCCAGCAGATGGCACGCGTTCATCAAAGCTTGCTCTGTGTGACCACAGACACTGCTCCAAGGAGCATGCTGAGCTGTACAGCTAAAATAACGTGTCACAAGTGATTCTGTTATGGTACTCTTGATTTCTATAACCTCTTTACCATACTACAGGAAGTTAATACATCTTCAAATCTAAGAGTCTTTGCTTTTTCAGGGCCCAGCCCAACTGATTTTTGTTGCGACTGTTTTTAATGAACATGAGCAGAGTTTGGCCAAAGCAATTTTGTCGGAGCAGTAGTTGTGATTAAAGCAATCTGAATGTCTGGCTAGAATAAAAGTGTATTGACATAAAAACAGCGGCTCTGGAAAAAAAGTGTAACAAAACAAGTAAGAGAAAAGAACGACTAGAAGTTTCTTGAACAGGATGCATTTTGAGATAGCATTTGCCATATGATGAGAGAAAAAGCTTAAAATGTCTTTTGTTTTTTAGCTTGTGAGATAACATTGTACTGCTGAACAAATACAGTCTGTTTATAATGCTGTGCTACAGGACCTCTGCACTTTCATAGAGGTTTCTGGCACTCAGAGATTGCAGTGGTAAATTACCTTTATATGTGTTTAAAATTTCCTTGTAAGTCAGCTTCTGGAGAACAGCCAAGAAACACCAGTATCTATAGTTGAAGCAGAATTGATATCTGTTAGGGTACGTAGGAGCAAATTGGGACTTTGAGTTTCTGTACACTAAACCAAATTCTGACATTTTCTGCATAGAAGTTCAGCTGTTTTCTTGTAATCTCCTTAGTAGTCGCTCTCTGTACAAACAGTTTCAGACTCCATCCACAATAGTTTCTGGAAGAGGGATTTCCCCCACAGGAAGCACTGAGAAACATCTTAGAGTAGAATTAGTGCTGGATTCAATGCTACATGCTGGCTCATTGACAAATATCCCATGGTACTGAATGCATTTTTTAACAAATTGGTTGCTTTTTATTAAGGTTAGCTGAAGTCTAGTCAAACTTGGATCTATCTGTGCCCTCGGAAGGGTTTAAAGGAAAATACTGAAAATTTGAAGGGCCGGCTATCTCAAGATTAGCCACTGGAAATTGGAGAGGAGCTCTGATTTTATTTATCTCCATGTTGATTTTTCTGTTTGAATGTGTATAGGAAAACTAGCACTATCCAGTCACTTCTCAGAAAGCATTTACAAATTAAATAGTTTTTAGTACTTTGAGTAGAAACTAGTGGGATACGTAGCTTCTAGAGCATATTGGAAAAGAAAGATGAAGCTTTGGTATGAGAGGGAACTTGCAGGTTACAAAAGTATGATCTGGGCTTTCTGTTTTCAGTTGAACGATATGTGGGAGCTGTGTTGCTTGAAATCACCTGGAAGTTCATTACAACACAGCATGCATAAGACTTCTCATACATCTGATGGGTACTTCCATGCTGCTATGAAAGCTAGAAGGAACTTTCAAAGTAAATACCTAGAACAATAGTCATTATGAGACAGGCAAGGTGGAGTTTCCTCATGTTTTGTATTTTTTTTCCACTCATTGACAAATACTGTACTTTTGCAATAAATGGTTAATATACAGATTTGGTGAGAAAATAACTAAGCCATTAAGACTTTTTATCTCTAAATTGGGATATTTTTGGATGCAAGGGTCTTAAGGGTCTTTTCCAAACAATACAATTCGGTGATTCTAATGGTGTCTAGATGAGTACTAATAACTGTGTTCAGATTTAGTTAAGTCTTACTTAATTGTATAGCGCTGATGCACCAATTCAGCCATGGTCATTTATGAAGAGACTTGTTCTGTGCGAGTGATGTGGTTCAGAATCACTGGTGTAGCTGCTTTCAGTGACAAACCTGTGAAAATTTACTGCAGGAAAAAGTGTTTCAAGAGCCATCACTCAAGAGATAAATTCATAGGAGAATTTGCATTTTGTTTCCCATTGTCATGCCAAAATTAATTCTTACTGTCTATCTCAATCAGGGTTCCTTGTTCAGTCTGCCTTTCTGTGAACTACTCTGAATTATATAACTCTCCACATACACATTTCTACTTCCTTTTGTCCCTAGCCAGCATGTGTAGGAGCTGCTATATTTCTGATCTTCTCACATTCTCACTGGCTTAATCAATCTCTGCTCAGTGCCCTTGAAAACTACCATAATCCCCAGTCATTTCATAGCCTTTTTCTTTGTGCTACCTGGCACACCCTGGGTAGGAGCAAATGCAAGATCATGATTTTACTTGTCTCTGAGTTTCTGAGCATGTAAGTAGATCGTTTTTTGCAAAGAACACGTAGTTATTATATCCTTTGCCATAATAATAATATGATTCATTCATAATTCTATTACTTTTCATCTCAGCCTCAGTACATAATTCTGGGGCAATGAAGCACATGAGTTCCCAGGTTGTTACACCACTGTAAGCCCTATCAGATATTTGAGAGTTAAAAAAGATATTCTCTGTACAGCATTACATTAAAAAATGATCATCTTTTTGGTAGGTATTATACTGTATGGATTAAAACACACTTTCTTGCTTTGGATTCTGAATGATGGATAGAATCCAATCCCTGCAGATAGAAACACACTTTGTTTCTTCCAAACAAGAAACAAACCATCTGCCCTCCTTCCACAAGATATCCCTTTAAGGTCTGAAATTTAGAGTAACTTTGAATCTTTACCATGTCATAGTAGGATTTGCTTTTTTAGGTTAATTAGGCTTGAGATTTAGGACGAGAAAAGCAAAGATAACAAACAGACAGAACCAGAGCTTCACGTAAGTACAGCAGTGCTAAATTTAAAGACTTGTTAAGAAAAAAGTGTTCATGTCCAGATCCTCAGCTAGTATATATCAGCGGATTTGGCAAATAGGAAGAATTATGGAAGCTTTTTCTTTGTGTGCTAAAATATGAGCTATACTACAAATTCTGTCTTCCTACAAAAAACAGCTCATCTCTACCAAGGCAGTGCTATTTTACCATGGAGATGTTCAGAAGAAGAGGAACATAACATAGGTCATTGGTCACTTGCTCTGCTTTATAGATTGATCAGTGCATGCTGACACAAGAAGCACCTTTGGGTCTTTCAGACTGCAGGTCTGCAAGGAGTGGATTTCCAATCACTTAAAATTTTTTCCTAGCAAAATATTAGAGATATTCCTTGCTAAGGACCATGGAAGTCCATGGGACACCTGTCTCATGTGAGGTCTGGATGACTACATTGGCTTTGTTCTTAGGAACTGTAGCTTAATTCCTTTCTGTCAGGCTTTGTCATGCCACTAAATTAGACAATTATTTAACTTGCTAACGTGCCCACACATAGACACTCCAACACACACTCTTTCTGAGGTGTTAACATCAGGTTTTCATATGACTAAGTAAGAGATACCCTAAGGCACCACTTTTGTGGGGTCTTGCAGCCAGCAGGTTCATGGGTGCTTGGATGGTGGAAGGATACCTGTAAAACTTCCCATGGCTTCCTGCCATCGGACCCACCACCCAATGGGTGGGGAGTTGGTGTTAGAGATTCTCCTTTTTGCAACTTCTCTCTTCTTCCTTTCAAACACCTAGGTGTTATCCTGATTGCTTTCTCCTCTGCCTACCTGACACAAAGCATTTGTTTCTAGATACGCAGTTACTTACCTGTTTGTATAAAATACAATTAACTTTCTAACAAAGCCAGTGTGATTCAATGTGATCTGTTGGCTTCATATGGTTTATAGCACAGGATTCCATGAAAAGTGAACTTTATTTCACAACCTCTCCATAGGTACTAATTTTCTTTTCCATATAATATGTCATTAAATGCTATATAAAATATAATTTGTAAGTTAAGAGGAAAAATCTTGCACTGGAAGAGGCTTTGTCCGCGCACTGCAGTTCATCTAAAGAGATCATTCAAAGCTAGGTGAGTGGACATATACAGGATATGTGATTGTGAGTAGAAGACAATTCCTTCCTGCCTGGCAGATCCATCACCTTTACTTCTCTTTCTTATTGTTCAGATGCACCATTGCAGCCCAGTTAATATATAAGGCAATACATTAGTCAATCAGACATAAAGAATCCCAGGAGGGGGGAAGGGAAACAGGGGAAGGGGGTGAAGTCCTCCTTTACTCCATGGTGGTAAGTATTTGTGGAAAGACATGGATAGATATATTAAAAACGACCATGTGCTTGTAAAAAAAATCATGTCACATTATACTTCATTTTCCTTTGCTCCTACTTTCAGGTGGCCTCTAGAGTACTCTTTCTCTCCACTGTACAATTAAGCTTCCAGAGCCAAATTCAAAAGCTGGAGAAACTGTTAAAGGAAGCAATTACTGTGCAGAAACCTCCTGCCAATTCTAATAGGTCTTTTAAAAATGCAAACTAATGGAGACTAAGTTCAAAGATTGCAAACTCAGGTAGATCATGAGTTATTTTCCTAAATGACCTCATGGAATAATATCTTTTGAAAATCAGAGGAAAGATGTACCTGTAACTGCTAACTAATTCAGAGACAGGAATGGGTTCACGCAGAGACCACACTGTGTAAGGATCATGCTGGTCATCTATTTAAATATAGTATCATAGCATCATAAAATCATTTAGGTTGGAAAAGACTCTTAAGATCATTGAGTCCAACTGTAAACTTAACACTGCTGAATCCACCACTAAACCATGTCCCTAGGCACCACATCTATAGGTCTTTTAAATGCCTCCAGGGATGATGGCTCCACTGCTGCCCTGGAAAGCTTGGTCCAGGCCTTGACAACACTTTTCATCAAGAAATTTTTCCTGATGTCCAACCTAAACCTACCCTGGTGCAGCTTGAGGCCATTTTCTCTTTTCCTTTCACTTGCTACTCAGGGAAAGAAAGTGACCCCCACCTCGCTACAACCTCCTTTCAGGTGGTTGAAGAGCAACAAGTTCTCCCTTGAGCCTCCTTTTCGCCAGGCTAAACAACCTCAGTTCCCTCAGCCGCTCCTCACAAGACTTGTGCTCTAGACCCTTCCCCAGCTTTGTCACCCTTCTTTGGGCATGCTCCATCAGCAAAATGTCCTTTTTGGAGTGAGGGGTCACAAACTGAATCCAGGATTTGAGGTGCAGCCTCACCAGTGCAGAGTACAGAGGGATAATCACTTCCCTAGTCCTGCTGGCAACACTCTTTCTGACACAGTCCAGGATGCTGTTGGCCTTCTTGGCCACCTGGACACACTGCTGGCTCATCTTCAGCCAGCTGTTGACCAACACCCCCAGGTCCTTTTCTGTCAGGCTTTCCGGCCACTCTTCCCCAGGCCTGTAGCTTTGCAGGGAGTTGTTGTGACTCAAGTGCACAATGTGGCACTTGGCCTTGTTGAAACTCATACCATTGACCTTGGCCTGTCCAGATCCCTCTGTAGAGACTCACAATCCTCCAGCAGATCGATGCACCCATCCAACTTGGTGTCGTCTGCAAACTTGCTGAGGATGGCCTCGATCTTCTCATCCAGATCATTGATAAAGAGAGAACAGGCCCCAGTATTGAGCTTGAGGGACACCACATGTGACTGGCCATCAACTGGACTTAACTCCATTCTTCACCACTCTCCAGGCCTGGCCATCCCACCAGAGTTTTACCCAGCAAAGAGTACACCTGTCCAAGCCATGAGCAGCAGGTTCCTCCAAGAGAATGCTGTGGAAAGTGGTGTCAAAGGCTATACAAAAGTCCAGGTACACCACAACATCCACGGCCTTTCCCTCATCCACTAAGTGGGTCATCTTGTCATAGAAGGAGATGAGGTTTGTAAAGCATCACCTACCTCTCATAAAATATGCTGACTAGGCCTGGTTATCCTGATATGATTGAGATTAAACTCACTCATATGATTATTTTAAACTCACAGATTGTATACTAGATGTTCACTTAGAGGAAACAACAAGGTTGTAAAATGATACAGAGAAAAGTTCTGCTCCCACTGCAAAAAGGCAAGTTGTGCTTCAGGGTGCTACTTGTAATACCACTCCCTAGGCTACTTCAGGCTCCATGGTAAATGACTAAATCTCCACTCAGAATTCATTAATGTCTTACAAATAACAAGGAAAAAAACCTTCATAATGCAGTTAAAATTCAATAGAAGGGCTTAGTGGCAGGAAGAGGCTTAAATTAAACCTCTTGTTAATGCAGACTGAAGCTTATGTTACTGTTGTCTGTAGTAGTTTTCTCTGTTTGTTTTTGCAGGGTTTTGGGGTGGGTTTATCTTTTTTTTTTTTTTTCTTCATTTGTGAAGAGGCTGAGACCTGACCAGAATATTTCACTGACGTCAAATACAACCTCTAACAACTGAGCATCACGTAGCAGGAGTGATGCCAAAGCTAACATATACTTTGCACAATAGAAGTATTCTAACTGTTTCCACTGCTTGCCCTGTCAAATTGTGCCTGCATGTGGTGAGCTTTACCGGCTCGGCTGTAGTTCAAAAATTTTATCTAAACTAAGAAAATAACCCCTGACACTACAGCACATGTCATGGCAGAGTAGAAAAATATATTCCCAGATTGTCTCCCAAAAGAAACTCAGCAGCTCTTGATATAATAGATTTAAGAAGAAGACAACTGTATTTCAACTCAAACTAGAAGTTTCTTGGTAAACTGATAATTGAGCCCTAATTTCACAAGACTTAAGGCAGCCAGCCCAAACTGCTCACATCCATCTAGTGAAATCCCTCTTGTCCGGGTGATGTTCCATAAGGTTTTCTAGTCACTCATCTTTTATCTGTCAACTAGAGTAGAGCCTTTCCTACATATGGGATAGGAGTAAGCTGATCGTGTGGGGTGGAGCAGATCCATAGTCCCTCTTTCTGTCGTGAGCATGGCACATGATACTGAATCATCAGTGTTACACTGTCTTTCCAAGGAAAGGGGAAGAGACACAACCCTGATCCAAGCCTTGCTGCCAACAAATACCCTTCAGGGCAGATTAAACTCTCATTTGCTGTCACGCAATTCCACTGATTACTAGGATGAGCTCTGTTATTGACGATTCACCCGTTCACCTAACATCATGAAACCATTTTTGATGTTGCTTTTTAGCTGTGACTACTTTTGAACCACCTGAATATCAGGTGTTTGGCAAGAAGACATTTGCAGCTTGTTCACTTACTATGCTGAAGGTCAAGAAAGCCATTTCAGCTTTCTACCCCTGCCTTGCCCTTTGTTTTTTTCTCCTTAACAAGGCTGGTCTTCCTAGGAACAACTGAACAAGTACTGACAGTTATGCCTGCTGTTTTCTCATTGCTGCAGAAGAGAGCAGGGTTTCGTTTGATGGCAAACACCTGGCTCAAGACATGTTCTTAGACCCTGAGCTGAAACTTCAGCCAGTCTGTCCAAGGTTGTTTTCTCAAGAATAACTCCTGCTACCTAGATGGAAATAATTGCTACAGTCATAAACTGGTGCTTTGTTCATGGTATTCTAGGAAGAAAATGCTATTTTCCTAAATCCTTCCTAAATGTTTTTTATGAAATCCTGAGTTTCTGCTAAATAGCCCTTAATAAACTGCCAAGAGTGATTTTGCCAGGTCCCAAAAATAAGACTATTCTTGTTCTTTTGTCCTACTCTAAACTAGCCATTTGCTATGCTAACAAGAGCTTGTCCTCTAAACAGCTCACCATCCCCCAAAACTGAAGACCAAATTAATCTCCAGGCAGTGCTAACCAAAGTAGACTTCTACACTGAGAATCACCTGCTTGAGTAAGCTGTGAAATACCTTATACAGATCAGACATGATCTCTGCTAATTTACCCTGTCCACAACATCTGTTTTCACTAGCCTTGTTACGATCTTTGCCTACATTTTTCATTTAGATTATCTTTTTCCCTCTAGTCTCTAGGTTTATGCCAAACTGAGTATGTATTTGGGAAGTGCAGAGTTCTTTTCCCATAACTGACTGAAAATAAAAGGGCATTGTCTAAACTGTTAACCCTTAACTTTTCTTAGGAAAGGAGTTCTATAACCAAGGAAAAAAAGGAAACAGTTTTTCCAGCCTTTTGGGCCTGGAAATGTCAGTGGGAATATGAGAAAGAAAGAAGCAGTTGAAAAGAAATAGAACAGCAGTCTTTCCCAGAGGGAGGCAAGACAAAACCTAAGAAAAATGCTTGGAGGAAATAAGAACAAAAATCCCAGGGACTTTGGTGTTTTAGTAAACTGGTTTCCTGCATTTTGACACATTATGTGTAACAACCAGCAAGAGAAACATTCTACAGCTTAAAAACTGAGGATAACTATATTATCTCCTATAGCACTGTATATCTCACATGCAGAACTAACTGTAAATATTATGATAATCTAAAATCAAATCTTTGTGGATAGATTTTTTTCTTGTACCTTGTGCGTACTGTGGGGATGAGGGACAGTGGAAAGAGCAAGTAGCTAACTTCTTGATTATTCAGGCAAGAGATTCTTTCCTTAAAGGCAGTAAAATTGCAGTTTAATTCTGATGCTTATTTCTGTTAATGCACTTACATATCTCCTTGTCAGAGCAGAGTGTACTTGGAAGTCTGAAAATACAAATTGTGTTCTCTTTGAGACACTTCTGTACTCTCCTAATGTGGACAAAAATCAGATCTTCTGGGCTCAAAGAGGTTCCCTTCCTTTTCTAGGGAGAAGTGCTGTCTCAAAAGGGAGAAGGGTAGGTGACAATGGACTAGGCAGAAGATCATACTCAGTCATTCAAAAGGCACCACATACGTCTAGCTCCTGGTTTGTGCTGTTTCATGTGATGTACTGTTTCATGTTACTGCACATTTTCCAATATTTAATTTTTCCTGTAAGTCCTGTCAATGTTTTCAAGTGCCTGTGGTTGGCAGAAAATAGTCTTCTTTGAAGGCCTCAGTTCTTACAGTTCTCCGTCGACCTGTTTTGCAGCTTAGCTGTTTGGCTGCTTGTCACTATGGCATATGAAAATAATGAGCAGAATTAATTTATATTATGTTCTGGCTTCAGTGAATTTATACTAAAAAATATTTTCATCTGATGAGTTTCAGGCAAGCCTTCAGAGAGCTTCATTCATTTGACTAGCTGTAGAAGCTCAGCACAGTGGAACAGTAATTTATTTAACCAAGCTAATCATATGCATGTTTGAAAAATCACAGCTGCTGAAATGCATTCTGCACTGTTTTGTGGCACTTACCTATGCAGAGAGGTACCAATAGCATAAAAATTGCATTAGTGATGTTCAGTTGTGTAGGAGGGGCTCATGTTGGTACACTTCTGGCTTTGCATTTGAGTCCCAGCTCTGCCCTCGAGTTGAGGTCCTGTCAGGCTCCACTCTGTTGTGAATTTATTTTGACCTTCAGAAAGAAAATCTGAAGCATAAGAAAACCTTATACATATTTAAGCATCTTCCCTGTGTGTTTTAATGGTACTGTGGCCTTCATGGTACATAGAAAGCCGTGCATGTGAGTGTGCACTAATGTCAGTGAGAGGCAGCAGGAGAGTAGGACAGACCCAGTCCATAAGGGCCCAGATTCTGCCCTAATTTACATTGTGCATCTTCCCCTGGCTTCAATAGGAGCTTCTTGCTGTTGTGTCACTATGTGACTGCAGGTTTCAGGTGCAAAACGTTCTGTGTTATTCTGCAGCTAAATATAATTTACAAGATGCAATTAGAGGCACAAAAAACAGCACAAGGAGGATGACTCAGTCCATAAGACAAAAGTTCATTTCCATGATTCAGAGGTCAAACAGATTTGCATTGTCTAGTAATTGGGTAGAAAATTCCTGGTGCAAAACACTGATTTTGTCACGTGCTACACAAAAAGCTGCTTTTGTCCTTCCCACGATTTTATTTCACTATTGTTTCCTCTCCTCTCCCCATCAATGACATACTCAAAAGCTTGGAACAATACTTTGTCTCTGGTCTGGTGGTAAAAATCTCATTGCTAAGAGCAGTGCTAAAAGTGCAAATGCTTACATTATTATCCTTTGTAGTACCATTTTTCATGTGATGATATTCATTTGTCAACACTTCTTGTAACATATCTGCACGGTTAGCGTATTTTTGTATTGGGTCTTTTTCTTTAAAAAAACCCCACACTAATCAGAATTTCAGTCCATGCTGAAAATTCACTTATAATCTTGAAGAGCTGGAGTGTGTAAAACCCATATTTTGCACTTGAGGGAAGCACACAATATGGTATCAAATTCCTGGAAATTTAGGAATGTCCTTAAAGAGCTTTTTCCATCTCTTCTCAGAGGGTATTTGGATATCTACATGTCTGAACTTTGGAAAAAGGTGGTTGCTATCATGTAAAAGCTCTTGTGTTGTTTGAACACCTCAAGCTGGTCTGGCTTCAGTTCACTTAGGGCATAATCCTGATGTAGTCACTCCAGCTGTGGGAGTAGGTCCACAAGCCCCTTCCTTGATGAAAACCTGTCTTTGTAGGCTGGCCAGACTTGTAGTAGAAGGGGGATTTGGCCAGCAAACACCAAGCTGTCTCTTAGAAATGGATGGTGGGAAGGGGTCCAGGAAACCAGACTAAACCTATCCCAAAGTAAAATCATACACGTACAATATCATCAAGTACTTCTGTTTACTGATCTATTCCAGTTCTGCTTAATTATCTGCTAATGGATAGCAGATAATTGAACTACTTTCAGCTGTGCACATTTCAAAGATTCAGAGAAATATATTGTCAACCTGTAGGGAATAATAGGACTAAACAAGTTATACCTTCATGTGCAGAGTGCAAGTGAAACTAGATGTTATCCCCAGCTGCAAAGTTAGGATCCCAAATTCTTTGATTTTGTGGCACACTTCCACGTGTGATTTCATGGCTTTGTGGCCCATGTGCGTGAAAACAGCAGGCACTGTCTCAACTTTCCCATAATTCCTGAAGTAATTGCTATGCACATTATCCTGTGGATAATCCTTATGTATCTCTGATACTTGCATTCCTAAGTCTTCAAGAAGTAGGCATGCCTCACATTTAAGCTCTCAGAATGCACACTGATATTCGTGTTTGTTATTCCACCATCAGCAGTATATTTTGATGCGACCACCATTGTAAAATATTTTAAAAGTTCTGAAGTAAAAATTGCGACACTTGGACAGTTTTTACGCCCCCTTGAAAGAAGGAGTATCCTTGAATGCATTTTCTGCTGATGCTACTTTTTTAACAACTAAATGTATTGGAAAGAAATGATATTTCACTTTGAAAGAGAAGATCATGGAACTATTTGCATGCAAATGACTGAATTCTTATTACATGTCTAATTGTAACTTTCTGTTGAGAAACTTTATGAAGACAACAAACTATATTATATATATATAAATATTTTAATTTCCTGAAAATGGCTTAGTACTGAGAATGTCAAAAATTTATATATCTTTTCTGACCTGTTTTAGTTCTAGACATCAGTCTGCTGTTGTAGAGGAAGATTTGATTTCCTTTTCCTAAAACCTTGTCCAAAATTGGCATAAGACCAGCTCTCAAAATCTATATTTTCTAGATAATAAAAAAATTTCTCCTTACGTATTTTTCATATTTAAGTAGATGACCTTAGCTTTTAGCAAAATTGTTTGTTTTATTTGTAGTAGTATTTTTAGCATTTTTTTCCAAGTACATTTTAATATTTTGTATATAAAAATGGAGTCTATTGCTAACGATTTCTCAGGCATTGAGAAGGTTAGAGGCACACCTTTCAAAGTCCTGCACTCATGTGCATATCACTTAAATTTAAACCTGAGTTAGTAAAAAAACTTTTTTCATCTTGCACTGCCAATTCAATGAAACCAAAGGTTTTCTTGTGGAACACATAGTTTTCTGGTAGTTGTTCAAGTCTCATTAGAACCAAGTTGAAAAGGATTCTTTTGACCTCAGCATTCTAATTGTATTACAATAAAATTTTAATGTTGAAATTAAAAGTTTTGGGAAGCTTAAGCAAAATAGTTCTGAAATGCTTTATTTTGCAAAGAAATCCTCATTTAAAAATTATTTTCCTCAATTGGGATTAAATAAGGTATTAAAATCTGCATTTTCCTGCAAGAAGAAACTTCCTTCTTTAGCCTTCTCTCCTACTTTAGTAGACAGTCATAATATTTGGGGAAACTGAATTTTCCAGCTCAAGACCAATGGTTCAGTCCATGACACAGTTGGGATGATGTGTCCATAGAGTTAATTCTGTTTACATCTCCACTGTTTGAGACATAAGTGAAAAAAAAAAACCAAAAAAAACAACCTTAAAGGATACATCTTTAGAAGGACAAACCATTGCCATTTCAGGGACTTCTTCAGAGCAGGAATTACACAGTGTTTGTGAAATGTGCAAAGCAATGGAGAATATGCATGATCCATTAGTTATATGTGATATAAGTCATCCAGACTTTCCTCTCACTTTTGGCAGCTAACTTTTACTTGATTTTCGTATTTTATTCTAGTGCCAACAATATGCCTAAGCAAGTAGAAGTGCGGATGCATGAAAGTCATTTAAGTCCAGTGGAGCACAGATCCAGGAACATATGTGTGCAGTTCTGCCAGTCGCTCCACAGGAATCTGCTCCTGACTCTTACTGTGTTTGGTAAGCTACATCTGCTGGTCTGGACACTCTGTGTGTATCTGCGTTTCCTCGTGTAGTACCATATCATCCCAGCTGAGCAAACAGAGAGTAAATAGGATGCCCGTAGGCATTCTCACTTTGGTTCAGGTGTGCAGTGTATTACTGACGCAACATGGGGCAAATCCACATCACTGAGATATATTCTATATCTGGTTTTGAATGAAGTGTGATCTAGGTCCGGAGGCCAGTCAGACTGATGTCATTCAGTAGGACTAAACGTGCTGCAAATATTTTTCCTCTTACTTATTAAAAAAAAAAAAAAAAGACTAAAATTCTTCAAAATTTCCTTTCCTTCTTCTTTTATCTCTCAGTTCATTACTCCACTACTTTTAAGGTTTGTCCTCCTCTCTGTAGCTGTAAGCTAGCACTCAGTGATCTCATCCTGAATGTTGCCTTTGGCTTTAACAGTTTCCAAATATGGAACAGTTTGACATTTTATTGTGGTCCACTGGCTCTTTGCCTGTTTCTTTTTCACTGAAACCCTAACAGCCAAATGCAGCAAATTCATAGACATACTCTATTTTGTTATTGTTTGAAAGACCAGATGCAGCTGTTCTTGAGCTGCAACTTTCACATCCATATTTTTCCACCATCAAATCCCATACTGCTGAAGTGTTTAGACCATATTTGCTTTGAATCATCTTTAGAAGGTGCCCTGATGTGGTTCCAGAAAAAGTTTTAGAAGCACATATATTTTCCGTTCCATCAAAATGATACTGCAAAGAGTCACAGTTGCTGCAAATCACAAGTTGGGCTTTGCTGTCAAATTTTATTACACTTGAGACCAGGAAAACAAAGGTATCCTGGATGTAAACATAAAGTACCCATTCACAAAGACCATGTTATGAAAGTAAACATGGCATTGTTTTTCCCTAGACTATGCTTTAATAGCCTCAATCCTGAGAGAGGGGTTTAGGTACAAACCTAAGTAAGTGATGAGGGAGTTGTTTGTGATTTGAGAATGTTAGCATAAAGAAAAGGAGGCAGAGCTTCAAAAGGAGTGAGTAATAAATGAATACTAAGAATAGTTTTCCTCAGTGATGTGTGCAGTATTCCATATCAGCCACTCCATTCTAAAACCCCCAAAATGAAACTCAAAATCTGTTTTCCTTGCAAGACTATTTCAGCTTAAAATGTATGGCATTTTATAAATTAGCTCACCTCTTGGTGCCTCAGTTTTACCACCTGTAGAACAATGATATGAATTATATTTGACTATCCCTAAATGTACTGCAAGGTCTACACAGTATTAGTAAACCTCAGTAACATTGTGGTTTGCAGCAAATCTGTATTTATAGAAGCAGTATAGTACATTAGGTGTAAGCTTGTCTGGCAGAAGATTCTACATCAGGCCCACTTCTCTTTAATCATGAGATACATGGTAAGCATGTTACAGCCTCATATTAATCAGAGGGCTACGCCTGCAAGAAGTCTGTCTCTGTACCAAAAATCAGTTACATTCTGTGACTGCTTTTCTTCAGGGTAATCAACAGGCAGTCAGGTATATTAATGTTACCTACCTGCTCTCTTTTATTCTCTTCCAGGTGTGATCCTGGGTGCACTGTGTGGAGGTCTTCTTCGTCTAGCCACACCTATTGACCCTGACATAATCATGTTAATAGCCTTCCCAGGAGATATACTTATGAGGATGCTAAAAATGCTGATCCTCCCTTTAATTATCTCCAGTTTAATCACAGGTAAGATCTGTTAGCCGTAAGTACTTTAAGATGCTTGCTACAGATATCACCTGGTTCTCTTTTTGTGATGTAGGAAGAATAATAGTGTGATCCCATTGGGGTTTTTGCAGTTTCAATGTGTATTTCAGAGTTAATTTCTGATTAACTTCATTGGCTTTAATACATAGATGCTTCAGTGAATATATTTTCAAACCCATGCCCACATACTACCTTCTTGAACATCAGAAATTTCTTAATATGCTGGATTGGACCTTGCAATTAAGATGTCATGACACTAGTGAGCCTCACCTTCTTATAACTGTGGTGCCAGCCAACCAGCCAAACTGTGACCAGTTTGCAGCAATCAGGGGCAAAACATGGTATGGTATCTTCCCTATTCAATATCAACTCTGCAATTAGACGGACTCTTAAATGATTCTCTTCAAATTAGTAGCAGCAGACATTGCTCACCTAAGAACAGGAGGGAGAAACTTCAGTAATCTATCTAGTGGTGAGAATTTCACAAGGGTGAAAGTAGGCACCTGTAGACAGTCATTAAACTGTGCAAGTCAGAAAATACTTTATTTGATGATGATTGTATTAGGTATTGAGTCTTACTATATTTGTTTGTTTCTTAAAATAAAACACCCGCAGGACTGTCTGGTTTAGATGCTAAAGCAAGTGGCCGACTGGGTACAAGAGCCATGGTCTACTACATGTCCACCACTATTATTGCTGCTGTGCTGGGTGTGATTTTGGTTTTAGCCATCCATCCAGGGAATCCAAAACTCAAGAAACAGCTTGGTCCAGGGAAGAAGAATGATGAAGTATCTAGTCTGGATGCTTTCTTGGATCTGATCCGAAACCTGTTCCCTGAAAATCTAGTCCAAGCATGCTTTCAGCAGGTAAATCCTTCTACTCCTTTGTACTATTTTTTACAACTTTTACTTACCAGGAATGTCTGTAGAGTTACTGTCATTGTTGAGGTGAATTAAATAAATGATAATACAAAGAGAAACACAGGTCTTAAGTTTTGAGCAGGTAAATGAAAGAACATTATTTACAGGTGCTTTGTTTTATGTTGTAGCTATTATGTAGGTTCATGGTTTTTGTTTGGTGGTGTTTTTTTTTTAAAGAAGGTGATCTTCAGTTGTAAATAAGGAAACAATTTTTTTCTTCACTTTTTATACAATATATACAGTCATAAATGCCAGCTTGAAGCTGAACTGCTGATGAATTATGGAATCTTTCACAAGGTTGAATTTGGTGTTTGTTGTTAGTTACAAAGCTAGTGGTTTTGCAATGCCCTGTTGTAATACATGGATGATCTTCATTCTAGCTGTTTGCCAGCAGAAACGTACCCCAAAACCCAATTTCTCATAACTTCTGTTGCTGTATTAAGAGTGCAGACTAGGTGTAGATAATACGGTCAAATGGCTGACCCATCTACAGGTGGTTCCTTCAGGCCAAGTTTGAAGCATGCCGGGAAAGAAGGATGTTTGCACCATGTGTTGCTTGCTCTGTAGGTAGATAATTTTGTCTAAAAGCTTTTCAACAAAACTGTATCAAAACAGCTTCACTTTGGGGGTAAAATAAATGAAAAATGCATGATTCCTAACTTCTGTTTAAGCATATTTCTTCTATGATGCTTTTTCCTACAATTAAATTGTTTGGCAGTAATGCAGAGGGGTTTTTTTATTTGTTTGTTTGGGTTTTTCTGGTTGGAACAAAGTTTGTTGCCAAACCTGTTCTTAAGTATTCCTATGTGGAATGGTATGATAGCTGGAGCTGTGGTTATGGCCAAGGAATAAAGAGAAAAAGGGAGAAGCAGCCATGGGGGGTGGAAGATTGGAGGGCAACCTGAGCTGCCAAAAGGGCTTGTATTGCTTCATTTCTTCCATGGACTTCCACATAAAAACATATAGTCCTTGGAGGCTTAAAGAGAGAACATTCTTTATATTTTCACATCATCATGGGAATGTCAGTCATGTGGTCAAACTGTGGGTGGCTAAACGTCACATGTAGTGTGAAATCTGTTTTTGCAAATTGAATAGGGGAGAGCAGGGTGCTTCTTGGTTTTTTTTTTCCTTCCTTTTCCTCATTTGAACTGTGGAAGAGAGGAGAATTAAATTTCTGGTCAAATACCAAAGGGAAAAAAAGTGGGAAAAAGAAGAATTAAGATATGTGTCAGATAGTTTTCTTGGACCTTAAATATTGCTTTTCTTGCGTGTGTAATATCAATGTTTGGGTCACTTCACTAATTATGGACCACCAATTTCATTGATTTTTTTTTTTTTTTTTTTAATAAGTCAAAAAAGCTATTGAACTTTTTGGCTTTCCATTGTTTGATTTTATTGCATTCCAAACTAATGGCCAATGGAAGTCTCTGCCTCAAATCCACCCTTCATATGCAATGTAAGTCATTGTCCTTTCCAGATGGAACTTGTGCCATCTATCAGCCCTTAGCTCCTCAATAAGGAGTTAGGCTTTACTTGCCTCTCTATTTAGGAGGAAGAAGTTGTGTTTTTAATGTTATTTTCTCTTCCTATATTTATACAGACTCTCTTCAGGAGCATTCAGTCTTTCCAGGTTACCTTAGGAGGAAACAATTTTTTTGCAGAAATTCTAAGAATGATTTTGAAGGGTACACATCAATGGTACTGTGTATCCATTGTTTCTGGAGGAGTTTTACACACCTTCTCTTGCGACCAGGCAGAAAGCAATGAAAGGATTCACTTTTAATTTTGAGACACTTCATTTATAAACAGAACTCTGAACCATCATGGGATTTCAGTCTTGAATTTTTGAATGATCCTCAAGAAAGTCTTAATTTATAATGAAAACTGTTATTCCAGCAGAGACTTAAGATCTTATGTGCCATGAAAGAGAGTAGGACTATCATGTATAAATATGACTGTGACATTTAAATGGTTTTCTGGCTTCAGATGTTGTTGTCAGAATCTAAAATTCATGTTAGGCTAAGCATTTTTAGTAACAACTGTGGCCTTATGCAAGGAAGGGCTGAGGACCTTTGACTTAAGTGACTGTAGTGGAATTTTTAAGTGTGTAGAGTCTAATATTTTAAGTTTCATTTCTGTGACTGTTCTTAGATCTGGATACCTCACATAAAAAATACGGTGTTGACAACATCCCTCAGATAAAATGTAACTCTGAAAAGATGTAAATGTGCAGAAATTCTGGGTTGTTTCAGGACAACTGAAGAGTTTCTCATACAAAGCTATGTCAGTTTTCTGTTTGCATCCCCCTCTCTAGATTTAGATAGCAGATTTTGAAAGGAGAGATATAAAGTATTTTTTCAATAACCTTATGGGTTTAAAATATATGGATTAAATTAGGATCATCGTCCATAGTACTACAATGTCCGTCTGAATAAGAAAGAGGTGCAAGTGTTCTTTGAAAGGCTAATGCACCATTTCTGATGCCTTTCTCAAACATGTTTCTGGGAAGAAGGAAGGTAGGGAACAGATGGGAAACCATGGAAAACCAGTTGCCTAGCTGCCTAACCGTTTTGCCTGTCCCAGAGCCATGAAAAAGCAGGAAAGGCTCAAGGTGTGACGTGGGAGGACAACATCCCTTCTAGAAGCAGCAAGTCACAAATCCCTCTTTTTCCACTCCCTTGTCTGATTTTTCCTAGCTGTAAACTCAAGCCCACTTCTCCCTCTACTAGCTTTCCCTTGACCCTGCCTGTCATGATCCATCGAGGGTTCCAGATCCAATCAGATGCTGATGTCCTCTTTTTTGAGGTGGTCAGATTTGATTTAATATGTGTGTGGCAGCTTTGATAATTTTTCTGTTATCTGTCACTCACAATATTTTAATAAGAGAGCTCAGGGGATGGTGTGTATTCCATTTTGAGCTCTCGCAGTTACCAAGTGAATTGTTGGAAATGTACTACGTTTTTTATTAGACTTAATAATTGAACTATGATAACTTGAGCTGAGCAGACCATCCTGAATGACAAGCCTCACTGCAGAGTTGCTGTTGTGTCTGATCTTAGAGATGCCTGCCTTTTGGTGCTAAATAAATGGTATCAATATGTAACACACAACTTGTGAAGCACCATTTGTGAACCATCTGGACAGAGGGGCTGACTATATGTAAAATATTACATCGTTGTGGTAAGGAACAAATATTTGCCATAGTTTTCACCCTAGGGTCATGAGGAAGAATCCCAAGACTTTGTGACACTTGGAACTATTGAAAAACAAACTTATTTTTGGAAGAAGGGGTAAGAGGTTGTGGAATGCGTGTCTAATCTGTTAAAAATATAGTTGCCTGGAACTTCAAGTGAAGACTGATTTTTATTATTATTTCCTGATCTCCCATATGGATTATATTCTGTCTGTTTCCATTCTTACCCTTGCTTTTTATTGCCTTCAGATCCAAACTGTCACGAAGAAGGTTCTGGTGCCACCACCCATTGAAGAACCGCCTAACGTTACTGACTCTGCTTTTGCTATTATGAATGAGACAGTGCGTGAAGCACCACCAGAAGCCCAGATGGTCATTAAGAAAGGACTTGAATTTAAGGATGGCATGAATGTCCTGGGTAGGAAAAACTCTTTGCCTGTCACATATATACATCTTATGTATGATACAGCTTTTGGCTGTGACTGGGTAGCCAGTGTTGTCTGATCGGCTCTTCAGTGCAAATTTAGTCTCCCCACATAATCATTGAATGTTACCACCTACTGGCTGCCCACTGGGTTCTGAGATGAAAACCTAATAATCTTACTAGAAATATGACTGTGTCATAGAAACAAGTGAATTAGTCAGGACTGGCAGCTTTGCAGGTATTAATTGGAGTACAGTGGGGAAGCATGTAGGAGGTACTGAAAATATCCTTTCATCCTAGATGTATCCTACTGAGACTAATACCAACACGTATTGGCAAAACAGTATTGGGGAGAGCTTCTAGAGCCAGTTTTTTACCCACCCTCTGATGAATTTGAGCTCAGTTGTTTCCAGTAGGTGTCTCAGGCACATTGAACTAGAATTTGGCTTGAGGCAGAACCTGAAGTGAGAGGTGGGGTGTGAACCTCACCACCCAAGAAAAATCTCAGAGAGGCTTGACACATCTCTGAGTCATAGCTCCCTCCTTCTTTCATCTTGGTTGCTGACCTTTACCAGCTGCAAATTATGAACAACTGCCATCATGCCATCTTGTCTTGACAAACCAGCAAGTGGGGGTGGTACAAAGGCTTTGCCTGTCTCCCACCCCTTCCTGAAGCACCTGTTCAGAGTCAGGTGGGGGTGAGGGGGATTGAAGAGCCGCCACACTACTTCTGTTTTCTCCTCTGTGTCTAGAATCACCATTTTGTCAGCCCAGCAAGGGGTGCTCCTCCTTCACCTTACTTTCTGGATGTGCATGAAGTCAGTCACAAATTAGCCATCTACTTGTAGCCTCATTGGCATGCCTACACTTGAAGAAGCATATACTTTTTGGCAGCATGTCCCCAGGGTTGGGGCTTACATCTGTGTTTATAGGTGTCACCCTTGAAGCGGGACAGTATGTGGCAGTACATAAACCACTGCTTTATCTCACCACTAAGCCATCACTTTTTAGGGGTAAACGGCTCCTTACAGCTGGTGAGCTGCTTCTGCTGACATGGTGGCTGTTGTGCCTGCAGAACTGCTCCAGGTGTTGGTGAGTTGGTTGGTATTGGCTGCTTTGCTTAGAGGTAGGGGAGCTAGCATGGATAAGCTAATCAGAGATGACTTGTTTCTTTGTGAAGCAGCCTCCTCTACAAGAGCTAGGAGACACTGTATTCTGCCTGCCTACATGGCTCCTCCTTCCATTTAACATCTGTAGACAGAGAAGCTGCTTTCTTTCAAAGCTTTGTATTGGCATTTTGCACCCTGTGTGAGGCAGCAGCTCATTGCTGGTGATGTTGCCCTCGCCTGCTTTTTTCTTTCCTGGAGCTCTGCTTATGCATTAAAATGAAACAGTATTTCTAATGTGAAAAATGCATTACTTTTAGTGCTGGAGTTTTTTTGTGCAGGCTCTGTCATTGGCTAGAATGAAAAAAGAGCTAGAAGCTGAATACAATTCCTACAAAAAGGAAATACAGAGTTTAGATGGGGGATTTGCTCTAGTATTTTGACCAGTGACTCTCAAATAATTCAGAGTTGGGTTTTGGGTTTGTTTTTTTTTTTTAAACTTTGGTGTAGTGTTTTGAATGAAGAAGTGAAAATGTTGGGGAATTGCCATCCAGCTTGCATAAACTGTACAAGCTAGGCAAATTCCTGCAAATATGAACCAACTTGACTTTTATGACTAATGCAGCAGTTCGTTTGGAATTAAATGAACAAAACCACCTACTAACATTTTCTGATGCAGAGTATGAATTCCAGGAAGTTACTTGTTCTTTGACCGAAAAGCTCTTCATCATTTTCCTGGTTTGAGCAAGAACAGAAATAATTTTGTTCAGTAATTTTACTCTTCAGCTCAGTTCTTCTAACTAACTGCACTTTCTGAAGGTAGCAGCCTGTTCTCACAGACAGTGTCTGCTGCTAGCAGTGGTGACACCCCACGTTTAGAGTTACTACCAAGGATTGGTGTGCAGACCAAGGCCACTGCTGGGTCTTGTGTACCACATTGGGGGGTGCAGAAACTGAAAGGCTGCACCTGCAGGGAGGAGCGGACAGGACAGGTGACTCCAAACTGACCAGTGAGGGATTCCAGCCCATAGACATCATATTCAGCATAGAGCTGAGGGATCCAAAGGGTCTTTGGGCTCTTCTCCCCTCTTGGACTGCTTTGCCAGCTTTGCTTGGCTTGGCTCAGGTCTTCTTTTGGCTCTTTCCTCGGAGCACCTGAGGAGGACTCTGTCCATTCTGCCTTCAAGCCCTATCAGTGTGTTCCTGAATCCGGTACCAGAATCCAGCTCCTGAACACAGCTCCCGTCTGCTGCAGGGCCCAGTCTGGGACTGCCCCCGTGCCTGCTCCACAGCATCAGTGGTGACGGGATGTAATTACCATCAGGGGGATTGGATTCAATACTGGTTTTGTATATATTTGTATATATCCCATTTTTATTAATTTCTTTTTCATTAAAGCTGTTCTAGTTTCCTTTTCTAATCGCTAAGTCTCTCGCCCTTATTCCCTTTCTCTTCCCCTTTGGGGAGGGAGGAGGTTAACAGAGAGCATCTGTTACAGGTCTAAGGGGCTGCCCTGATCCTAAACCATGACATCATTGCTCTGTGCTCTGCAGCACACAAACTTACACTCCACTTTCCTACTTGAGTGACTCAAGAAAGATATCTTGGTGCTAAAGAATGACTTAATATCCAGGAGACTGGATTGAGGGAAAAAAAAGAAAAGTCCAAAGCCAGTGTGAGGATATGGGAGAGCCTTTCTTTTCCCAGAGTACTAGTAGCTGAAATTCCCTTCTCTGAAATGCTTTTGTGTCCTGTTTTTCCATAGGAATTTCCCAGCTGAGTTCACACATTTTTTTTTTTTATATACTGAACTCATATCATGCTTGAAAGTTTAGCCTGAAAGATTATCTGAAGGTTCAAACCATCTATATCAGTTAATAATCCCACTCTGGACACTGAAAATTGCTGGATGGTAAAGGTAGCATTAGAGACAGCTCTAAAGTAGTATGTGACAGATGCTCTCAGTTGGTTTTTCACACTGGTAGTCCAAAACTAGACTTACCACACCTTAGCATTTAAATTTAGGAGCCAAATGTTAATCATATTGAATTCTATTGTTCTGTATACACTGATAGCCAGTTTCACTGTGGTTAATCTGTTTAATGGCAGTTCTGTTGTCTATCTTACAGTGCAGTACCCACCTTCTCCTCTCACCCTTACCATCCTCACTTAACTTTCACAGGCCAGGAGTATTCAAGTTATGTTCTGGGCCTGCTTTTGTCTACCCCTGTACTGTACTCAGAACTGACTAGCCTGTAGGTTAAATCTGCCACAGGACTCTTGTAAAGCTTGACAAAAATGCTCTTGGTCTCCAGTGACTGTTTTGGCAACAAAGGAAAGTCATGATGTGGCACTGTGTTGCCTCTCCCCTTTGCCAGGGGCCATGAGGTTTCTAACAGTTGCATGGCACTGAAAAGATTATGGGAAAGGTAATTTTTTTTTTTTTTGATTATTGGATCAATTCAGGAAAAAAAAATAAAAAGCCCAGTTGGGATGTGAAAGTGGAATTTAGTAAAATACTGAAGAATAAAAGATGCTCTGAATATGATCATGAAAGTTGAGACTGACTCCATATTAAAAAGTCCCAAGAGATGTGTAATGTGCTATAGTTCTGAAAACTGGATAAGCAGGTAACATCAAGACATTGACTAGATGCAAAAACTTCCTAAAAAGCCGTGTTTTCACTTGCTCTTTTTTGTCTTGCAATTTTTTTTCCCAATAGGTTTGATAGGATTCTTTATTGCTTTTGGCATTGCTATGGGGAAAATGGGAGAACAGGCCAAGATGATGGTGGATTTCTTCAACATCCTGAATGAGATTGTAATGAAGTTAGTAACTATGATCATGTGGTAAGTTTGAAGTTCTAACTTACAGAACAAAAAAAAGACTTAAGAAAACCCCATGAAACGCTAATATAGCATATAGTGACCACAGCCTTTTAGTAAACAATGTAATTAAATAGTTCATGTTTTAAAGCTTTGACAGGTATGTTAGAACTGCAGCAGCATTATCTCTATTTGGTGAGGATTATTTAGGACCCAATTTGAAATATTTCTGAAGGCATTTTCTTCTTTGTTTACTGAAATCCAAGACATGCAGGTACCAGCAAAGGTCTTCAAATGCCACATTGATTATGGAAGTTCAGTACATAGAAGGACACCTAAGCAAGCATGAATGCACCACATAAGAACATCCACATCTTCCTGGGAGGTTAAAGTAATCCCAGGGTATTATTTTGGAGGTATAATTGCAAAGAATAAGTAGACGCACCTTACTCACTGTCTTCTGTAGTAAAAATACCACCAGATAAAATTCCAGTGGTTTTCAGTTATGTGTAGTCCCTCCACCCATAGTTTCTGCAGAATCTGTGTCTTAGAATCTTGCCATAATAGGGTCACTGGAAGGCATCTGTCCTGTTTTTGAAGTATACCCATTCATAATAATAGGGCATGGTTTGCCTTCAAGTGACTTTACCCAGTTTGGACTGAGCTCTCGTTTACATTACTGGAAGGGGCTTCCCTTTTTTTTTTTTTTTGAGATATTTTGAGGACTTCCCCAGAGCAGTGTGACTCTTCTCTGAGGCTCTAGATGGACACAGTTTACAGAAAAGGGAGCAGGGTGCCCGAAGTGTGAGTCTGCAGCATCATCAGGGTCTCACAGGGAGACTGTTTTGCGGGAGTGACGCAGATAGTCACAGAGATACAGAAATGCGTAGAACAAAAGAAAGAACTTGAAGCTATGCCCTTGCCTTCCTGTTATGCTTCTGCTTTTCTGTGGATGATCTTGCTTCATGAAAGCACAGTTGCTCTTAATTGCAAAGCCCTGCTGCTTTTATTGGTTGTTGAAACCTGCTGCTCTCAACTCTGTAGAGAGAGACAATTGCGTCAAAACACTCCCAAGAGCTAGAATTTACTCTTTCAGAATTTACTTTACTTAGCACTGATTGTAATGCCCAAGGCAGTGTAAGTTTTCTCTGGTAGTCAATATTGTAATGGCAGGAAATCATTCAAGTTTCAAGAAATTTATAGTAAATATTTATTTTTTACTGATGTGCTTTTCTTTTGTTGTTCATCCCGGTCTGGAATTTCTAAAGAATTGTGGACAGAAGCAGGGGGATTTTTATGTGTGTTTATACAGACAAATATACTTCTTTCTATAGAGTAACATTTTGTTTGGTTTATGATTTCTCTGCACGGAGAGCTGTAACTCCTCTGGCAAATCCAGGCTCTCAGGAGTGTGGCATTGCTACACAAACATAAACCAAATCAGACATCTGGTTCTGACACCACGTAATTCTATATAAGAAATATGCTTCATCAAGTTGGTTGAAACATGTCCTTTTATGATACCTAGTATAACAGCTGGCCTTGCATTTCAAGTCACTGAGGGCTTTCCAGATTTTGGGCACGTGGCTTGAAAGACCACGAGATGTTTCTTACAGTAAACATGAAGCACATTTATTCTGAAAGCCGGTTTCCTTTGTATTGTCTTTGATTAAGCATCCAAGTCACTAATCACTTGTGACAATATACATTGCCATTTATTTTCGGGGAGGTGTTTTCTTCACTGTTTCTTCATATATTATACACATTACTTTCTCCCAACTTAATTTTTACAAAAGATAAAGTGAATGTCACTTAAAATGATATAATATACTAACCTTTACCAGTGCAGTTATAAATATTGTCTTCTATCCACGCACTTTCAGGCATTTGTCACTGTAGCTCATGATTGGATTTTAAAAATAATATCCATTCATTTCAATGTTTTTTTTTATTACCAAACTGTGATATCATTATAATCCTATTTAAAAGTTCTATTTATGCCATCGAGGAATCGCATGACAGAGGTTACAAAACCCTAAGTAAGAAAAGCACATAGTTAATGAATAATCCATAAACTAAAAAGCATTGGTCCAAATTATTGAAAGAACATAATGGAAGTATTTGCAGCCTTCAAGATAAAAGCAATTAATTTCAACAAATAGTTTAACTGAAGCAAATAATGCCACTCCCTGAAACTAGGTAAGCAAAGGATTGTTAAAGCTATGTATTAAGAACAAATACTACACCAGTCTTCATAATGATCCAAGCCTGTGTAACATTTTAGTATCCTTGTGTCATTCTGTTCCAGGATGAAAGACTATTCAGGGAATGCATGTTCCATTTGATGGGATGGAATAAAATGAAGTAGATGGGGAGTTCACTGGAGATGGCCATTTTCAAAAAAAGATGTGAAAGCTATCCATTGAATTTCCATCAATCCCTGATCTGCATCTCAGTGTTGAGCTTGAGAGCCCCCTCACTCTTTGTCCAGTCTATAGTCTGTTGAGCACAATTTTTATGACTATGCTGCAAAAACTGCTTCTGTCTGTGCTTGTTTTCTTTCTCCAGGTATTCCCCTTTGGGTATTGCTTGCCTCATCTGTGGAAAAATCATTGCAATAAAGGACTTAGAAGTAGTTGCTAGACAACTTGGCATGTACATGGTCACTGTGATTGTGGGTCTTCTCATCCATGGAGGGATATTCCTGCCTCTTCTGTACTTTGTGATAACGAGGAAAAACCCATTTTCATTCTTTGCTGGGATTTTCCAGGCGTGGATCACAGCACTAGGCACAGCTTCCAGGTACATTTGAGAAATAACAGCTTGCTTTATTTTATAGCAGATTATTAGCTGCTGTTCAGAGATAATACATCTGCTGTTCTGACCTTCACTGCAACATCATTTTATGCCATTGAATAAAAACTATTTTTAATCCAGCCATGTTAAAAAAATAAAATTAACCACGTAACCTTTGTGATATTTTTAGAGAGGTTCTACGGCCAACTGCAAAGATTTGAGTGACCCACTTCTTGTTTTCTTTTCTGGTATAGGCCAAAACACTTGTGCAAATTTTGTTACCTCTAATTGTTTCCTCAACTAGGAAACGGTGATAATTCTATTTATTTTGGAAGCATATTAAGACCAGTTTTGTTGCATTGGGGGAAAAGAAATAAACAGTGCTAGATTTTTAAGAAAAAATGAAAGAACCCTCTCATTTTGTTCTTTCATCCATTTTGGGAGAGAAAGGGGACTTCAATGAAGAGCTGAGAATTTTAGATGCATTGCTGATTCGCAGAACAGACGCAACAAAGCGTGATGACAATTAAGCTCTCAAGTAATAAATTGATGCCTTGCATTGGGGTAGTCATTGAATCTTGTGTTGAAAATATTTTTCAGATAAATACCATGTTTTTTTAAGTGTTCTTTAAGAACTGTTTTATTTCTGAAGAAAATTTAATCTTCCCTTTTAATTAAAAAAAGGTGGGTAAAAAAAAAAAAGCTTAATTCAAAACCAACCATCAGAAAACTAAGTAGTTTTGATTTTGGGAATGTCTTGAAAGAACTGTAATTCATCTCCCTCCTTGGATCAATCCAAACCACTCTGGTATCTCCATCCCTGGAGATAAAGAAAACTTGGCTGAGCATAGTCCTGGGCAACCTGCCCTAACTTCTGCCCTGAGCAAGGTGGTTGGCATAGGTGACCTCCAGAGGTGCCTTCCAACCTCAACAATTGTGATTACATTGCAATAAACAGTGTGGGATTATAGGAAATGTAGTCTGGCCAGGACTTTCTCTAAACAACTACTTTCCTGAAGCTTTTATTCATTGAAGAATTCAAGTTTCCCCTTAGATTTTTCACTGCAAAATTTACAGTGTCTGTACACAACCTGTGTGGGTTTTCTTTATCATGAAGTGATGCTTTTCTCCTGGAGTACCAAAGTGGAAAAGTGTAGGGGATGCTAAGTGATTCCAGAATATGGATTTACCTGGATACTAGCTTTACCACCTCATCTGAATTACTGGCTAAACAGAAGTGGACTAGTTTGTAGCACCACAAACAAGTGGCCATATGAGAACAATCACTGTCATAAGGTCTAACCTGGTACCTCTGGAAGTTGCAAATGCTTTCTATTCAGGGACCTATTAAAGCCCTTTGGCCAGGCTGAGGAACCACGGAAGGCATCTGTGTATTGTTGTCTTATAAAGAAAGCTTGTCTTCATGGCCTGCTCACCTCTCCTTGTTCATGATGGGAGAACTGGAGGGGAAGACATTTGCCTTGTCCCTGCTTGGTGAGCCTACAGGTGTTCGTGGCAACAATGGCAGGCCATGGCTGGTACATATATTATGCTGATGATCTGATTTGTAACAATAAAGGTAAGGTGGGATGTGTGTTTCTGAAGAAAAAGAACCTTATCTGACTGAATTTCAATGTGTGTCAGTGAACTACACTTTCTATTCTATTTTTCTTTTAATAGGATATAGGAATATCTTTGCTGTAGGAGGAAAAGTGATCCTGGATCTGAATTGAAAACTGGCTAGTAGTTATTGGTTAATGGCTCACTAGGTATTTTCTGCTATAAATAGAACTGCTAGAGTAATTTATGAGCAAATATACTACATTGTTTTTAGAAAGTAGGAGTTCTTTCTAATTTGGCTAAACTCATAAAATGTTTGATTACTTTTGATTAAGAACACAGTAAAAGAAATAATTGCAAATATATTTTGTAAAGATGCTAGAACACAAATGATTGGTACCATGTTATCTGGCTTCTTGACATCTGTTAAAAAATATCATCTCTGAGCAAAGAATGGTCTGGTCATTTGAGCACAAGGTGGAGATCTAGAAGCTCATATCTTCTAACTCGTGTTTCCGTAGATGTGGGACAAGAGGAGTCGTATACGAAGAGATTCAGGCATCTGCCAGTCCAGAAGGGTTTGGGTTTTCCATAGATCCCATGAGAGATAGGTCAGCCTCATGTGCTTGTTCCAGATAACCTAGGACATTTATTATGACACTACATTTTTATAGTTAAGTATCTCAATCATTCCTTAATCTCCCTTTTCCATGGTTTAATTACTTTAAAATGGAAAGATTACATTTTTTGTACCCAATAGCATCTCTAGGGTAGTGGATGAATGAATGAATGAGTTGGAGATATCCTGAAGTTGCAAGGCACTAGCAACAATATGCTGCGAGCATTTATCTCAGAAAATTTGGTGAGTCTAGACCTTTACTCTTCTATGACCAAATTAGTCTTCTTGTAGGGAGAATGACACCAGAGTGGGTGGTATATGATAGTGAAGACCTTTGAGAAATTCTGCCAACTCAGCTGAAGGAAAGTAAATAAACCACAACAGATGTGCTCCAGCTACTTCTGTATGAAACACCAATTAAAAGGAATTTCCCCAGGTCACCTTTCTTTTCAGAACAGCTTCATGGGCAGCAGCCAATTTTATTTAGTGGTGGACGTGAACTCAGAGATAACACAGAAGAGTAAGGAACCAAACATATTCCTGTGCTGGCTTTCCTGCTTGTTGCAGCAAGTCCTTTGTCTGAAGCTTGCTAGGAAGTGGAAGTAGTAGTACATATTCACATCTACAGGCAAAAAGAGTATGTTCTGTTTTCAGCAATATTTTTTGATTAAGGTGTTTTATTGTGAGCAAGTGAATGTAATAGCCTGAACTATTCCCACAAAAGCAAGATAATGAGGATCTTTCCAAGGAGCTGTTCCATGCTTCCAGACATCTCTCACATCTTTTCCATCTGAGTTTCATATCCTTTCTCATCCTCCAGTGTCTGGGAACTCCATGAGTTCTAACTTTTTACCTCTCTTTTTCATTCCTTAATTCAATACTGATTTCTCCATTCAGAGCAAATCCACAAATAAATTTCGGGTCTGTCCCTCTGCTCATAGTTCTGTCCATCGGAAACCATTGGGAAATTGTCTTATTGAACAAAATTCCAGAAATAATTAATAAATAAATCTGAAAAATTAATCTACACTCTCTCAAGCTCTCAGTCTACTTTGGGTCATGTTCATGCCTTGACCTCAGACCCACCTCCTGCTAAATGTAGGCTTAAGTTAAAAATTGGCTAAAAAGGGCTTGAACCACAACAGAAAATGGAGGTAGAAAAGGGAAACAATGATAGCAGAATTTCCGCGTTTGGTCCCTTTTGTGTATAGATTATATTATAATTATGTTTTCTGTACTTTTTTGCTTTCTCTCCTTCAGTGCTGGAACATTACCTGTCACATTCCGGTGTCTTGAAGAAAATCTAGGCATTGATAAGCGTGTAACAAGGTTTGTTCTTCCTGTTGGAGCAACTATTAACATGGATGGAACTGCCCTTTATGAAGCTGTGGCTGCCATCTTCATAGCACAAATGAATGGAATTGATCTGGATGGAGGCCAGATAGTTACTGTGAGGTTAGTTCAAAATACCTGTAGGCTTTGTTTCTACATACTGTAAATTGTGAAGCTTTGGGTTGTGTATGATCTTAGTAGCTGTGGGATTCACTGGGAAATCCATGTATTTCTAATAATGATTGCAAAGGAATGTCATATACATAGGTTCTGTTCTCTGGTGACATACTTTCTTCATCATTTGCAGCCTTAGTGCATGCAGGTAGTGTTGTACACAGTTCTGAAGTTGGCAATATAACATTCTCTGTCCAATGCAATGTTTTTTTTTTAGTATAGAGGGGTGATACAAGTAATATATGGGGCATTAAGGTTCTAGACTTTATTTGTTTATGTAGAATGGAATAAAAATTATACCAAAATACATATCCATGTATTTATGTTTGCTTGTACTTTTTCTATGACTTTGGTGAATAGCAAGCAAAGTGGACTGAGAATGGCCCAGCCTGAGGGTGAGATTGCCTGCAGCATGGTCTGGATACTCCCAGACTTCTAATCTCTAACCCAGCAAATATTAGCTTTAGTCTTTTTATATCAAGTTGTCATATATAGAACTAAGCTAAATATCTGGAAGAATAGACACAGTAAAAATGGATAAGAGTGATTGAAGACCGTTTACTGTAATAGAATTTTAAGACCTATTAGGTAGGCTGACTAATAAAAAACAGTAGCAAAGTTATGACTGCTGCAGCTAAAAGTTGCTTTACAATGGAAAACTTGATGGATACCAGGCCTAACATTTTGAATAGTTAAAATGGAAACCACAAGTGAAGTCTGCCAAGTTTGCCTTCTTCCTGTAGTTTTCACCCACCCACCTACCTTTCTTTTATTAAACCCTTTGAACACTAAAGAAACTCCTGCAAAGGGATGTCTAATTCTATGTTTCCTGCCCAGTTATACTAGTTCTACATTTTCCATTTCTTTACTTCCTGTCCCAACCCCTGAAATAGTAAAGCCAAGGTTTGTAAAAGGTTCAGGGCTGTTCCTGATGAAGGCACATGCTAGACCTGCATGATGCATACTTGTGGCTAAGACTGAAAACAGTCATTTCAGAGATGCCACATATTAAATTAAATTGAGACCAGAGAAATTCTAGTCAGGAATCAGCTGTTGTCCAAGAGATTTGGTAGGCCTGAACCTGAGTTGCTCCTGTTCACCTCCTTTGTGGGACTGACCTATTAGCTCCTCCTGATCTCACCATTTCAAGTCTGGTCTAGCCAGCTTTATGACTCATATTTACTAAACAGATGGCAACCTTGGGCTATCTGTAAGAAACCCATTGATTCTCCTCGATGCAGTATAGCATTTTTGCTACAACAATATGCCAAGAAATATCTCTTGAGGTGGCAATACAAATGAATGAAAGGTTTTTGAGTTTTGTCCATAAATCCAGTTTGTGATACTGAAGATAGACAAATGACCCAGAAATAAACTCACAAAGACAAAAATTAGCCTTTGACCAGCCTTGGTTACTTCATATTGGTCACGTAGATCCTCTGATTTCCTGTCTTCTTTGGGAGAGGGTGATCTTGGAAATGGTAGCTAAGCTGGACTCTGGTTAGACCTGTACAATGCTAGCTTCAATTCCCTCCAGGTCTCTAAGCACTGCTGTGGGAAGGTTGGCAGAAGCATTTACTCACAGATGCTTGAGGAAATCAAGGGAGGAAACTCCCTTACCAATTCAAGTTGGAAGTGCCTGAGGAGCTGACACCATGCGCAGAGCCTGACAGCAGAGCAGAACATCCTGCCTGCATATCTGCTGGACCTATCTGGGTGTTTAGTAGGCCAGCTTGCACTCTAATCCAGACACCTGAGAAACACATTGCAGCCTGGATTGTCTGGATCAGACCCAGCCACCTGCCAACTCTAAATCAGGCTAACTTCCTCACAGGTTAGTTCTGTGGCTAGCAGTGGAGGATTTCTCACACAGAGACCTTTTTCCCTTACTTCTGTGATGGGAGCACTTTCAGATTTGTTGGGTACACCAACAAAAGTACAACCATGTTACTCATCTTGGTGTTTCAAACAGATAACTTCTCTTTTTTCCTTTTTTCTTTATTCTTTTCTCCTTTTTTCTTTCCCTTTCCTTCTCTTCCCTATTTTTCTCCCCTTGTCTTGTTATCTGACAAATTTATTTTCCATTCTCCATATGATTGAACAATGATGTTGTTATGGCCTAGGTGGTGGTACTTCTACAAACATTTGGAGTATAGACATTCACTCTACTGGTTTTTGTCAAAAAATAAAAGAGAAATAAACAAAGACAGGTTTGGATTTATGAAATAATCAGGTGAATTTTCCTTTTTCTTTTAGGGTGATTTGTATCTAGGCTTGGTACACCACTGGCTTGTACTGTGGAAGTTTTGCATACTAAGACTTTTTACTCTCCTGTAACTTGATAATAAACACTTTCTCTCAGCCACTGCCTCACAATTTGATCTTCAAGTACCATAAATAAACAGAAATGAACTACCCTGAAAATTATACCTGTAGCCACTAAACATCAGCATGTCTGGGTGACCATAACTTGGGCTTCAACACCCTGGATGTGTGGCAGAGCTCAGAACACCAGGTCAAAGATTTCAGTGTCATAACCAACTTACTGAAATTAAAACTCTCAGGCAACTGTCTTGGAACTTTCAGAACAAACCCCATAGGTCTGGCCTCTGCTAATAAATAGTTTTGGAGAAACTCAAGCATGAAAACTACATCCTGAGTTTACCATGGTTTATCATATAGTCATCAGTTTTCTTGAAAGAACTCATTAAAAAATAAGACTTTTTTAATGATGACGTGAGTACACAATGAAAATGTGTGTTCCTCTTGACATTACCCCCGTTTCAATTTTGTTTTTGCAGTTTGACCGCCACCCTTGCAAGTGTTGGAGCTGCCAGTATTCCCAGCGCGGGACTTGTCACTATGCTGCTGATCCTCACTGCAGTGGGTCTCCCTACCCAGGACATCAGTTTGCTTGTTGCTGTTGACTGGCTTTTGTAAGTTGTGCTGACTCCACTGCAGAGTGCAGAGAAAGTAGTGATGTAATGCTTGTCTGTTATGCCTTTCAGCCATTGATCTTAAAGAACTGTAAGACTCTCCTCTGCAGATGAAACAAGGGAGGAAATAGGCTATTTGATGAAACAGCAGACACTGAAAGCAGCTTCTCAGGTCGTACAAATTGCTATAGAGCTATTGAAGTCAGTCTCTGTGAGGCAAGGGTCTTGTAAGACCCTTGGGGTCAGGCTTATATGTTTTCTTCTTCCTAATGATGCCTGTCCATCACAGGCATAGCTCAAGAGCACTTTTCTGATCTTTGCTTTCCTGTTTCTGTTTCTTATAGATCTGGTCTAAAATTAAGGATGAATGGTGAAAATGCAAGTTCCATCAGGATGTTATCATCAAGTTACAGGGTGATTTGGGCATCTGTACTATCAAATATTTTATGCTTATAGTGGGGAAATTCTTATTTCTTTTTGTACATAAGAAAGTAAAATACTTCTGAGCAAGAAACTGTTGTAGAGCAGGATATAAACCAAAGACAAATAAGAAAACAAACTAAAACAGAGAAGGTAATTCCCTTTTACTGACAGATCCCTCAAACTGGAAAGACAGACACTAATTTTCCAGAACTTGAGATCAAACCCCTTCGCTGCCATTGCAGGTCCTCCAAGAAGAAACAGCAACTATGGTTTTCCAAGGCTCTTGTTCTCCAACATTTGAATACAGAAGATGTAAATACAGACAGAGCATACGCCAAGCCACAATCTTTCTTGTGTTGTCATTTGCCAGCATATATATCTCTCTGTCACCTGTGCAAAGCTGACAGCAACTTAGTAGTCCTCTAAGTTGTACAGGTCTCTAGAGACTTTTATATTGTCCTGTACTGCTGCAGCGCAGTGTGTTCTGGTCAACAACCATCTCTCCCCTAATATTCTTTAATGTAGCAAAGATGTACGTTTCTGTTGTGCCAGGCATGGTGCCCAAAAGGGGAGATATAAGTACCTCTCTGTATTATTTGTGCATTTCCTCCTACACTAGCAGCCTCAGATGCCTGCTTGTGGTAGCTTTCAGTCCCAGATACCCTACAAAATTAAGCAAGAAGGAATAACGGAGTTGAGAATGTGAAGATAAAACAGAAAATTAATTTTCTGTCATTATGCTTTGGCTTTTTGAGAAGAATAGAAGAACTGGGTCAATCCTCTGACATGTTTTGGATCTGCTACTACACTCTATTACCTATCTTGTCACTAAGAGTTGTGAAGAATAGCTTGTATCTTTGATTTCTGCTCCACGGAAAAAAAAATGAAAGAGGAATTTACAGCTTGGGAAGGCAAAGGGAAAAGATGACTTACATGCTTTATATGTAACTGAATATCATGATACGTGACTCAAGAATAGTGAAAAGAGGCAGGGTTCAGCCGTCAGAGTACAGCTGGTCTTGTATTCTGTGGGTTTACTGTGTGTATGAGGTCACAGTTGTAAACAGGAAAGTGGCATAAGAATCTGCAGCTAGGAGGAGGAGAGCAAGATGGAGGTGCATACTCATTTTAAATATGTTTTTGTTGGCTCTCAAAGTAAGGCAAATAGGTAGGTTTCTGCAGCTGGCAGGAGGATGTTCAAGAGGAGCCTGTGGTTTATTTGGTTCTTTAGGGAAATGTCATTTAAAAATATTCTTCTGGTCTGAGAAGCTCTGCCCGTACTACCAAACCTCAGAGTTGTAAGTTTACCAGCAGTCTTATCCACTAGTAAGTGTTGCATTTCAGGCCCAGCTTCAGCTAGCTCATCCAACCCTGTTTAGAAAATAACAATGTCTGTACTGTGGAGACTGGCAAAATGACCTTTCAGCATAAACAGTTGGGTTTGGATCCTTCTGGCCTAACCAGCAGCAGTGCAATTGCAGTGTGATTCAGAATTGAAAGGTAGGGGGAAAAGAGATGAAAAAGGAGATGAAAAGCTCTGTGTCATATGTTGAGAAGTTAATAGAAAGTTTGTTGGTGCCAGTGATGTGCTAATTAATGTATGTTCAAAATCTGATAGCTTTATTTTCCATCTACGGTGGTAGTGTTGTGGTAGCCACAGTGATCTACTGAGACGTGGAAGACAGTGCTGCAAACATTGCTGATGTTAAGAAAAGGCACACAAGGTAACTTTTGAGCAAGCTTTTGGGCACACAAACCAGACCTAAAGAATATCTGAAATGAAAGGTCATAAAGAGATTCTTTACTTACAAACATTGCCTTCTGCCATTTCTTTACATCATCAAATAATGTTACATCAATATTTCTATCAGAATGTAGAAGAGAAAGGTATAAAAATAAATATTTAACACCCAATTCCAGCCACTTTTCTGGAACCAGTGTGTAAATGCAATCAGCCATGTAGAAATATTTTGCGTAGCTCTTTATAACATTTCAGTTCCAGATAATGCAAGATTTTAAAAAATGCCCTACTCTGTGATTTTTTTTCAGTGTTTCTGATGAAAGAAAATATCAGAACATCAATTGGTTTTACAATACTACCATAATCTGAAACTGTGATCTTACCAAAGCCAGTTTTGCAGGATTTGGTCATGGTGTAACACAAAGCTTATTTCTGATTATCCGTAAACTTGGCACTCTGCCCTTCAAATTAAAGCCAAATGCTTTCTGTATAGATTTCTTCTCAAGCCTCTCCAATATATAGAGATTAGGTTGCTCAATGATTCCCCCTCCCACGCGAACATACACAGTGTGAGCTTTTTCACCAGGCAAGTTTCCCAAGATTTCCCAACTTTCATAGTTTCTCGGTTTAAAACTAAGCACAACATAACAGTGACATTTAATAGGACAGTAATTATATGCCAACAGCTGGATTAAAACCAGCTTCTTTTGCTTTGGCCAGAAGCTGGCTACTTCCCAGATGTGAGACTGACAAGCTTAGCAAATACTATAGCACAACCTCAAATATAGTGAAGAGAGAGGAATTAGAGAAAATGGGCTTGGACGGCTTATCCAATATTTAAACCATCATTCAGTAATTCACAAGGAGGTTGCCTGAGTTCTGACCCTGTTCCTGACTTGGATCTGAATACAGGATATTCAGAGCCAGGTGACATCTGTATCTTATGAACAGGGCCTTTCATAAATTGAATTAAATTATAGGGAAGACCTCCTGTTTTCTATAATGACAGAAAGGTAAGGCAAGTTAAACATGTTACCTGGTCTTTGACTAAGCAGCTGTGCTAAGATTTTAGTCTTTCTAAAATCTAGTAAGGTTGATATACTAGGTTTTCAAGCTTTCAGGGAACAAGAGTAACTTTTTTTGCATACTAGCATGCTTTGTAAGTACTATGACATTAATAACAAGGGGGCTTGATTCAGTTCTTCTTATTTCTGTTCCTTTCATCTGCATTATTAAGCTTCCGGTTCTGATTTATTCCACTTTGAGGAGATTGCCCTCATCAAGATTTAAAGAATTACTTCCCAATTACTCCAAAGCCCATTCTCACCAGATGATGTGTTGGCTCTTGAGAGAGAACTATGACTTTCAGTCCCATTACTCCTCTCAGAAGCTGTTACGGACAATACAGAAGTAGCTGTGTTGGTGCAAGTTATTTACTAGACTGCAACTTTCCTATAGTGATTTTATTTGCATCATTCCAGCATAGCTGGATTCATTTGGTGGGTTTGTTTGTTTTTTTTTTAACAAAAGAGTAAGTACAGTCTTCTTTGTTCTTCATAGGACATTCTTGGTCCCAAAAGAAGTCAGTGGCACTTTGCTGTTGATTCCTGACAGCCAAGATTCTGTCCTTTCTGTTGTAAGGAACTTACTTTGGTTCACACAGTATAGTGTGTTCTGCAGCAGTGTGCAAGTTGTATGACTGGATCTCTTGGGTGGTAGTACATGCACATGGGCTGGAGCATCTCCTCAAATGACACTTTCAGAATTTGAATCGTGTCTCAATTATATTTATGTATCCTCTCCACCTTAATTTATTGTCATCCTTCATCATCTGGCATCAGTGAATCCTTTCAAAATTTAATGCCACTCATAGCTTTTTGTGGAGCTATATTGCTGGGTTCAGTATATTTTAAGCTCTTAATTAAAAATTACACTTGGTAATATTTTCCTATTTTGCCACTCTGACCGGGTTTTAGAGTGTTTTCTCTTCACAGGCATGAAGTGAGAGCTGTATAAACATTGAATTTGTGTGGAGCAAAACTGGAATGCTGTTTTCCTTCTATGGGTTGTTGGTTTGTTTGTTTTTCAGGGGGATTATTGTAGGTTTGTTTTTTTTACTGATGACCAAAACACCCAACAAAACAAACAACAAAAACTGCTTCAGCTGAGATACTATACGGTAAACTCCATTCATGTAAGAATGATAACGTAGAGAAGGAAAGGAGAAACTTGAAAGGGAATACAGTTCTGCAGCTGGGAAATGCAAATTTAAAGATATTTAGAGCAAAAATGTTAAAAAGGGCTCAAAAGTTTGTATGGCCATGAATAGGCATGTGTAATGGATGTTTATATAACTAGGGTAGGTTTTTTCCTCAGTGTTCTACAGGAAAAGATGCCACTAAAATCTAGTACCAGAAATACTAGAGAGGGTGTTTTCAAATTAATCACTGTCATGGGAAGTGAGATCTTGCTTGCTGGCTTTTCTATCACTTGGCAAATGCCCACATTGTTCAACCTGCCCATTTTGTGTAAATGAGTCTTCGTGGGTATACCTCTGAGAATTAGTCAGTGTAATCTCTTCTCTGACCTATCTGGTAAAGCCAAACTTGGTTGCTGCAGCAGCTTTAAATTGCAACCCTCAGCCAAAAGGTTTTTGGGAGACTTATGTTTAGTTCAGTTATGAAGAAGCAAATTAGATTGTAAATTATTTCAGTGTGTGTAAAACAGCCTGCCTGCAGAAGCAAAGAGAGCAGAAGCCCATAGTCCTGCAGTGCTCTGTAAGGCCATCTCCCATTGCTGCAAAACTGTGGGCAGCTTTGGGGCAGAATTCTGAAATCCTGGAAAATACACAACCGTAACTTCACTGCTGACAGATAGAGCTACACTCTAAAAACAAAACGGGAGAAAGGTGGCATGTCTGTCCAATGGCATCCTGTCCTGGAAGTGCCAACAAACACATTTCTTTGTAATGAAGCGTGCAGACCTCTTTTGGCACCCTCGCACACCGAGGGGCACTTGTTGCTGAAATGCTGGCCCAGGCTCATAATTTTGTAGGCCATGACCTATATTTGGTTGGCTCCTATGCCAGCCACTGGCATACAGTAGTGAGTGGGCATGCTGCCACGCTAGCAGATGACCATCTGTAAAGATGGTGCCAAGAGAGGAGTTTTGATGGCCTGAACCTTATGGAGATGTTTCGGGCCTTCCCCCCCCCCCCCCGAACAGTTCACTCACTGAGAATAAAGGGAGAGGCTGTTTGTTAATCTGTCCAGAAATGAGAACACTTCATCAGATCCAAAATCCTTTTCTCTGGCTGTGTTAATTTCAGTACTCCGATAAATTCAGACTAAAACAAAGGCCAGTGATGTGAGCCTGGCACCCTGACATTGAAACCTCCAGCGCCAGAAGCAGGCACTGGGGAGATCTCAGTCAAGCACAGCTCTGCAGTTTGGCTGTGTCTCTGGTGCAGGCTCCTTGCCAAAATCCATGAGTATGAACAGCTGGGACATGAGAGTATGCACATCCTCCCTGTCTGAACAAGTCCCCTGGGAAAGCAGGCTTTTTCAATTTCACTTGAAAGCTCCCATCTTTCCGTTTGAAAGATGCGCTACATTTTCTGAGATAAGTGCGGTAACTGTAATGTTAACAGGGCTGCCGTGTCCTACTTTTCCTTCCTCTCATGCCATTCACCCTCTGCCTTTTCATTCTTTTGTAGGGACCGGATGAGAACGTCAGTCAATGTAGTGGGGGATTCTTTTGGTGCTGGCATTGTCTACCACCTTTCCAAGGCGGAACTTGACACCATTGATTCCCATCATAAAGGGCATGAAGACATTGAAATGATCAAGACTCAGTCAATCTATGACGACATGAAAAATCATAGGGAAAACAACTCAAACCAATGTGTTTTTGCAGCTCACAACTCAGTCATAGTAGATGAGTGCAAGGTACCTTTCACATTTATGGATATTGAGACATGTATATAGCACTGCATGCTTTATTTTATCTTATTTTTTAACCTGCATGTATTTTTCAAATCGTTCTGCAAATAACAATGTGACAACAAGGTCCATGAACCCCAGACATTTTGAATGAGTTTGAGCAGTTCAAAAGACAGTTTTTTGTACTCTTCATAAAAGTTGTCATTTGAGGGGGAAAAGTATCATGTACATTGTTTACATATCTAAAGGCAAGATGCAGCGTATTATGGAATATGCCAAGACGCAGAGAATATGGCATCACCTTCTATGGACATTTACTTATTTTTTTTATGGCAACAGAAAACTTAATTGCCAACCCAGATGAAGGATAGCTGCAATTCAGATATGGGTGTTGTCATTTGCTGACTGCCTTCCATGATATGCTGTTCAGAGATGGACATGTTGAATGCACTTTAGCATCAGAATGCTTCTGCACTCGTACAGCATGCTTAAGCTTTGCTTCTGTCATCGTTCCTGCATCATTAAGACACAAACATCATATTCTCTCTCTAATCCTTGCTATAACTAACGTGGATTCTTAATAGTATTAATAACATCTTGATCAGAGCAAAGTGAGCTTGAGAAACCCCACCAGCTGAATGAGAGAACAGTTGGGGAGGTTAGGAGTTAAAAGTTTTGCACCAGTACGATGGGGCAGTTTAAAATCAAAGGAGAGTTTTTGAAAAGGAGGAGAAAGAGAGTGAAACAAGTTGGAGCTTTTAATTTCATAGTCTTTTAAAAAAATTATTAATATCTCCTTCCAGTCTCAGATTTTCACAGATCCAGGTCAAGCTAGAAAGCAATAACCCATTGATGCAATACTTGCTGCACTTTTTTTTTTCCTCCTTCCATTTCTCTTATCACTTCCCTCAGCTGAGGCAATAGGCGACCTCAAAAATACAGATTAATGATGTGGTATGTCCTAAGCACACACTTGGATTAAAATTTGGGACCAGTGATTTATAAGCTAGAAATGTTTGTCCTTTTTCATTGTTTTAGGTTTGCTCTGCTTGTGATCTCATTTTGCACTTTTAAACTCATGAAAAGAGCCAGGGTTTGCTGGATTGAGCACAAGGCTGATTTTGAGTAGGTCACTTGTCTGCTTATCTGTCTTCAAGCTGCCATAAGGATGTGATGTTATGGCCTACTTTATAAGCTATGAATATATGCTGACACTCACAAAAATTCTGGATCATGTTGAAGTGGTCTGCACCTCCCAAGTGTTAGAGTAGCAAAAGCAGCAGAGTGTAGGATTTGGGGGTTCAAAACAGCCAGCTGTTAAATCTGAAGAGACATCTCTTTATCCTGTCAAATGCACTTGCGGGTTGAAAAGCTCACAGCAACTCTGGTCAGAATTTGGATAAAGCTGATCTGCTAGCATGCCCTTTCCATTTACTTTCTGTAATATAGTCCATGTATAATGCTAGTAGCTTATAATTTTGCATGGTCAATGTATGTTTTTAATTAGTAGTTTACATTTATATGGGGGTAGAGTGGTTGTTATTGCACAATATTTTTGTATATTTTTTTTTATTATATTGCACATGATTCTGTGAATTTCATTTCTGAATAAGCTGTTCATTCCTGTATTTGCATGTTTCCTCCTTTCAATTATCTAAGAAAAAGCTTGACTTTGTTTCAAAAATCAGTGCATTTTGTCATATTTCCATGTCCCAATGCTTCCATGCATCCAGTTTATCCAGCATGGGGAATTTCAGCTCTGTCTTTAAGTTTTCATTTGAAGCTGAGGATGTTAACTTACAAGGTAAGTTAGGAAAGAGTGAGACATTTAGAATTATATGAAAGGTTCTCTCACATTTATAAAGACGGAGATCAGTTCTGTAAAGTTAGAAACATTTTACCTTTTCAAAGTTTCTTTTTGTCATTTGGCTGAACCTATCTTCCTTGAAGCATGGTTTTATTTTAGTGATTTGTGGGATGCAACATACCAGACAGTGTTTACTGTGCATTGGTAGATCAATTCCTAAAAATCCCTTAAAACCTAAAAATTTTAGGAGGCAAGAGTGGTGTTTTGCTCTACATTGTGTGAGAGAAACATAGCATTACTATGAATCTTTGGTCTGACCTATAATCAATATCTTTCACTGCATTGTTAGAAATGGTGGTGTGATGAAACGTACTTCCACAGGGTATTTTTTCCTCCATTTCTTCAAAGGCAGTATAATTGTAGGTGACTTTCTATAGATCTGTGATTATTCTGGCCTTGCATATTTTTCATGTCCTTGGATCAAGCATCCTGCTTTGCTAAGAAATTACACTAAAAAGAATATGACTTTCTATATTAAAAAAAAGTAATGTTTTATAAATAATCCAGAGAAATCAATAGAAGATAGAAAGGAGTAGAATCTGAAACATTTAATAAAAAAAAAAAAAAAACCAACCAACAAAACCAACCCTACAGCAAAGGCTAAGAAAATATGGAACTTTTTTCCTACTGCTAATGTTTTCTAGTCAGTATAGTAAATGAAGAGGAGTCTCACTATTTGGGAGTGTTGTGAATGCTGAATAAATACATTTTACATGTATAATAAGACATGGTGTATGCAATTCCTGTAAATATCATTGTATTCCATATGAAACTCATAATTTTTCTTGTCAAAGTGCCTTGGCCTTTAAGTCGGTTGTTGATGATAATTACTTGCAGGTAACACTGGCAACCAATGGCAAATCTGCAGACTTCGGTGTTGTTGAAGAAGAGCCTTGGAAACGTGAAAACTAAGGGAAGAGATTCCTAGCTCCATCTTTAATAAGCCCTGAAGCTATCTTCTGGCAAAAGATATCACTATTAAAGAAGATTTCCTCTTTTTTCTATTTAACATCTACAGTTTCTGCTTACTTAATTTCTAAACTGAAACTTAGCAAAGATCTCATCAAGTCATTGTAGTGTCTTTGCCAAGCAATGATCCATAACCATCTGTCTTCCTTGTGTTACTGTTTGGATGATGCAGCTGGAGAATATTCCATGCAGTGCAATGTGCTCTTGCCCGCCTCCCCTTTCATTCAAGACACAGAGAATGTAAATGCTGCAAAATGGGAAGATCAAAGTGCCAGTATGGTTCACTACAGGGACTCAGGGTCACAAATACAAGAGAAACATAACACCACATAAACCGTCAAGTGTTTTGGTGACTCTTGTGGCATACCTGATCTATTTAGCGCTGTATGGCTAAAATATCTTTTGAAAATGTCCATAAAGATTTCTATTTGTTTTAATAACAAGCACTGTATTTTTGTGCCTAGCTGTACTTTAAACTGAACTTAGATCCAGGGGCAAGATTAATGCATAGAAGTCAATAAATTATCCCAGACAGGTTGTTAGACGAGAACAGCCAACACTTGGAATCAAGACAAGACCTTGATTTGTATGTGCATGTGATGTGTTTGTATCAGCAGTCCTGGGGCAGGTGCAACCTTAATTTTATGATGGGGCTGTGCTGCTTTGTGACTGCAATGCATCATATAATGCAAGACAGTATTATCGCAGCGGTGGTAGATCCTTCACTAAATCTATGCCTGATGTACAAAATACAGATTCCCATGGGTTTAGTTATGCCATTCTTAATCCAAGTAGCACCTCACTATTCACCCTGTTCCATTGATGTCAGAGGGACTCCTCACATGGACAGGACTACTCAAGTAAGGTACTACTAAGATTGATCACAGATGTCATGATTGGGTACTTGATAATGAGCTATAAACAAAGTCTGAATCTATTACTCTAAGAAATTGAGAGCTTTTGAATGTGATCATCGGTAGCATTTGGTATAAAGTGCAAGCCATCTTTCAAGTATATGTCATATTTCAGAGAATGGCTAAATCCTGCATTCATTGCTAATCCAAATTCCATGTAAGGTTAATAGACTTTGATCATGGTTAGCACTGAATGAATAGTAAAGCAGAATTTCAGGATTTAGACCAGTACATTGACCAGTACATTCATCTCTCTCTCTTTCTTTTGCAGAGTAACAGTTCATATAACTCTAAAGTCAGAGAAGTGTTTTTTAGAGCACATGTCATCTGAATTAACGACATGGTGTTTTGTCAACACATTATGGCTGACTCATCCTGTCAGAAGAAATTACAGTCACAGTAATTGCCCTGTGAAATGTTTTTAAAGGTGCTTGTTAATACTCAGCAATTTTAAGACACTGGTGAGTGCCATTATACTATTAGCAATGTTGTGTAGCAAAGCTGAGCCACATGGCCTTGGGAGGTTCCACCCACAGATCAAGCTTTGTGCAATTTTTGGGGGATCTTTCAGAGGTTCTTTGAATGAATCAGAATATGAGCATACAGTGAACTTAAAAATGGCAGAAAACAGAGTTGAAACACTTATGGAAACAGACCATCCAGTGTCTGTACTCAGACCTATCATGGGTTTAAACAGGAATAATATTTTTAACTGTAGAGTAGTATTTGGCTCTGTAGAAGCTGTTAATATATACATATAATCTGCTTCTGCTCATCTGCATTCGTATAAGTATCTCCAAAAATGCACATCAACCTGAGCCAGCCAAGTCTCCTTGCATGATTAACGATGTGCAAGATCAAGTCCGTTGTCAGAGTACCGCTCATTTAAGCATTTGTCGTCATGGAATATTTTTCTTGCCATTGTATTTTTGTCCTCACTTGCATGCCATGGCTGCAATCCTAAGCAAAATGGCCTGTGTATTTGAACAAATATTGAGCCACTGTGAATCCTGTAGACCTCTAACATGGAGACCTTTTCCAGAGGCCTCCTGATGCATCTTAAGGTGTTTTTTATATTTTGTGAGGGAAGGAATTGTAAGATATTCAGAGAAGTGATAGGCAGGTTGTCTTCTTCAGTCATTGGTATTAACATAGCCAGAGTTAGCCTATAGCTAGCTGCTGCTGCTCCCAATTTGCATTCAAAGACGTTATTACCACTGGGTTATGTGCCAGAAAAGTGCCTGGATGGTAGTTCTATCCACAAATAACGCACAGTGTTTACCCCCATTTATATCCACCATCTTCCCTGTAGCAGTTTCTGAGGAGCAGCCACACCGATTGCTTGCCTTGAAAGTAGTTTTAGAAAAGTAGTCTGTACACTTTTAGCTGTCATTTGAAAATGTTTAGCAGTTGGAAACAAATAGCAATGCCAGCAACATGTGACTAGGCAGCTCCACAAAATTCCATATTGAGAAACACTTAGAATATGCTTACACTTACCCACTTGGGATGTACTGTCCTTTGAAGAGAGCTTGTTTGGATGGAGACTAGTGAAGGAAGCATTTGGATGCTAGAGAAACCTCACCCACATGAAGCAGAATAATTCTGGGTCTTTTGATAGAACTAGAATAGCAGACTGTGATTTTAAAATAGTAATTCTGTAGATACAGTAACTCAGGGACGTATCAAAAGATAATTACAATGGTATTTCTGTTTAAATGTGGATGTGGGAGAGCTGTTGGTTTTGGTATACTCCTCTGCTTTAAGCTTGACTGAAAATTTAATGTAGTGTTATTCCATCACAGCACTGGATTTAACCATCAAAACGCTTTCCATTTCTCTGGGAAAATGTAACTCATTCTTGGCTTGCATTTCTTGATTTGCTCATTCCACATGAGGCTGGGTTGCTACTTAACTAAACAAACAGAAAATAATCCAGGGACCAGCCACTTCAGCTAATACAAGGTTCATGTTTCATCAGGCAGTACTGGTTACTGGCCAGTCTCTTTTTAGTTTCACTAGGAGTGTTGATGCGTTGATTTGCATCTGGCAAATTTTTGCATTTGTTTGCAGTGCTGGGGTGGCAAAGTTAAAGGATAAGCACAGCAGAAAGTGATTTGTTTCCAGTGTAGTTCCTAAACAAATTAACATTTGTTTTTGCATTCATCTTGTTTGCTGCTCTTGTCCCAGTTCCCCACACCCTTGTCTGTGCAACTTTAATATCCTTTGCCCTTTGGATTGCTGACATCACACTGGCACATGGAAAAGTCCAGACCAGGCAAAGACTCAGTTAATTGCATGCTTAATTAAGTACATGCTTATGCATTTGCTTTATGCATTACTGCTGGAGCTAGGTCGGCATTCTCTGAATATCTGTTCGTTGAAACTAAAGCATGCTGTATGTTAAAACTACAGAAGAGGTGGGGCACTTTGCTGCTGAATTTGTTTCTTCGTTGCTTCCCTTAGAAGGCAAAGGCGTCACCAAGCATTGTAAGAAACATACGTGGGTCTTATACACAAAGGTGCTGCAAATAGGCAGGGGATAAGCCATTTGAATGATATTATGGGATGTGCTCCTTCCATTTGAATCGGTGAGAAACTCCGTATGACTTTGTGATTGCTGTAGTAAAACCTGTGCCTGCAGTGCTCTGACTACATGAAGGCCCCACTGAAACCTATGGAAGTCATTGGCTTCCAGGAAAGGTTGAGTCCCTTCCTGTCTCCATTAAGTTATAAGACATTTCACAATCCCGTCCTAGGGAATAGTCTTTGTCTACTCTAGATAATGGCATTGATTGTCACATCCAAAATATTTCTGCCAAGATGCTTCTTTTTTTGCCTAATTGTTTCAATGCTACAAGTCCAGTGATGAATTTAAAACTCACCACACACAAAAAAAAAAAAAAAAAGAAAAAGAAAAAAAAAGATCACTATCATCACATTTTTTTCCATTTCTTCCCTGAGATACAGCTGATCTCCATTTCTTTGTCAAACCACATGGAATTCCAAACTTGGTGCCATTTTAAAATGTACAAGTAAAGTAGATTTCTGATTTGTTCTCCATCACTCCCAGGGTCATTACTTTTCCAGCAGTAGATACTGAGAAGAGCAGACTGTTCATCTGAGAAGCTGCAGCAACAGCATTTGAACAAATTTGTTCTGGCAACTGCCTGGATTTTCTTTGCTTCCTTGCCTTCACTCGTGTTGTTGCAGCCTTGTTGTAGCAACACAGCAGCAATCGCACAAATCCCCCAAACCATAGGCAGTATTAAACCTCACCCCTGGCATTCACTTCTGTAATTATCTTTAAAAAGGCTCTGAGCTTTAGTATGAAGCTCAGAAGAATCCTTTTGTGGAGATGTAAATGTATAACTGTTTCTCGCTTCGTTAAGTTCCATTTGTCTATTTTTATTGCTTCATTGAAGTTAATTTACAGAAGGATAAATAAGGGTACTTTATAAAAAATGTACTGTAATATTATTCTGTTATGAGCCAGAAGACTATCCTTGATTTTGTTACTGTGACTTCTAAGGCCATGATTAAGATTATTTTTTTTCCTATTAGTCATTATGATAGGTGTATAGTCCATTGTGACAATTCACCTTGGCTATAATTCACCATATAAGACTTTGTCAAATCTCCTGTTCCCAGAAGAAAGCACTCTCAGGAAGAGGAGTTACTTTCTTCTCTCCAGTCATATTGATGACTTTGAAGGAAAAATATTTACCCAATTTGCTTTTTCTGAATAATGACATATATGGAGTGTAGCTATGAGAAAAAAGTAGTGTTAAAAAAAAACCAAAAAACCAAAAAAAAAAAAAAAAGAAAAAAAAAAAAAAAAAGAAAAGGAATTGGAATTGGAATACTGAAGTGTCAAAGAAGGCAGCCTAGCTGTAAACAAATTGTTCAGATTCTTCATTGTTTTTTTGAAAGTGTTATGTCCTTGCTCACAATTTACCTGGAACAATGTATTTAGTGCATAGTCCTTCCAAAGTCATCGATCTTTCTTCCTGAATAGACACCAAGGCTGTGTCTCTTCTTGGTCCCCAGACAAAGCACAGACTCTGCAGTTCTGGACACCTATGGCAGGACTCCTGGTAAAGTCCCCAGCAACAGTCCCTGGGTACAGACTGTACAGTGGGTGCCTCCCTCATTTTTTCTTCCTGATCAAGTCTGATGTTAAATTGAGATGATCTGGTATGAGTGAGTCAAGCTGCTGCTGATGCCCAGGTGCTGGTAATTCTTCTTGTATGAGTGGGCTCCCTAGCATAAGGCTCTGATGAACTACCCTCACATGTGCCCACCATCCCAGAGACATCTTCCCCTGCTCCAGGGAAACCTGGTGACTTCCCACTCCCAGGTTGACACAAATTCTAAAGGATAAGGTGATTATGCAGTTGCAGCTCTGAGTCTTATGGAAAACCCAGGCTCCAAACATTGAAAAACCCTAGAGCATATGACTGAGCCACTGACTGCTAGTCCAGGATGGAAGTAACCAACAGACTTATGCAGGATTTGGGGAGGCGAGAAGGCTTGTGAGATTTCTCCACCAAACCTTTGATCCCCTTTCACTTCTAACTGCATTCTGCTGCAGAGACAAGGCTGATCAATGCCAGAGTGTCCAATCCCTCTAGTCTGATTTTTCAAAATTCAGGAGTCCTGCAATTGTTTTTAATGATGTTCTGTGATGCACACCATTAGACAGAGGGAAACTGTCACAAGCAGCATCACACAACCTGAATTGTCTGGTATCTGTATATTGCTTTGTACATAAGTAGTATAGTTTGCAGGGATTTTTGTATCATTCTTTTGTATATTTTTTCTTTTTCATGCAGTTTTTCAAAGACTGTATGCAAACTGTGTTTACAAATTGATTTTGCAGTCAGTATTGTAGATTATTGCATTTCCATTTTGGTGTTCTGAGTGGGCTTGTGAATTCTTGTGTACTACAGGTTGTCCTTCCTTCTTAAAGACAATTGCATACACTTCCATCCAGCATATCATACAGTGGTATGATATCCTGCTCCTTTCTTAAATATATCCCTTTTTCTATGATCTGGTGTGAACTCTAGCTTGTAGGATGCATGAGAAAAACCTAAATATGTATTTATATTGTTAAGTATATGCTCAATACTGATTTAGTTATTAATGTAGATTTTAGAGGTTTGTACTTGTTCTCTGGAAACTACAGTGTAGACTGAACTAAATTACCTAGTATCTGTAATTTACAGACACACTAGTATTTTCTTACAACGTTTTCTATATGACCGTATAAAGTAGGGGGATAATCCTTTAAGGGTGATCTGAACCTTAAAACAAAACCAGTTTTCTTATAACACTTAGAATCAATGAAATATTTTTGTGTTATGTTTAGTGAAGAATTACAAACAAAGCACAAAATGCAAGAAGCAAATAGGAATTTCAAGATGTCCTTAAATGCTGCAGTTCATTATGGAACAATGTTATAATAATCTGAACAATCGTCTAGATTGACTGTCTTGGGCAATCGTCCCTCATTTTTGTCATTTTTCCTGGTGTTAATTTTGCCATATCCTTCAATTCTTTCTTAGGATCTGATCATGTATAATTGACTGACTCAGAATACAGTTTATAGAAAACTGGAGATCTGGGGAGGCAAAAAATATGTTGTCAGGTACCCAGTCCGTCTTGCTACATACAGTACAGTTTGTATGAGTTCAGCTGATGGAAAGAGTTCATGATGTGGCCACCTACCTTTGCCTTCTTGAAAAGGGACCAACAGAACCAACACGGGACCAATGTAACTGGTTAACATATGTACAAATACCTCCTGCTTTCTTATGTGTTTTAAAGAGAACAACCACTATAATTTTTGACCAGGACAAGTGAGAGTTGCTTCTCTGTTATGGTCATCAGTTCCCATTAGGCAAATACCTGTTGGTATTAAGGCTGTGGCTATAATAATTTCTATTTAACTAACAAGGAATTGTTTTTAGAACAATAAAAGCAAATTAATATAAATACTCATTATATCACAAAAAAAAAAAAAAAAAGTCTTTTATGGCCTGCTAGCTCTTTGACTGTGATTCAAAACAAATAAAACATTGGACAGCAAGTACTGCCGTCCCAGTGTTACTGATACTGGGTAGATCTTCAACTATTCAGAAATCTATGGGGCCATGTTGTTCCGCTGAGGTGTTGAAGACTAAATTTCTAATAGATATTCATGTAGGAAGTGTGTTGATAAACCCTTGTATTTTAATCTGTTTCTTGTATTTTAAATCAGATGTACCAGGTATTATCTTATGAAGAACCGCAGGTAGAATAGTGCTGAGTTACTAATAGCTGTACAACCTTATTGATGAGACCAGTTTTGACTTTTTGTTGAAGCATGATGTCCAGTGCCTCTCTGCACTTAGTGTAGATAATGTAGCTATCGACACGTAATTTCAGTGAAATGGTGTATACAGTATGCGTAGCAGTGCTTTAATTTAATTGGTTTCTGTGTATTAAGCCATAGCAGAAAATGAGACTGTTTTTAAAAATTTCCTTCTTCACTGGCTTTCTTTCCTTTTGGCCATGCAACTAATTAGGTTCCTCAGCTTAGTTACCTGCTTTATCTGTCTGTTAATGGAGTATCCTGTTCTGATAACATTCAGAATCCTGTATGCAGCTAACTTATTGTAAATATGTTATGTTTAGTTTTCAGCTCTCTGACCAGCATGGTATGTGTTAGTACCTGTATGCATGTAGTTCCCTGGCAGTGAGTGAAAGTGATCCCAGCATAGATTTGTTGTCTTGTGAATGCCGTTGTTATGACAATGAGAATTAATGTTCACCTAGAATGATTAGTTTCTGGTTTGTTTTCTTCTTGTGCGCTTGAAATGTTGGGACTCTTATCACCAGAAGTTCAGTAAGTTACTGTTTAATTTGGCACAACAAATAAGGGGAAATCCATCTAACTAACTGCTTTCCTGCTGGATGACCTGCCTGCTTTCAACCGTTTGTGCACTGTGCATCTTTCAGCCCTTAGTCACGTCACGGCATCACAGAAGCCCCCTGAGTCGCTTCCAGTTCCTCCTTGACTGCAGATGCCAGCAGAGCAAGTGCAGTCACATGGCCATGACTGGCAAGGCTGCAGGGCACAGGGGGCTGCCACTTCTCTCCAGAGCACACGAGAATTCAAAGTAGGAACTCTGCTTCATCCCCCCTTGGCAGGAACAGTCTCTGAGAAAGAGGAATACATCCATGGGCAAAGGTGCACCGTTTATTTCATTGTTAAAAAAGTTATTAATACTTATTAAAAATTAAATGCAAAGCTAAATGCTTCTCAAGCTACTGTGGTTGTTGTACAGGCCTGTTACTTACAAAAAGTATGTCTGATCATAAACGTATGAACTGTATAGTCGGTGGCAAAAGTCTTCTGAAATCAGGGCTACAGTTCAGACCTGTGAGAAAATAAGACCTTTCTGGGGCAAAACCTGAAGGCGGTTCTGAGAGAGCTTGGGACAGTAGGAAGAAGCTGATTTGGTCCTAGATAACCTGGGCCAGGATCTCATAAATGCAGTCATCTCCTGTAAGCAGGTGGAGATCAAAATCAGACCTCCAAAGCACAGGAAGTATTCTGCTTAGTGAGTCCCATTAAGCTGCTTCAGCATGAATTGCACGCTGCAGTACCGTGCACTGCCTATTCAACATCCCTTGCCCCCCCCACCCCAAGTGATCAGGCACGAGCTGGCATGGTTTTCAATATTTCACATAGAAAGAATAAAAAGGGAGAGGGATACTGTTGGTCTTTTCCTTACACTCAGAAAGTTCCCCGGGTTTTGAGATGACATACTGTACAGTATCTACAGCACAGTTTGTTTTAAAACTAATGAATGCAGATTTATAAAATTTCTCCCAACTCTGGGCTCTGTTCTTGTACATTGTAGTTGGAATGCCTCATAGACTGAGTCTATTTTTGTAGTTCAGACCGTTTCTTCCTGACAATGATCGGTAGTCATTTGCTTTTAATGCTTTCTTATGCTGTGAACTGATTTCTGTAACTTTCATGTGTAAAACAAACTAGACATTATTTCTATACTGGAAATTGTCGTGAATATAATATTTCACTAAGTGTTGTACCTCTTATGTACATACCATCAATAAACGTTGATTCATAATTTTCATGGCTTATATCTGTGAGTTTCAATGTCAGCCTGGGCTCAGTATGGGAATGCTTTGGGTAGGAGTTTAGATAAAGCAGTCTGATGTGAAAGAGGCTGCCTGGTCTGAAAACTGCAGGCAGGGTAGGAGCTGGACGTGCCTTTGCCAAAGTGTTAGAAATCCCACACCTCACTGTATCCTCCAAATATTCCAGGGTGCCAACCGCAACCGAGCTCCTTTGCCACCAAGGCCAGGATGTGCAGACTACAGTTCTTCGCAGTGAAGCCTAGAGAAGTGGGAAGAGGTGTTAGAAGAGTAGGAGGATACAATGCAGTGACTGCAGTTGCTTTAGAAACCTACTTCCCTTCCCCGGCTGCTGAAAAATAAATCTCTTCCTCATACGCTTTCTAAATAATAAAATAAACAAAGCATGTAGCTGAACCCCTGGAGCACTTTGTAAAGAAATCAACTCTTATTTAATGCATTAATTAAGAGGTGCTTGTGGACTGAACCAAGGCACAGAGGACTGGCTGTTGCTAAGTATGGAAAGAAAGTTCTGACATCTACACTCAGAGTAGCACACGTCAAGGAAATGGTGTAATCAAGGCACATAACTGAAACGCAGGTTTTGGATTTTAACAGTCTGCACAACCCTGGGCTCACTTCTTACTAATCTAACCAAGGCCAGCATCACTTGAGATGTCTCCAAAAAAAATCCAGGCATGGCAGGAAGTGGCTTTGGCAGCACTTCAGCTGGCAACCTGCCCTCTGAGTCACTAACGAACTAAGTCCTAACGTGGTGCTAGGAAGATCTTTGGGCAAAAGATGAGTCTGAGGTCCCAGCTGTCTGCTGCCATTTCTGTACCGAGACAGAAACGTCCTGATCTGACCTCATCAACAGGCATTGTTAATAAATGCACGCTGCTGAACTGAAATTCCCCACTGAAGTTTGTTGTGCTCAGGATTTCCCATCACTGACACATTTTATGTGCGCTATGTATGTTCAAATTCCCACCATAGAAGATGGCTATTCTTTTGTTACACATCATGCCAAAAAGTTTGAAACTAAGGGCTGAACACTGAGACCTATGTTTGTTGCTTTTTTTCAAAGTGCTGTTTCTGTGAGAATGACCTAAAAAAACCTGGCCCATGCAGGAACCATTTCTGCAGTTATAAAACCTCATCCCTTTTGAAAATACATACCCCAAATGAGCATCCTCTAAGCTTTTGTGTGCCCCTCTTTCTCCATGTCCTCAGCCTGAGAGACAAAGATTATTTCCCAATTGTCTTTGTATCTGGAATACATCCCTTTGCAAGAAGCTGCTGTAAGGTGCTATAAAAGACAGTAAGTCATGAATCGTTGAGCCATATTAAGAGATATTTCTATATCCACTCTCAGGCATGAAAGATAAAATGAGAACACTTCAGGGCTGCTAAACCTTCAACAGCTTTCTCCTTTGTATTAGATCGTACACGTAAACAGGACATGCATGGGAAAGAAACATGGGCCCCCATGAAGAGAGCAGCAAGCAATGATGCTTCAAAAATGTACAAATGCCCCACCAGGGCGTAAGTGCCACTGCACTGCCAAAGCTCCCCTGAGCTGTGTAGAGCCCCGTGCAGGCTCATAAAGCTGAGATGGCTCCACAGCCTCTGCAGGCAGCTGGCTGCTGTCTTTTGTGGACAGCGAGCAATGAAAGTGCTCTTCTGCTACAGCAGAGGCACAGGAAGGAAACTAGATTGCATGCAAGATGAGGGCTTGCGGTCGTGGCGGCATTGGCAAGGCAGGCAGGTTCTGCGGCGATAAGCAAAACACGTCTGTGTAGACAGATAAATTACAAAGCTGACTGCCACCCAGTGAAACTTGCAGGGATGGGAGCCGGAAAAACGAGGCCTCACACTGCTTATGGTGCTTCAGCAGTACAAGGATGAATACTTAGAAAATCAACCTAGGGTCTGCGTGTCACACTGTTGTGCTATTCGTTCTCTGTTGTGGTTGAACTAAAGAACATGCTTGCCTTCCCCAGTCGTTTGCAAGACTTATCTACCTCCATTTGGATGTTTTCTTACTGGGTTGCCCAAAGGTGCTTCACTGATCACTCTCCCATGGTTCACAGACAGGGCTCGAGAAATGCTGCTGTAGAGATGCACAAGTGAGAAAAGACAGCTGGCTCCCAACTCTGAAGAGGAAAGAAGAGGGACCAGGCCAGGAAATTCACTCTAAATTCATTCCACTGTTCCACTAGTTCACCAGTATTACTTAAATTTCCAGGATCAAATAAGCTTTGTTAGCTTTTTTTTTTTTTTTTTTTTTTTTTTTTTTTTTTTTTAGCAATTATTTTTGAAAGCAATAATCCATATGAATGAAGATTGCACTAAAAAAGGCTCCCTGAGGAAGAGCTGCACCTTTGCAGTTAATCAGCAGCAGGCTGACCTTCTCACTGTTTCTGAGCTCTGCTTCTTCCCATTTTTGACTGGCATATAACCAGTGGGTAGGCTTTACACTTGTCCTGTGCACAGGGGAGGAAGTCACCTTTCTTGAATAAACGGTAAATTCGTTTTCTAAGTCACTAGCTGAACAAACAAGCTTTGGCTTTCTCTTGGTGAATGGAAGAAACATTAACCAGAAAATGAACCACAAAATAACTGCAGGGAAATACACAATAACTATGAACTTGTCTCCACTGGTGAACCTGATGACCTACTGCTGCAAAACAAAGTATGTTTAACTGAGTGGATGACAGTCAAACAAATTTACAGTAAAACAAACCCCATGTCCTCGCACACTAGGGCACAGATGGCCAGGCAGCATTTAGACATACATTGCCAGTGCTTGAACAAAGACAAAACAGTGAATCATTTGTAGGGCTGAAAAGTGAAATTAACCCAACATACATTTTCTAGAGACTTGTATCATTGATGGTTGTCGTCCAGAGCACTCGCAGGAAGACTTTTCTGTCTCCAGTTGTGCTGTTGTTAGCTGAGATCACTGTGTCTTGGATATGGGGCTCAGCTATGATGGGCTCATCTTAGAAAAACTCATCCTGCAGGCTCAGGCTGAAAGTTGCTGAAAACTGTCTCTCTGAGCTAGCTATGGTAAGGGTGCTGCCAGCAATCTGCAGCAGCAGCCCTGAAACAGATGCTCGCTATTAAAAACAGTAGGCTGACAAAAAGTGGTGAAAATAAACTCAGCATCTAGTCACGAGGCAAAACATACCCCGTTTATTTACTGTTTGTTCGGGGTAAAATGAAAGCATGGAATCACGATTCATGTGAGGAAAACTTGGTAAAAATGATATAAACTTGGGGTTTTGTTTTTGTTGTTGTTTTTTGTTATTTGCTTGTTTGTTTTGTTTTTTCAGATTAAGCCGGGGGGGCAAAAACAACCCTTTTTGAGTATGTGGTGCCAGAAGCTACATGTACACCAAAGACTGAAACTAAATTTAGATTTAAAGCTAAAACTCTGCTGCAGCCAAACCATTTATACGCTGCAACATGAGACTAGCACATGGATGTCAAAGCTGACCCCACCCTAACACAGTTGCTGGTGGCAAGGCTTTCAGATAAATGCACAAAACTTACAGTCTCTGGAGAAGTGGAAAATGCCTTATCACATCCTCCTCTGTCCTGGGTTCCTTTGGGAGTCTGAAGGACTTCAGGACTAGCTCAGCAGCCCTGGAACCTGTTTGATGTACAGATCCTCCACTGCCTATGAGCCGTATGTTGGTTTCCCACTGTCAGCCTACACACCCTTAACTTCAGCTGCGCCTTTGGCTTTGTTTCCAAAGCAGCCTTTTGCCTTAGCTTCAGAACCTGCAGAAAGCTGCTGTTGAGCTAAAGTGTGAGGTGAGTGTTTCAGAGTGAGACTTGTCCCTAGTATTCTAAAAAAATGTTTTCTGGTTTTCTGGTAGATGCCCTTATATTTCTGTCAGATTCTATTTGACTTGACAAATTCTATTTTACGGTAAGTTTACACAGACATTTTTTCCAATGGGAAATAAATTCCTTGCAAGAATTACATTTTAGTACAAAGAGAAAGCTGTATTTTGTATTAGGTATGGTGAAAAAAAGCAATTTTGCACAGCTAGATCTTCTATCTGGGATATGAAAACTAGTTAAAACTATGTCTATTTCTGAAAACAAAAAATAGTCATCTTCTCATTTGCCAGTCTTTGTGGACTTGTTTTGATACAAAACTCCATCAGTTTGTTTTCTTTTTTAATGTTTTGGGGTTTTTTCTGAAGGAAAACACAAAACCATATTCACATCAGCATTCAACGCACAGCTTTGTGTCTCAGAGAACGTATGGAAATGGTTTCATCCATCCACTTGTTCATCCAAAACCCTCTTGCCTGTAGAGTAAGAAGTTTTAATAAAAAGTTTGAGACTCCTTGAAGCTGCCACTCAGACAAAACCTTTCTAATGCTTGCTGGAACCATCCAGACAAAGTTGAAAGGCGGCTGTGTTTAAAGCATATGTAAAGCTTTCACTGCCTCGCTTTACTTGCACTTTCAGAATGATCAGCTCCGTCAAGGTCAGGAGGGTTTCTTTCATGGTGGATTTGTTTCTTCAATTTCAACTTTTCAAAAAACAGTGCAGCAGATTTGACCTATGTGAAGATCCGTGTAAGTTTGGTACTTTAAAAACAGGAAGACAAGCAGAAAGAGAAATGTTCTCAAAATCTTGCCGTTGCTAACTCAGGGAAGGCAAAAAGCACAGTTTCTCTATGCTGTACAAAAGATGCCGTTAGTCATCCTTGCTAAATTTGCACTCTGCCTCTCAATTCTCATTATCACATCTGCTTGCTCTCAGCAGACTGTTGTTGGATGCCACATGCAGTATCGCAGAGTAACAATGAGAAACAAGCTACCATGGGAAAATTGTTCAATATCCATTTGCAAATGCAGTGGGGAGTGTAGAAGGTGAACTGGGGGATTCACAGGAAAAGGCCAATTCTTTTTTCCCTTTAGGAGCTGTGAACCGTTCAAGTGCCAAAGTCCTGGGGGTGGTTGAAGGGACTTTCCCAGTAGTAGGACATAAATTTCACTCTACTTTTACTTCCTCTCCCAGAGACTGTGTCCTCCCTCTGTCCCTAATCTGCTGGAGCTCCCACTCTCAAAACACCTTTGCACAATGCTTGTTAGGAGTAAGAGTTTTTTCACCCACTCCCACACAGCTGGAACTGCACCCCAAGGAACAGCCCAGCACTTTTCCTGACACCTTTTTGTCCTTTTCCCCTCTGCAGATGAAAACTAGTCAGCACCTCTGGCTACCCAAAGGGTTTGTATTTGACTAATCAAACAAAATTAGAATCTTGAGTTAATTAATATGACTAAGAAATAATTATTGGCTAATGGCCTAATATAGCCTAAAATAAATAAGAAGTTATAATTCTCCCTCCATTCCAGCATGCTTTCTTAAAGATGTCACAGACCACTGGTACTAAATAATTTTCTTTCTGACAATTCATATCAATATAATGCACAGCATCATAGCTTCATACAAAATATCCTGGCACTTGTGTATGCTGAGGCAGAACACAGTTGTCAGAGGATTTAAGTTCTTTCCTTCACCTACAGGAAGACTGATTAGGACCAGCCTTAGGGCTAGATGATATACTGACCTCTGACCCTGCCCAGCGTTTCTTCTATGTGCTGAAGAGATGCTTGTAATTGTCTCCTAATAATATTCTAGGCAACATGCTTCAAGCTGCTTAGTACAAAGACTGCTGTTGTTGACAAAGGAACCAACGTTGCTATCACATCAAAAACATCATGCAGAAGTTATCATTTTGGAACTGATGTTGTGGAAAGGGTTTGAAGCATCCACACAGGTAGACATGACAGCCTCCGCTCATTTCTCTGCTTTAATCAAACATCCCTTGTAAGGGCTTAAGGAAAATACACGGTGAAGCAACACCCTGGATTGTTTGATGAAAATATTACATTCTCAAAAAAACATGCAATCCCTCTCCTAAATATGCTTACTGCTTTAGACAGTATTTCCCTGAGAGAGGTAGTCTGGATTACACTTAGTTAAAATTGTTCAAGGCAAAGGAATACAAGCTGATGATGGGGTCTGTTCTAGGTCCAACCTGATCTCCTTGGAAATTTTAGGAGAGATCCTCATTCTACCCAGGCACCAAGGGTAGAACAAAACCCAACTTGTCTGTCATCACACTGAAGTGCTGGGTCTTGCTGGGCTTTGTGCTTTCCCAAATTCCATTGGTTCAGCGAGCCAGGAATATGGTCAAGATCTTACTGGCTTGATTGTAAATTGGACCAAGTGGTCTGCTTCTAGGGAAAAGCTGAGTTAATCTCTTACTCTCACAGCATCTGGGGAGCCTATGGGAGGCTGGCAGAGCAGACACACAGAGTTTAACTGAGCCTAGCTTGGAGTTTGCCAGCAGAAAACAGACCCCTGGCTCACCAGTATTAAACACAACTATCCTGCTGAATACTTCTCTCCCACTAATAATGCCGATCTTAGTTTTTATCCTCAATGTGGAATCAAGTTTATTTTTGGAAGCTTGTTTTACAGTTCAATGTGTTCTTACCAATACTATTTCTAGTTACAATTTAGAGATGATATCTTCTTTCACTCTGATTACTCTGTTAAATAAATATTCAAATATATCAAGTGCTCTATATAAAAAACACATACACACAACAAACAACCCCTCAAATAATAAAACTAAGATTAATAAAAATATGTACACATATGAAATGGCCATCTAGTTTTGAAACTATAATGAACTTAATTACACATAAATCACATGACATAATCTAAAAAGAATCAGCATATATAAAATATTTGCATTGCCTCTGTAAAAAGATCTTGAGCTCTCCCTATTTGGAAATATAAACCAAAGCCAACCAGTGTTGTCTGTGCATTTATAGCTACTGAATATTAGATAAATTAGGAAGGAGTTTGTGGATGTCTCCATTAAACATCTGAATAAGGAGAAGAAGAACTTTGCCTTCAAGACAATGAATTATGTCCTTGTGATTGAGACCTATATTCAAGTAGGATTTAAAGAGAGGAATAATTCTTACCCTGGATATCCATAAACACCAGCTTAAACACAGCCTTTAACAGATCATTTTGATTTATAATGACATAAAAAAGCTTGCTTAGGAAAACATTACAGGAATTAAACAAAAATCAATGACTGAGAAGTTTGACCATAGACCACAAGTACTGATAGTGTAAATCACCTTCACCTCATTAGCTTCAGCTTGTTTGAACACCTTTGGACCATGAGCTGTCTGACTGTTCATAGAGGAAACATGCTGACCTACATAAAGCCAGAAAACATCCTGTGTGTACTTGAAGATTACACCTTGCCTTGGGACCTTTTGCCCAGGTGTAGATTTGCCCTGAGGAGATCTGCCTGCAGACACCAGGGCACTGAGCAACCGGTTGGACTTCATAAGAAACTGCTGGAGGGCTGTGACTGAGAAATATAATCAACAGTCTTGTGCTTTATGTTCCAGTAAAGACCAGTGCTAGCTAATGTTAGTATTTAGCCAGCTGAATGCTCACCCTCCAAACTGCTTCAGATGGAGAACATAAAATAACATGGTTTAGCAGAACAGTTTCAAAGACAGGTACTATGGTCAGTGAACAGGACTGCTTGAATAACTCTGCTACAGGACATTCCCCACCCCACAACTGACACACACCACTGGTTGCAATTACCTTAGATTGTTTTTTACTTGCACTATCTTGAGGCAGCCAAATTAGAAGTTATAATTCTCCCTCCATTCCAGCATGCTTTCTTAAAGATGTCACAGACCACTGGTACTAAATAATTTTCTTTCTGACAATTCATATCAATATAATGCACAGCATCATAGCTTCATACAAATACTTTACATAACAGACACATAAGGGCAAAACAAAAGCATGTAACAATGCAGCTGCAACTACTTTACTATATTACATGACTGGGAGAGTTTCCTTTCATTTTCTTTGATTTTTTTTCTGTAGAATTTGAACTTCTGGTACCATTTAGCAATCAACGTTTCTTCTGGTATTTTTAAAAAGCAGAGGGGAAAATGTGGATGAAATAGAATGCAGAGGAAGTGAGCGAGGTCACAGAAACGCACTTTTAAAACATCAGCAAACTGGTGTAACCGAATAGTTATAGGGGAAACAAGTTTAACTAGGCTCAGCATGTCCTAAGTAAAATGAAGTAAAAGAAGATAAGAGACCTATTCTTCAGGAATAAAATACTGTCGTCTTCCTTAGTGATCTCCAATTGCTTGCCTTGTGCATGTGTGATAGAGCTGGGGTCATTCTGTTTTATTCATTATC